>CM026293.1:11079806-11255167 GCA_014851415.1 Cnaphalocrocis medinalis | reverse complement strand
AAAGTTATAGAGTTTCCAGCATTTTTTAATCAAATCTTTTTGAGATTCCTCATTAAGGTTTACGATCACCAAAATTGATTGTTGTGAATTCTACTTCGTTCAAAAAATTAAAATACCGGAGCGAAGCGAGGGCGGGCCACTAGTAGAAATAAATCGTTTTATTGCATTGGTTTCGTAGAACTATGTAAGCGCTCAACCATGCTCACCTAAATATATTACTTTCCATCTCATTTTACCATAAGAAGCAAAATAAGGACCAAAAAAAAACATTTCTTTCTGAATATAAGTAAATGGATAGTTTTTAACATATTCTATAGACATCTTCTACTCGTAATACCAGATAAGAATGAAATAAGAAAGAAAACCGTTTTGAAATCATTTTAGCATGTTTTTATTTGCCTTGACGTAGGTCCCATGCGTACCGCATCTTGTTTCGAAAAAAAAGGTACTCATAGCTCATAGTACAAATAAGTATGTCATTGTTTCCTCAATGGATATTGACCGAATTGGTTTGATATATAAAGGTTTAAGTCGAATAAAATTTTGGCGGGTTGATGCTTTTTCGCTTCTGTAGGTACAACGTTACTTAATTATTTACGCATAGTAACCTATATAGATACTTTTTTAATAGATAAAAAACAAAAAAAAACGGCCATAGACAATCAAGATCAAAGTTCTTAGATGATTAAAACATTTTTAATGGCAATTTTCATTGTTATTAGTTTTTTGTGTTTATTAAATGACCAATGAAAGTTTACAGAAGGCGATTTTAATGTTTTAGCGTTGCTGTCTAGATTTTTTTTTCTTAGACGAGCAACGGATCATCTGATGGTAGCCTGGACACCCGCAACACCTTTGGAGATACAGTGCGCTACCAACCTTTGAAACACCCCTTTTTACACGGATTTACATATAATACTTTTCTTTATGATTACTTATAATACATATAAAACAACCCAGACCAATACAAACAGACATGTTCGAATCCGAGCACAACTGGTCTTTTCTAGTTTAGCATATTTTTTTTGTTGAGCGCTCTTGAACTATGTGCATATCGAAAACCAACAGTCAGGTCGGCCGGCCCGGCCCATTCATGCCTAAGCTTGGCTCTTCTACGGCAATCTTTAGATATTTATTTATTTATAATAAGGCATACACGACAGTTGACAATCATGTTAGTATTAAAGAGATTTGAGGTTAGGTAGATTAAATCTACATTGACAACCAATTTGCATACGCACTACATGCTAACACTATTCATTGTCACAGTAAAAACAGAGTTACATCAAGTCCGTAAAAAAATATGTAGCGTCAAATAAAAAATAGATGCCCGTATAGGGTATCTCTCTCCAACGATGACTCGCCAGATCGCCACACACAACAGCCATTATTTTAGCCATCCTCTCTGACAGGTGCCGAGCCTTCATTACAGAGCTGTAATGGCGCTAATTTGTATTAGTGTATTTGTTAGTTCTGCCACGCATCGGGAATGTTCGGAATGTGGCTTGCTCGTTAGTAATGCGTTGTTTTTGTTTGCTTTTTTAACCTTCCCACTCACTTCTAAACGGTGTCAGAGGGACATGATGAAATCTGGGTAAACTAGCGGCCTAGCGTGCTAAGCGCCGTGCCCACAACCCCAACCGTAGCGGCGCTCAATTCACCTGCTGCAAATGTAGACGAAAGGTTCACTCCAGCATACTTTACAGTACAGCCACGAGCTGTAATGTTACACCGCGTAATGCTGCTTGAAACATCTGCCACAGATGTGAAGGCCTATGCTATGATGATGACTCACTTCTCGAGGCCAGTATACTGATGAAAGCAAAAAAAATTTCTCCAAGGAACATAGGGCTAATATCAAAAAAAAAAAATTGCCTTCCCATACAGATTGCATCAATCAGCTGATCACTTATAAATGTATGGGAAGGTGAGTTTTTTTTTTAGATTAGTCCCTATATTCATTGAGTAAAAATTATTGTTTTGATCAGTGGAGTACCTGCCCTCGAGAAATGGGTAAGACGGGTAAAGAATTACGGTGCAAATGAATTTATTTTCTTGATTTTTCGACTGGGGATTTAGCTGACCTTAGTCAGCTTTGGACGCAAACGGGATTAAATGCTTAAAGTAGCCCCACATTAGCGTCCTTTGAGCGTCCCTACAGTAGCGTTTTCGGGCGCAGTAGACAACACCCAAAACCGCTTGTATGGGGAGGTCACCGGCAAGACACCAACGCTCAAAGAACGCTAGTGTGGTCACTCTTAGATGACACTAGCATGACCTAGTTTCATCTGTTCGCCATCTACCGGGTTCGGCATTCGGCTCCGCTTGGCGCCGAAACAAAGGCAAATGCGTCGTTTGCGTCCTGATTGCTCCCGCAGGAGCGTGTGGAGTGGCGCCTTTGTCGTTTGTGTCGTAATGTCACTTGCGACCGACATCGTGTTGCCTTCATCAATTGCTGTTCTCTCTCCATGCCATTATTTTCCGGAACCTTTTTGCATGAAGTTGCGATTCCACCTGTGACATTATTACAATTTTATCTGGGGTTGTGTAGACTTCTTGTGCCTATATTAAAATCGGATTTAATTGAGCTTTCCAAACTTTGCCCCTTCGATCATAAAGTGATCCCAACAGCGCAGCGCAGCCCAATAGTTTTGCAGCTATAGATATTTTGAGTTTGTAACATGCCGTCGAAGTCGAAAATAGAATGTACCTACTTAGTATTTTATTTTAGACCCTAATCCATTATTAACTAATTGGTTCTACATTCCAAAAATGCCAAAAAGTGCTCTCTTACAAATGGAGCCTTCATTGACTCTTAAACTTTGCCCATAGTTATTTTTTATATTATTATATTTAGGTAGCATATGGTGCAGTGCCTCTGCAGAGTCGAGCAAAAAGCAGTAATGCACTGTAGGTGCCATAATTTTCTCGAAACATTTCATGCCATATTCGACCCCCGCAACTTCGTTCTGGATAGGTATAATCTGCTGCATTTAATAATTCCGCTAATATCAGTATGAAACGTCATCATCCCCTATTCTGCCTAAACAAGGGAGGGCTACCAGACCCCAGGCCGCACACAGCAGCACCTAGGCGTCCGTTGTGTACGGCCTACGTAAGTACATGCCGCGTACAATGTACACAGTACATGGCCCTCAATAGATCGACACTCCACGCCGGATTACGAAACAATGCCTTTTTCACCAAATACATAATAATGCGCTACGTCAAATGGTGCGGTCGGGCTTAGGGGTCTGTGGGAAATGGTGTATTGTTAAATAAACCTTTCGGTTTACGCGTTGCAAAACTAGGTAGATTTTCATCATCATCATCAGCATGTTGCAGTCCACTGCTGGACATAGGCCTCTCCAAATGCTCGCCACTTTGATCGATCTTCGGCTTCTAGCATCCAGCTCCAGCCCAGCAGCTGTACCAATAGATGGTGCTGGACGTCGATTGCATTGCGCTAGTTTCGCCTTTTCGGTTTGTATATAAGATTAGTCGATGACTATAGATTTGTGTATAATTAATAGATTGATTTAGTTATCATAAAATCGGTAAAGTACTTTCATGTCATAATTCTGAATCACATCATAGAATAATTTTCTCCACCAACATTTCGGTTACGGCTATAGCCACCAATCTCAAAGAGCAGTCAAGGTAGGATATATTACCGCCCCATACCTACAGGTGTGTGCGCAGGCACAAGTTGCCACTGCTCATATTTCCTTAACATTATATTCCAATAAAACACCTAGTGTAACACCTCCTAAGAGGAATCTGAGAGGGATGGATATGAGATCAGAGAGAAAGCAAACAATCCATCAAAATGGCTGTCCGACTAAATCTGTTTCATTGCTTAAAATACATAGGTACTTGACGAGGACGAATCCCAAGTAGCGAATTAGTTTAGTTTTTTATAACTTCTTTTACAGTTGTCACATTTGGTGTAGTGATTAATTTTGGTTTGTTCCCGCATCTGCCACAATACTCCATCCTTTTTTCACCAAACGGCGTAACCGCTCCAACTAAATTGGTATTTCCCCATTTCAATTCCATTTCTGTTCCAGACAGAAATGTCGCACTCATAACACAAATAAACCTACAGAACCCTCGGCCACGGTACCGACACATGGTGATTTCGAGATTTTTTGGGTCCGCGGCGTGCTCAAGTGGTCGCCGGGCCGCGCGAATTATTAAAAAGCTAAAATAAAAAGTGGAGGGCGACCGCGCGGAAACGCAACGCCCGCTGTCACGGAGGCACATTCTGTCCATTATGTTTATCGCATATGGTGAGGTTGAACATTTGCCTGGCAATAGACAAAAGTAAAGTATCAGCCTATATACTGTCCCATTGCAGGGTAAAGGCCTCCATCGTACAAATCAAGTCATCGCTACTACGATGGGATTAGGCTTAATCACCACGCTTGACTAATGCGGATTGGTGATCACAAATTATTAGCATCGCGTACGCAGCCCATCAGCCAGATGGATCCGATGATCTACGAAGTCACGCAGGCAACTTATGTGGCAAGAAAACTCACGACCGAGCCGGGTGGAGCTGTTTTGGGAGGCATAATGCTATGAAGAAACCGTCTTACAATTCTGGATTTGTTAGGCGGGGCGTGAAACGGCATCTCAGCAGGCGTTCAGGGTGAGGATGAAAGACTCTATAGGTACTTAGTTAATTTCTAAATATTGCATTCGTATTAGGCGTGTATCAAAATGCATTGGTCTGATATAATACCTAAGAGTAACAACAAGGGATTTTCTAATCGTTAATAAGGTTATTTTAAAAACCCTGTTCTATTACAAAATAATCATAACCAACGCAACTCCTTAAAGTGTCCTTCAATTATCAACTAATGACAACACTCGAAAACGCCTAAAATCACATTATTTACGATGATATCTTAAACTAAATCAACATAACATAAAAACCATTTAAAACCAGTAGCGTTGAACAAAAACGCATCCAATGTTCAACGCACCCCGCGATAAAATCTAACCAACCGCACAGCTAAAGAATTAGTCAAAATAATGCAGACAAAAAACGTTACACAATGCCTTCGGTCGTGGGCGAAATTGTTACTAAAATGTTGCAACATCTGCCTAGAGGGGAGAACTGGTTATTCCAAAAAATTCAATGACAGCCCTCATTTGAGGTAAAATGTACCTTAAACTTGGGCAGATAAAAGTGAAAATACAATGTTGCAATGTAGACTTGAGGCTTTTGAATGTGGAACAAGATAGAGTTAACGCCATTACTGTCAAATTGTGGGCCAATCATGTCGGAGGCGCGCCGTCCAATCAGGGGGGCGCGCGGTGCGTGCTCCGAATGCTAAATTCGGGGCGAACTAGAACAATTTGTAGCTTTTTTGTTTGTTTGGCCGGAACTAATTTGTGCGAGCTGCGGGTTCCGGACTATGGTAATGCTCGGCTGAGTGGAGAGAGGTTATGAGTGATTTATGGCTTAATAAAACCATGACAAAAAGTTGAGGTGCACCTTTAGATTTATGAGAAATATTTTATGGTTGTTTGGTTGCGATGTGGTTCTGTAGATTTAGTTGTATTGCGATTTGTGCCGTTTTGAAGAAAATTGAAGGGGAAACTAAACCTAAAATGAACTTGGTAGAATTATTGGAATACAGTGAAGGTTGACACACATAGGTACCCAACAGAAATATTCTGTTAATTCTGATATTGACAGCGACGAATGGCAGGAAAAGACAGAGATACCTACTGGAGATACTAGCACTGACCCAAGAAAACACTGTGAACATGGACAGGACGAAGATGATGTTTGTGTTGGTGCTGGTTTCGAAGACGCGGCCCTTGCGTTTCAACTCAACCGACCCTCTTAACTAGATACCAGGTAACTATGTATTTAACTTACGAAGTCAACGATAGATATTGGCCAAGAGATAAACGCCGATCGTTTTTTATTTATTTCTTGGAAAACAAACAGCATTTTATTGACATGAATGGTTACGGTATTTTAAAACAAATGTGCCTTATAACAGTTTTCGCAAATAAGACATCTTTGAGACATCTATCAAATGACAGAACATAATTATTGTTATGAATGGTGAAATGAAACACTAGTATCATACCTTTCCAATTAGGACTCCATAGTCGCCACAGTTGGATTTTTTACACAATATTACATTCGTCTATTCTGTTTGTTCAAGCACATTAAACGATGATTACACGTAGAAATCAAACATGCGTAAATTAAATTTGGTTCTTAATTTGCACTTGACACCGAATTCTCAGCCACACGTCGCGCAATCAGTTTCCCATCAAATCGGAAATTGCTCATTCACACTCCGCCGACTCCACTCAAAACGTCACCTCGATTCCTTGAGAACGCGAAAACGTCAAAGTCATCTGTCAAACGGAATTTGAATCTGGAACGAGGAGGGCGCGCGGCGCGGACGCAGCGTGACGTCATTGAGCGTCACGCGAGCCCAGCATGGCGGCCGGCGCCACGCTGGCTGCGCCGCTCTCGTAAAATCATTAGTCGACATCACAAAAGAGTTTGTCTTTTGACACATTAGTTCATGGTAAAGTGAACATTCTAGATCTTGCGTTTATGGGAAGTGGGCAGGCGCACCGTTCGCGACATTTCAACTTGGCTTTTCACGGTTGATATGTGATATTGTGGCACCCTCGTGACTCCTGTGTGGGAATTTGGGTCTCGCGAATTTGATTGACTCTTGTATGGTCCAGTGATTTCAATAATCATTATTTTCAGGAATAAAAATGTATCCAAAATGTATAGACATATTTCTTATATCAAATATTGTATGCTAAAGTGTAACGCCCTCGGAATCTTTTTGAAAATATCCAACAGACACCAATCTTATTTAATATAGACTACTTAAAGAAACTAACACAACTACTTATGATTAGAAATCCAAACTAGACTGCATACAAAAGTTCTCTAACTTACGTTAGTAGGTACGTAGCTCCGATGGTTTGCAACCCACAGGCCATACTTGTGATTCACCATCATATAATTTGGAAATATTAATCTTACGCATCAGTTATTAATTTCCTTTAAATACTTACTGAATGAAAATAGTTAATATAAACCCTCATTTTCCTAATAAGCATCTCAAGTGCCTAAAATTCGGTTAAAAAAATGAATAACAGCAATAATGCAGCTCGCAGCAGCGCTAGCGCAATGAATTATTAACAGCCCATTTAGCGCTTACCTGGACAAAGCGCTCGAAATCTCCGTTAGCCACCTCATTCATCTCTCGAGTGGCCTCCGAGCGGCCCTAATTTCCTTTCATGTCAAACAATTTACCAACCTTCGATCGCGAGCAAAAAAGAAATTTTAAAAAACTATTGATCGCTGCAAGCGCGCCACTTCAGAACGCGCTTTGTCCGCCATCTTGGAAAACGTTTGACAATCGGTTACATGGTTGTAATTTTGAAAATGTCGGCCGGCTGCGGTGTAATTACATTGTAGTTTTGCACAAGGGTATTGTTTTGAGCTTTTATTGGAAATAAATGGAGCGGCTGGTTGTACGGCTGAGTATATTTCAAAGCTTTCTTATTTAGTTAGTTTTTAATTTTAGTGTTGAAAAATAATTCTTCATTTTTACCTTGTAATCTTTGACCTAGGTAAAGAACCGGTATTACTGAATTTTTAATTTAAGAAAACGAGTCCGACTATCTCCCCGTAGCATATTTTGTGGTCGTCTGACCCGTGTTCATCTTTATAAAGTAGCTGTGGACATTCGACTTATGTAGGTATTAAATATGGGTTCTAATTTATTAAACAATAAAATAACCTTTTCGTAGTTTGAAGTTTTTGTATTTTCATAAAATCATTTTATATTTTTTTACAATTTCACTTTATGCTACTTACTATCTAATTGATGATTGGGCCAATCAAGGGCAGTATTATTTAAAATCTTAATTGTAAATTTAACAAATTCAAAAGCTAAATGTATTTTTACTCTATAAATGTGTGGTGATAAGAAAATATTAACATACGGATACATATTAACGGCATAAAATGTATTATATATTTTTTCACGACAACTACATCGACCTATAGAAGCAAAGATATTAACAATACATACAATCATTTTGTACTAAGAATAAAGGCAACAATTTTATTATGTAGTGTATGGTGTATTTGTTCTTTATTGCATTAACCAGTCTATAAATTCAGGAACGCAGTTAATTTTGGTTTTATGAAAGCTTCATGGCCAAGTGCAATAATATATTATAATATTATAGAAATACTTATTCTTAAAGATCATAGAGCAAAAGTGGTCTACAAGAATACATAAATAGCAAAGGTGCAAGATACGCGATAAGTGATTAATCAGTTTGATCCATTAATTGATACTAGAATGGCATAATAATACATTGCTGCTCGTGTGGACTATTTTACCGCGTAGGTAGTTAAAATGTAGCAAATGTTAGTTAGGGATATCAATAATTATATTTTAGATCATTTAATGCCGATTCAGTCGTTTTTGGGTCAATTTAGGGTCGATTTTTTGATCCATAGTCTTAGCTAAATGACTAAAAAAGTAACTATACTTATACAAAAAATATTTTCTAATAATTAGTTAGCTTAGCCATAGTATAGTCATATTACAATAAGCTGTCACTGACCATTGGGTCTAAGCAATTGTCAAAGTTAAACAAAACTACGGATCAAAAACCGGCAAAGAACAAAAATATGGATAATTCCTCCTAATATAAGTACAGAAATTCATATTATGGCTAATTAAAAGGTGACAAGCGTGATTACTAAAAATGTAAAAGTTTTCTAGGATGAACCTAATTCGGTTAAACTAAAACAATTACTTATCTGCTTTATTTTTTTACGCTTCACTGCATAATTATTGCGAAAATTACAAATATTATTTTTTCTGTGCAATGCACAAGTCTACATTTTCCGTTGTTGGAAAGATTCGAATCTTAATTGACCAATAAACCTATGCTTACATATTTTATATTCAACACTACGCAATTTTCAAGGTATAAGTAACGCATCTGTCTTATTATATAAGTTATTGCAAGATTTTCAATCGAATAGTTAGTGTTATTTCATATAGATCGACTCTCTACGTTGTCGACTTATTGATACCATCACCGTGTCACATTCAGGTCGAATCTTAAATTACAAACAGTCTCTATATTTTCATTTCTCAAAGAATCGCATAATATTATGGTAATTTTATAAATATTGAATTAGCAAATTTTCCCATTACATTTTAAATGTCTATTAGTAATCCACTAAAATTTAATTAAATTAGCAGTACCAATATTATCATTACTTCAAAATTTCCACGAGTATGTTTCAATATTATTATCTTTGAAGTAAACATAATACGTTTAAATATTTATACAAAATGTGAGATGAAAAATCTGCTGTCATAATAGGACATTATGTAAACTATAGTAGAATTATCTACCTATGGTAATAATATACCAGTAGTCTAACTGTAACTATTTTACTAATAACTTCTGCAACAAGATCTACAAAATATAGCTTTCTATTTTTATTGGTGTTGTTAATGATTTAAAGGCTGTTGAGTGTCATTGTCATGTCATAATGTAACTTTAAGATAGTTAAAGCTGTAAGATAAACATTGATAGGATGACACATGCGCGCACGCGCATGTTCTGCTAAACCGCTGAGGAGTGGTCAACTACCGGGTACATTAGTTATCTACTTACTCCGCTGGCTCAGCGACTCGAACAGAGTCTTGGTTAGAAACAAGAGAACGCCACTCTGGTCGATCCTGCACTACTTGTTGCCAGACATTTACCTAAAGTTCTTATTTCGTTCGTCTTTCCAGCGATACCTAGACCGGCCAACTGGGCCACCGGTCGGCTCTGGTACACTTTCTTCTCGAGACAATCCTCTTTCAGTCTTTCGAGGTGACCAAGCGAACGGACACCTGCTATGAAATCTTTCACATTCTGAGGCATTGTCGCAAGGGCACACGGGTCTTTACATATTGAGAAGAAGAAGATAAACATTATCCTAATGCGGTTTTTATCTTACGGCTTTTTCTATTTTATAGCGACATGGATACATATTTCTATTATATTTAGGTCGCTCTAAGAATGTGTTTCTGACGATAACCTTTAAATAACCTTCGTGAAATTAGTTTATAATAATTTTATCACCGAAATTGTCATATTAACCCATGAAATAATGTCTTTTTACAGTTGTCAGGAATGCATTCTTAGAGCGGCTGCTCGGTTAATTATATTATATGTAGTCATCCAACGGTATTTTTTTTACAACGAACGTGTTGATGTTAGCTTCGGTAACGTCAACGCCAAGTGCCGCCTTGAGCACTCTGGTACCGTCTACCGGAACCCGACTGGCCGTCGTTACCTTGGTTGCTGTTGTGCCTATTTTGCTGAAACGACTTGTACCCTCCCGAGCCCGACCCTGATTGACCCTGAGATCTTTGGTCGTAGCCCCCGGACCGCCAGCTCTGTTGTTGCCCACCCTGTTGATTGTAGTTATGCCTCCCCTGGTTCCCGCTGTACCCTTGGCCCTGACTCCTACTTTGGTTACCGAATCTGTCTGAACCAGTGCTACCGTAACCTGATCGGTTGTAGCTCTGGTGATTGCCGTATCCCTGGTTCTGACTGTGGCCCTGTTGATTGTAACCTTGGCTTTGATTGAATCCTTGGTTTTGTACGTACCCGCTGCGATGTGGCCCGAACGACTGTTGCTGATCTGCAACAAAAAATAATCATAGTTACAAACTAAGTTTCGCTTTGTCTTCAAAGCCTCAGAAAAATGTGCATTTTCGAAACTAAAGTGGCGTGACAAGTTACAATAATTTAACATTCCCGGCAGTTTGTTGGTCGTGGTGCGTCGCAAAGCGCGAAACGCCGTGGATTGCGGCACTCGAGCTGAAACCGCTCGGAGTCGCAGCCCGTGTGAGCGCCGAGTGTTTAATCGCCCGCTTTGTGAGCCTCTAATGTCGGCGCGAGGATCTGAGGGACGAGGCTTTTAACCTCCGCACGCAATATCTGCAAATGTTGTGTGCGAATGGACCTGACATATCTGGGACGGCAAAACTTAGTTGTAAGGCCGAAGAGAGGTAGTAAGTGGAGTAACCTGACGAAGGTCGGAAATTCCAACCGCTTTCCCATAGCCGAAATAATTTGACAATTTATCTTTATCAATTTTAATATCACTCCCGTTTGATTTAATTTTACATTAACGTAGACATAGATAGATAGTTATTCTTTATTGCACAACACATTACAGAACTTAATGCTAATGGTAATTTACAAATAGGTACAATATCGGCGGTCTTACACTGACATTTCTAACGACATTTCGTACATAGAAACAGCAGCTTGAATATTCACACTCATCAGCTAGTCTCAAAATAAGACATTCCCTTCTATGTATGAGGCCTCCTGTGGCTCCCGTCCTAAAAGGGGTACGCTTGGACCATTCCAGCATACCAGGATTTGGCAAGTATTTTTTAAATTATTGATAAAGCGACGCTTGACTCTGAGCTCTAGGATATTACGCGTTTTCCTAGAAGACTCTTGCCTTAAAAATATCCAGAGTGAAATGATCAGAAAACACAGACTTCGGCAAGTGATTCCACATTCTAGTTGTCCACAATAAGAACGCAGAAGCGAATCAATTCATGCGGGTAAGAGGTAAGTCAATAACATAAGGATGAAAGCCCTCGCCGCGCCTCGTGTAGTAATTAAATCGAAGCGATTACCATCTGACCTTCGCACCCCATACAGAGGTCGATATCCCCGAATAGGGACAACATTGAAAGCTGTGAGAAACAAACATCTTTCTGATAGCCCGGACACGTACTGCAATCCCATTGGTGATGCTTCCAGATAAACCACTTCAGAATCAGAAATCATTTATTTGCCGAAAAAGTGGTACAAGAGGTGTTATTAATTAATAATGTAGCTCGTACATTTCACCAGAAATTGGCATGCAAATGACATGTGGCAACAAACAAACTTGAACGCTTGAACATTTAAACTACCATTCCCATAAAAAGGAGATCCAGACCACATGGATCATGGACTTTCTTATACTGTCCATTCATCCACCATTAGTGCGTCAGGGCTTACGGCTTATGGCAATTCTTGGACAGTCTTCCTTATTCAAAACAGAATCATGATCACCGGCGTGTACCGCATCCAACCAGCCAGCATCCCTGTACTAGGAAATAATCCGCGGTCTGGAGCCGGCGCTAAGCCGTTTGTACATCAAAGTTTAAGTCTAAAAGGATTCGACGGCATCGAAGCTCTCCAGCATTAATGCCGCGGCAAACAAAGCCGCAAGTATTTACATCGACTATTGAGTTTTTTACTTACGCCCCTCAGGGCCTTTGATCCCATGTATGAGGAAGGTTGCAATACAACGAAATGTTGGGACCAATCGACCGATTGTTGTTGGTTTGAGAGTAGGCTATAAGATTGTATTTAGCTGAATGGCAAAAAACTGAACTCTTATAGAATCGTCAAAATGTTTATAAGTCCGTCTGAAAGTTATTGCTACTTATGTGTTCAACACCAAATGAGACAAAGTTTTTCAAAAGTTGTTTATTGAGCATTAGTTCTGTCACTATCTGCCAAAACAGCTTTGTTACGGTAGAGATGACGATTAATGAAATATTCCCGTGATACGATGTTATAATGCACAAAATAAAAAAAGACGGAAAACTGACACTGAGTCACAAATACTAGTAATAGGAGAGGAAGAGTAAAATTAGCAAGCTAATTTGCAGAAACAGATCAGGATACGAGGCATTCGAAATACGGCGTAAATTATATAACACCGCAACGCAATTTACAATACAAAGCATTTCAATACACGTCACATACAGCATGAGCACATAACATAAAGGCTGTGTCTGTGTGTGCTCGAGACATTCCTGCAGTATTAATAATTATGCTCGCGTCGAGTGCGTAACGAGGCGTCGCCATTACGCCTCATTGTTCGCTGACAGTTGGCGCCCAACGCGGGGCTCTCATTAAACACGAAAAATGTTTTGTACAAAACAGGTACCTTTTTATGGATCTATGACATCAGCTTGGCGATGAAAGAAGTAGTATAAAGAAATTACGAGTATTTTTGCAATCAAATTGTACCTATTTGATTCTTGTAGATTTAAGGTTAGGGCGATAGAAACTAGGTAAAAGCTACTTAGCTAGTGTACTTGCAGTATTGATAATGATGCTGGCGTCGAGTGTGTAACAAAGCGTCGCTATTACGCCTTATTGTTCGCTGACAGTTGGCGCCCAACGCGGGGCTGTCATTAAACACGAAACCATGTTCTCAACAGAGCATGAGGGTACCATCAGCTAGCCGATTAAAGAAGCTATAACTGTTTTTTTTCTTTTAATACTACTTTGACGATACTTGAGAGTCAAAGAACATCATAGTGTTTACAGCGCGAAAGTTATTACAGTGAAAGCTACTACAGTTGGCGCCCAGAACGGTTATCTCATTTATTACAAAAAAATTAAACGATACAGATAACTGATGCATGAACATGATAACTTATGTATGATGGATCTTTACACTATTCTTTTATGAGTCAATAAACACAATCTTCTTAAACGTTTGCTTAAAATTTACATACTAAATATGTAAAATAAACGACACGCTAAGAAACGTAACTTCTGTAAATTGTTACATAAAAAGTGGCCCTAAAACATATACTTCAACGGATACAAGCTCTTAACACAAAGGTGTCAACGTGTCCCGAGCTACGATTCAGCAGTATTAATAATTACGCTCGCGTCGAGGACGTGGAGGGGCGTCGCCATTACGGCTCATTGTTCGCCGATAGGTGGCGCGGTGCCGTCATTAAATATGGAATACTTTATGCACAAAATATAAGTGAGAATTTAAAGCGATCCTGATAATTATAGGAAAAACAAGATGTACTGTACCGTTTGGCGCCCAACGTGGTGTTAATGAAATAATGCGAATAAATCAACTATTTTATGGACTAGAATTCAATTAATCTATCAGAACAGTCTTTCCACTTTTATGCTCTGCCACAGATGTCTTCAGGGCTTTCTCATCCAATCTCCTCCAGCAGTCTTCATGAGGTTAGAAGCACAATGATTTGCCTAAACATGGTCTCCACTCAAAGACACGTCTCCAACATCCACTGCTACGTCAGCGTGCTGGTTAGCAGGGACCTATCTAAAGCTGGTCCAGAGACGACAACGAAACACGTATGATGATCGCTTATATATCTTATACAATCTCTTTGGGACAAATCGATTTAAAATATTATTTTGAAAAAAGTAATATTTTTCATTTTATTAATTATTTATTGATACCAATATGTTACGGACCGTAGCTGCTTTAATTAAAATCTTACTCTCACTTATTTATCATCTGGCTGGTCCTTCATTCACGGGATATGCTGGACAAATTTTATGAAATAACGCCTGCTTTTCGGCACTTTGAAGCGCCGCCTCTCACCATTCAATTTTGAATGTGGCAGATGTAAAAAAGTGCAAAACTACAGGTCGCAAGAGCTAACCCGGCAGACATAATAGGCATCTAATGGGCGCCGACGCGACACATTCACGCGATGAAAGGCTTGCAAATAAGAGCAATGGCGGACCACGTCGGGCGCCAAAATTATAGGCTGGGGGGCGGGGGCGGAGGATAGCGCGCCGGCAAACTCGCTTGGTAACATTATTTGAAATTAATAACCATTTCGTGTAACGTGACGTACTGTGGTCATTAGACGCCTATCAAATTATCGATTGAATCTGTGATTATGCAAACCTCACAAGGTAAAACATTTTTAAAAAGGTCACTTTATGAAAGCATACTGACCAGGCCGTATGGAATAAGAGTAGCCATATTCGATTTGCATTTAACCTGATTACCTCACAGATTATGGTAAAATTAAGTGTTTGAGGTAAATATTGTAATAATATTATGAAGAACTTACAAACACTATTAAAATTATGCATCTAGCACGAAAAGCCTCGTTGATCTAGTGGTTTAGGTTGCCTAGGAGGGTCCGATTCCCAGGTCGTGTAAAAGCAAGAATTTTTCGAACATAGCTCCGGTTTGTGATCACTAAACCGCATTATGCGAGCGTGGTGAATACACCTAATAATCATAGTAGCGATGACTTGATTACATGATATCTTAACATATAACTCATCACCATCATTATCTCTGTATGACCCAAAGGTTAACTGGTATAGAATGCCTCTTAGCATTAAGTTCGCCTGTCGTATAACATTTTGTGCAATAAAGTTTAAAATAAATAAATAACTATACGAATTTGCATGTACTTCAAAATACACTGAAGAGTTTTGTCTCTCACAATATTTTGACCTCCTTACTTCCATTTGAACTTTTTACCCTCTGTTACACAGACAAAACATAGCAAAGTATACTATAGGTTAAACGTAAAAGTATAATGGCGCGCTACAATGGGCAGCGCCGGTTTCTTTGTATATTTTTTGCGCAACAATCTGCCGAGCGACGTGTCCTCGGGCATTAATACGCCGCAAAGACTTTGCCAAGCTAAAAAGCTGTCAAGCACGAAAACGTGAAACATGACATGGTTCTTTGTATTAAATTTAAAAATCACAAATTTTATTTTGTTTTCAAGGTTTTCTACACCAGAAACTAACTTTTTATCTAACATTAAAAAAGGAGGAGATTCTCAATAACACCATTATTAGATGAAATAGGTAGCAGACGAGCAGACGGATCACCTGATACTAAGCGATTGCCGTCACCTATAGACACCCACCAATTCAAGTCACAAGTGCGCTGCCAACTTTTGACCTTTCCCCCCGATTGGTTCTCCGTTACCCTGTCTCACTCGGCGAAACACGGCGCAGGGGCTGCTTCACGTCCGGTCTTCTGTGAGGCTGTGGCATCCAGTCGCCGGCTCATTCATGCAAAAACGTGGTTCATTCACGGATAAATATAAAATATTTATACATCCTCTCTTCTTTTCGCAATAAAAATGTTCTGTGTACTAAATTTCATTCAAATCCGTTTAATAGTTTTGGCGCGAAAGAGTGACGGACAGACAGATTTACTTTCGCATTTATAATAGGTACTAGTGGCCCGCCCTCACTTCGCTTCGGGGCCGTAATTCATAAATGAACCAATAGATGGCGCTGCGTCCAATTACATCGCGCAAGCGTTTTGTGTTTTCGGTTTACCTATAAGCCTTGTCGTTGTCTATTGAAGTTATCTCTTTATAAATAGTATAAATAAATAAATAAATAGTTAGGATATTATGTAAAATGCAACACGACAATTTGTTACTATCAATAGATACGCATATCATTCTTAAGTCTAAAAGTGTTCTTACATAGCTTTGAAATCAATAAAAAAAAGTAAAGGCACTCCCCACCTCATTTGTAGTGTCATTTAATTAATTCCTTTACCAAGTGCATCTTGGAAAGCAAAAAGCGTAGCTTGCACTCTGCAACGAGATATTCGCGAGTGGATCCCCGTGTCGGTATCAGGTTCCCGTTGAGTGGTAATGATGTGGAGTTAACTACCGAGTGTTTGCTCGGGAAGTTCCAATAAAAATATTGTGACGAGCGGTCTATGGTTACAGAGATTCGATCGATTGGATCCTATTGTGGATAAGTTTCGTTCAGGAAGAAAAATTGACATTGTAAAATGTTAAAAAACTTCAAAAAAGTATCATTGATTTTTATTTACGTTTTCTGGTTTCAAAACAACCTAAGTTTATTAACATACTGTTATGCCTAAAGAAAGAGACTGTGGGAGAGCCACGCTTCGGCATGAATGGGCCGGCTCGACCGGAGTGATACCACTGCCTCACAGAAAACCGGCGTGAAGCAGCCCCTCTGTGCTGTGTTTCGCCGAGAGTGAGGGTACCGGAGGCCCTCCCGGGGGGAAGGGGATAGAAGGTGGCAGCGCACTTGTAACTCCACTGGTGTTGCAAGTGTCCATGAGCAGCGGCAATTGCTTACCATCAGTTAATCTGCCTACTCGTCAAATTAGGCCTTCATATTTGGTTGTAAGTATTAGGGCGTGCGGTTGAAAATCGATCGATCTTTCCTACCTCAGCTTGACAAGAAAAAAAAACTTGCCAACATAATTAAAAACCTGTGCATGCTATCTTTCCCTGTCTGAAGGAACCCCGCAGACTAAACCCCGACTTTCGCCGGGGTTTAGGCCCTTGAGCACGCGCCAGCGGCGCCATCTCTAATTATTACGGGCGGATCGTCCGTCGTCGAGTGGCCTCCACGACACCTACCTACCGGTTCCGGCACAATCATTAATGTGTACACCTTTTATTTTAACTAGCAACATCTTGAGGGGCGAATGTCGTTAAGATAAAAAATCGGCGAGGGAAAAATCAACGCACAGAAGTGGTAGGTCGCCCTTATCTCCGATGGTCCCCAACACACCAACTTAAGAAGTGGACCGCGAATGACTTCGAAAAAATTTGGCTTGGTGAGTTTGCTTCATGTCCTTCAAGTACAGTCGACAAACCTGAATCATGATCCATTTTCCGATCTTTCCTTTGTACTCATTAACCAATACATCTGAAAACATTCACATCTTATTTACCAACCACGTCTTCTACCAATCATGCTGAACCACAGTTCTAAGACTGTTGGGATTCAGTATCTGGGTGTTTCAAAGTATTATTGTTGTAGTGCCTTCCTTAATTCAGAGACCCTAAACACAGTAATAAACAACATAATCCTAAATCCATCCATACTAATATTATAAATGCGAAAGTAACTCTGTCTGTCTGTCTGTCTGTCTGTCTGTCTGTCTGTCTGTCTGTCTGCTACTCTTTCACGCCAAAACTACTCAACGGATTTACATGAATCCATACTAATATTATAAATGCGAAAGTAACTCTGTCTGTCTGTCTGTCTGTCTGTCTGTCTGTCTGTCTGTCTGTCTGCTACTCTTTCACGCCAAAACTACTCAACGGATTTACATGAAATTTGGTATACAGATAATCTAGACCCTGAGAAAGGACACAGGCTACTTTTTATTGCGAAAAGGGGGTTGTAAGGGGTTGAAAGGGCGGTAAAAGGTTACTTTTCCACGCGGACGGAGTCGCGGGCGGCCGCTAGTCCTAACTAATATTATAAATGCGAAAGTAACTCTGTCTGTCTGTTACTCTTTCACGCCAAAACTACTGAATGGATTTAAATGAAATTTGGTATACAGATGATCTAGACCCTGAGAAAGAACATAGGCTACTTTTTATTGCAAAAAGGTGGTTGCAAGGGGTTAAAAGGGGGTAAAAAGGTACTTTTCCACGCGGACGAAGTCGCGGGCGGCCGCTAGTAATATTATAAATGCGAAAGTAAGTAAGCCAAAACTACTAAATTGGTATACAGATCGTCTAGAGACCCTGAGAGAGAACATAGGTTACTTTTTATTGCGAAAAGGGGTTGTAAGGGGTTAAAAAGAGGGGGGGGGGGGATTATTTAATAATTAAAAATGCTACTATTCCATGCGGACGAAGTCGCGGGTAACAGCTAGTGATAATATACTATTTAATTAAATACGATAGTATATGTCATATTATACTATCGTATTTAAATTATTCAGTATTGAAATATTATTGGATTGTGTTTCGTTTCATTTACTTTAATATTTTACATAAATCATTAGCATAACACTGCGTTTAAACCTTTCCAGAGCTATAAGTATAAGCACCTACATTTGTTATTTGTGCAGACGCCAATCAAAAAATCAAATAGGCATATTCAATTAAAAAAAACCCCGCAGTTTGGGGGCGGACATAATAGGCACGTGTCGCCCCCTAGCGGATCAACAACTGACTACCCACCTTCAAAGAAAATTGAGCTCTAGCCCTTTGGCATAAGTGCTACATGTGTGGTGGATTGTTCTAATACTAAATAGAAATTAATTGGAAGTCAAATCAAAGTGAAAGGAGAAGTCAAAAAACTTGATATCCGTGATTGGGTATCGCTGATTGGTTTCTGTATGAGCGTTGGAATACAAAGCAAGTACGGTTCTTGCAAATGTCTAGCCGGATGGTGTTTATACAGGATGTATCTGTGAATATTTACAACCCTTTAACCACGTCTTCTACAAATAATTCTGAACAGCATTTGATCTATGAATTTCGGACATTACTTGAATGAACTTTTGTCTAACAGTACGCCATCTAGCGGATTTTTCACACGCGGTAACTTCCATCGTGCTTACCGAAATTATTTGTAAAAGTAGTTCAATAAAATATGTATTTTATTTTCATTTAAAATTGCTTAAAAGTTGTGACGTTGATTTACATTTAAATTATTAATGTAGCAGTGAAACTTTTATATCTGTAGTGTAAGCTTCCGAGCTGGGCATCTTTGTATGAAATTTTGCTGGTGGTTCGATATATTTGCCGCCCAGTCACGTGCGGGTTAACACAATAGACAACATGCTTCTTCAATCTAAGTGCGCTAAAGCACCTAAACTTTGGTAACTACATGACTTTAAAAAAGTAATATTTCGTATTCTCTTGAAAAATTCATGTATTCGTACTTATTTGGGAGCCAGAGAGATCCTACGTTGAGTTTCATGATTTATTAGAAAAAAAAATAAGACATCAAAATGTAGCAAAAAGCGAAATATTTTCGCAAGTACTTAAAAGATTAAGGTATATCCTTATCGTATTATAGTAAAAAGCGGATAAAATACGCATTAACACACCTCCTCAGCCACCTGGTTAAACGCTAGCGAAAAAAAAAGAATCGATAAAAAGTCCCGACATTGTGTCCGTAATCCTCTCCGACCGGATAATAGGAAGCACTTCAGCCGATCGACCCGTTATTTAGAAAAAAAATCCCCCTATTGTATGCTGGTAACCCTCGATAATTATTATTTTCGTAGTTGGCGACACTGCGTCGGACAATGGACTCCCTTCGCACTTCCTGTTTGCTTTCGCGCGCTATTACACGTCAATGCCTCGCGGCACGATAGGCCAATTTGAATTTCGAATTTGGAATAATGGATTCCTTTCACAGGCGTCTATTGGCTGTAATTTTGTTTTTCTTAAAGCCGAAGCCTCCGGACGAGGCTATAATGCCAGTGTTTATCTGTTTTAATACAAGTAAGCGCTTCTTATTGTCAAAATAATCCATTGAAGGTACATAATTTTAACTGAGAAAAGCATTTTTTTAAGGCTATGCTTCAAAATGTAAACTACATCTATTTGGTTTCCCAGGGGAAACCATCACGGCCTTCACCTTTCCATATTTTGGGAGGGGACAAGGTGGTGCATTAGATTCGAACCTTAAAAAGGAGTATACTCTTTTCTTGTACGTTTGAAGGTAGTATCAGCCCTGATATAGAGATACTACTGACGGCAATCCATTCCACAGTTTGCAACGTTCAGAGTTATCAATCTCAAAAATGAAGTCTATATTAGTATATTTCCTAATGCAATTTTATTTTTACATCAGAATTCAACCGGCTGGTAGATAAAACATATTCAGGGTTGTCAGTCTCAAAAATTCGTCAGTGGTCTCAAGTGCAATCAAGCGCAGCGCAGGACAAAGGGCGGAGGTGAGCGCTGTTCGCCGTTAATTGCCACTAACGATTGAATGGGGTACTGGTAGGAAGGAATCGAATAAAAACATAAGTAACGTTTATTTAAGTTTTCCCATAGTCAACGAAAATAATAATGTCGTAAGACATCGTAAGAAAGGTTGGCAGCGCGCTTGTAACTCCACTGGTGTTGCAAGTGTCCATGGGCGGCGGCAATTCCTTACCATCAGGTGATCCGCCTGCTCGCCTGCTACCTATCACATAGAAAAAAGACCCAAAAGCCAGTTAAAAGGCAAAAACTATTGATTTTCTATTGTGTCTGCTATCTGGGCTTTACGATAATACATTTTCCTAATTGTCTCAGGTATGCGTGTTTCCACCACACGCAGTGCATTCATTTTCTAATTCGGTCCGTCGAATCGAACGTGGGACCTCTACACTTGGGCGCAGCCGTACCCTGCGCCACCTCGACCGTCAATCTCCGCGATGCGACACACCGCAGCGCGTACCCCACGCAGTCACGTGACCCAATTACTGCGCGCGCGGCCGATCGACGCGTGACGCGGATTAAATTTTAATATTAATGTTTTGTTCGGCTGACGGCTATTAGTTCCTGTTTGCGTCGCATGATGGCCGCGGGGGCGCGACGATTGATTCCTCTGCTTGTTTTAATTGCTTGTTTTGTTTTAAGCCGGAGGGAGTTGGAAGGTAATAGATTTAGAATGAGACCGGTTGAGGGCAAACTAATAAATAATTTAAATTTTAAACAAGTATTTTTTGTGAGCTGAGGAACCGAATGGCTTATACATTTAAGTGGGCGTGGACAAATCCCAAGGGAGATATCAGTTTTTGTGTTTTCCGTTTTGATAGAATAAAAAGATACGAAAAATAGTCCTTTTCTGCATAAATGCGTGTATCTTGCAGCTAAAAAGTATAAATTTAAAAAAAATACCAACCAAAATCTTAGTTATACATATAACCCTTGGTTATAATTTATGATTGCCTTAGCGGATCGTCTATAAATCGTAATAAAAAAATCGCGCTTAAAAGCGATAGCTGTGCGGAGTCTTAATTTTTCGGTCAGCGTCAGCCTAGAGTCTGGAAGTTGGGAGGTCACGTATCCCCCTGCCTCGGAAAGCACGTTATGCAGTTGATCCTGCGCCCTATCTTACGAAAGTGAGTGAAAACAGATTCTGTTAGATTCTACTTACTAAAACCAACAACATGAGGTTAATAGATTCTGTTAACCTCATTAAAGTATTAATCCTGCTTATTTGGCTGATTTATAGGACCTTTGATCTTCTGATAAATCGGAAATTATGACATTAATTATGAAAGGAAAACCAGTGCTTTCAAAACTTGCATCTAGTCACAGTCCATTCAACTTCATTCATCCTTGATCAGCGAAAGCTTGGTATTTTGCTAAATAGTAACAGTAGCGCCATCTAGCCAACCGGCTTGGAATTTTTAAATAAAGTATCGCTTACTCAAACCACGCATGGCAAAAAAAAATTATGACAATCCGTCTCCCAAGCGAATCATAATACGTTAAATCCGTTAGATGGCGTTGTATAGATAAAATGGTCTACAATGATGATGAATGACCTTTTAATATAATTATAAACATATTGCCTTAATTTTTATTTTTCTTTGGTTTTTACTAATGTTATATTATTCTCTGTCGTCTCTCTCGTCTGTAGTCGTCTAGAAAAGATGATGCTCACTTAAAGATTTAACGTAGTTTCCCGCTAGGGCGGTGGTTCTTAACCTTTAAGTCATGAGGGACCATTTTACCAAAATTCTGTCGTGTCAGGGACCACACACCTCGGACATGCGTCGCGGCGCCGTTTGCGTTGTGTTGACTCGACTCATCACGTCACGTCACTTGTTTATTACGATGTCTTCGCGGACCACTTGGAATGCCTTCAGGGACCACCAGCGGTCCGCGGACCACCGGTTAAGAACCATTGTTCTAGGGTTCAACGTCGTAAGGCCCAGACAGTTTTATGCCTTTTAAAAGACTTTTGGGTCTTACGACGTAAAAATAACTTGAATAACACATCAGCAATTTAAATTTTCCACTGCTATAGAGTTGTGAGACAAAAAAACAATGCGAAAAGGAATTAAAAATATATGAGTTATGTACTCACTATACTGGCGCTGGTGGTGGTGCTGGTTCTGCGGCGGCGGCACGTTGGAGTAGGAGCGCTCGCGCGGCAGGTGGTGGCCCAGCATGCGGTGCCCCGCCTGCTCCAGGCTGGCCACCGTGTGCGACCGGACCATGCCTGGGGACGACCACATATATTAGACTGGTCGCCTGCTCTTAAAGCACTAATCGTGTATCATGAGTTCCACCAGCTCGCACTAAGCGTTTCGCTTCTTCTTTCTTAAAACGAACTGCAAAGGAATGGAACAAATTATCGGCTTCTGTATTCCCACAAAGCTACAATTTGGATGTCTTTGATGAGAGTGAGGCGTCTTTAAGTACATCTTATACCATATTGTCACTCTCCATCAGGTGAGATGAGGTCAAGTAAACCCATTTAATATCCTATTCCTATCCTACTACTATTATAAAGGCGAAAGTTGGTAAGGATGTATGGATGTATGGATGTTTGTTACTCTTTCACGTAAAAACTACTGAATGGATTTGAATGAAACTTTACCACAATATAAAAAAAAATAAAAAAAAACTCCACGCGTACGAGGTCGCGGGCGGCCGCTAGTAAAAAGAATAAATAAATGGGTCGCGAGTGAAAAATCCGCTAGATATTGCCGCGTATTGTTTCTAAGGTCCAACTTCAACATCATTGGTTGTTTAGTGACATTTTGTCAATAACAACCATTTGTGATGTTGATTACATCGCGCTTGTGGCTCCGGCTACAACTGGAACCTCGCGGTCCGCACAAAGTCACTCATTGTTCATTTGTGGCCCATATATTGGCCGGGTGTAACTCACCGATCTGCGGCCTTCAGTTCCTGTTCTCCTGGTGGCTGAGTTACTTCAATAGACCATCGATGCTGTACTCACCGATCTGCGGCTTCCAGTTCCTGTTCTCCTGGTGGCTGAGTTACTTCAATAGACCATCGATGTTGTACTCACCGATCTGCGGCCTCCAGTTCCTATACTCCTGGTGGCTGAGGTACTTCATTGGACCATCGATGTTGTACTCACCGATCTGCGGCCTCCAGTTCCTGTTCTCCTGGTGGCTGAGGTACTTCATTGGACCATCGATGTTGTACCCACCGATCTGCGGCCTCCAGCTCCTGTTCTCCTTGTGGCTGAGTTACTTCATTGGACCATCGATGTTGTACCCACCGATCTGCGGCCTCCAGCTCCTGTTCTCCTGGTGGCTGAGTTACTTCATTGTGGACCATCGATGTTGTACTCACCGATCTGCGGCCTCCAGCTCCTGTTCTCCTTGTGGCTGAGTTACTTCATTGGACCATCGATGTTGTACCCACCGATCTGCGGCCTCCAGCTCCTGTTCTCCTGGTGGCTGAGTTACTTCATTGTGGACCATCGATGTTGTACTCACCGACCTGCGGCCTCCAGCTCCTGTTTCTCCTGGTGGCTGAGTTACTTCATTGTGGACCATCGATGTTGTACTCACCGACCTGCGGCCTCCAGCTCCTGTTCTCCTTGTGGCTGAGTTACTTCATTGGACCATCGATGTTGTACCCACCGATCTGCGGCCTCCAGCTCCTGTTCTCCTGGTGGCTGAGTTACTTCATTGGACCATCGATGTTGTACTCACCGATCTGCGGCCTCCAGCTCCTGTTCTGCTGGTGGCTGAGGTACTTCATTGGACCATCGATGTTGTACTCACCGATCTGCGGCCTCCAGTTCCTGTTCTGCTGGTGGCTGAGGTACTTCATTGGACCATCGATGTTGTACTCACCGATCTGCGGCCTCCAGTTCCTGTTCTGCTGGTGGCTGAGGTACTTCATTGGACCATCGATGTTGTACTCACCGATCTGCGGCCTCCAGTTCCTATTCTCCTGGTGGCTGAGGTACTTCATTGGACCATCGATGTTGTACTCACCGATCTGCGGCCTCCAGTTCCTGTTCTCCTGGTGGGAGAGGTTGCCGGGCTTGAGCACGCGCGGCGGCTCGCGCGCGTCCTTGAGCCGGCGCGCCGGGAACACGAACTCGTCCGGGTACGCGGGGTCGCGGTAGCGCACGCACACCGCGCGGTTGCCCAGCACCGGCGCCAGGCCGATCACGGGGGATGCTAGTTGCCTGCGAGATTTATATTTTATAATAATAAAATAATAATAATATTTCACTACATCACATACATTGATCTGACTCTGAGATAGGTAGCTCAAGCACCTGTGTTACAGATATCAGAACCAACAGTGGGATTACAAATCCTACTACTATTATAAAGGCGAAAGTTTGTAAGTATGGATGTATAGATGTTTGTTACTCTTTCACGTAAAAACTACTGAATGGATTTGAATGAAACTTTACCACAATATAGCTTATACATCAGAATAACACATAGGCTACAATTTATAAAAATATATTGTGTGGATTGTCCAAAATATGACGGTAAGTGTCAATAATTGTGTGTAAAAGTATTATACGTATACTAGCGGCCGCCCGCGACTTCGTCTGCGTGGAAAAGTAACTTTTTACCCCCCCTTCGAACCCCTAACAGCCCCCTTTTCGCAATAAAAAGTAGCCTATGTCCTTTCTCAGGGTCTAGATCATCTGTATACCAATTTCATTTAAATCCGTTCAGTAGTTTTGGCGTGAAAGAGTAACAGACAGACAGACAGACAGACAGACAGAGTTACTTTCGCATTTATAATATTAGTATGGATATTTGTAATCCCACTGTTGGTCTGATATCTGTAACACAGGTGCTTGAGCAACCTATCTCAGAGTCAGACCAATGTATGTATGTAGTGAAAAAAAAATATATAATATATATAATAATTAACTCCACGCGTACGAAGTCGCGGGCGGCCGCTAGTAATAATAATAAATGCTTATATTTTCCACCAAGTATGCTTCTTTAACTATGTTTAAGATTTAAGAAGCGGTAAGCGCATTGTTACGAATTTGTTAGAAATTAAATAAACAATATTTAATTTTGAGGCACTCATCAGGTTTGAAGAATGGAGTGAAACTGACGGGTAAAATGAATTACGGCTTACGGGGAAAACTGCTGATGCTACTCAGCAGCCGCCAGAGAGGCACTAAGGCCAACAGGTCCGAGTACGTATGAATGTAATATATGTAATATTTGGGCTTATAATTTGGTGAGGGGAGAGTGGGAAGGATTTACAAAAATACTAAAACATTTCATTAAAACAGTGTCCCAGATCCCGCTCCAATGTTCACCCAAGGAATTGCAACAAATAACACTTCTATCGTAACATGCATTAAGAAAGTCATTAAATTAAGTCATAGAAATAGAAATAGAAATAGAAAAAAATCTTTATTCAAGTTAGGTCCATACAGAACACTTATGAATGTCAAAACATTATTAATCTACCACTGGTTCGGAGTAGTAGTCCCATTAGTTATAATACTATAAAACTCTATAATGGTTCTTCAATGATTTTCAAGAATTTCTTGACAGATTTCTATGATGGAGACTTTCGCTCTGCAGTGAAACAGTATATAGGCTGATACTTTTTACTTAATTGACAAGTAAGTAAGTATATGCGGTACTAACCGCACCAACACAAATGTTGTTGATGAAACAAATATTTGTGTTAGGTCTGCACGTTGTTTCCATAGCACAAGGGAAAACCCTAGTTTGGGCCCAGGACAATGTATGTGATGTTGTCTCAATTTATTATTATTACTAGTGGCCCGCCCTCACTTCGCTTCGGGACCGGAATTCCGAAATGAACCAATAGATGGCGCTGTGTATAATTACATCGCGCAAGCGTTTGTGTTTTCGGTTTACCTATAAGCATTGTCGTTGTCTATTGAAGTTATCTCTTTATAAATAGTATAGATATAGAAGATATAGATAAAGCATATCTCACCCGCCAACGACGACGTTGTCGGCGCACAGCATGACATCCCCCCGCACGCCGTCGGCGCGGTAGGGGTAGGCCTGCGCGGAGTCCACTAGCGCGCGCAGGCCGTGGCCCGCCGCCTCGTACAGGCCCAGCAGGAACTCGTAGCTCTTGTTGCCCGGCGCCACGTACAGCCGGTCGTGGCCTTTGATGTTGCGCAGCTCTGGACAAACGATGTAGATAAGACAAGAATATAGTTTATTGGCCACAAAAACATAGATAATACATAATATAAATGCGCCAGACAATCACACCAATCGACCTGCCGGGTTAAGATGCGCGCCACGAATTTTTTTTTGCGCATGTTGCTTCTCGCTCACCTGACTGAGCGACGAGCGCGATAGAAAGATGAGTCGACAAAATTATCTCGTGGCGCGCATCTTAGCCCGGCTGGTCTCAAATCAGGGCAACCCATGTACTATGAGAATCAGGTGACGATAATTAACTGGGGGCGTCAACCCAGAACACCCAGACCCAATAAAATCGAACCCGAGACTTCAACACCTCAGTACTCAATATCTTTATTGCATCCATAGTGTATATAGTAGGTGGTAGAAGTCTTAACATAATAGCAACCACTATAGACCCTGCAAGGGCACTACAATATGAGAGAGAGCTCTTAACTTATTATTTAAAATTATGACTAATAAGATACTATTTATTACAATGGTATTATTACCTAAAAAACAACAAAATAAATAGAACATGACATTGCGGTTTGTGGCCAACTGCTACAACAGCCAATTTATGTGACTGCTACTGGTGTTGCAGGTGCCTATAGGCAGCGGCGGTCGCTTACCATCAAGTGATCCGTCTGCTCGTCTGCCACCTGTCACATATAAAAACCCGGAGTGAATAGTGAGTTCTGCTGCTACTATACTTTACTCACTCTCGGCCTGCGTGAGGTCGTCGTAGTAGGGCTCCAGCGCCTTGAACAGCCGCGCCTCGTCCACGAAGGGCAGCAGCGCCACGCCCTGCCACGCGAACTTCTTGCCGTTCAGGTCGATCTTGAAGTCCGTCGGGTAGAAGTCGATTATGGGCGAAAACTGGACACAAATCAAATAATATTAATAATCCTCATTTAATTAAAAAACATAAAAATTATGTACAGTATTGCTATACTACAAAGGCTATTAACATAGATCAGGATCAATGTTGGCCCATGTTCGAAGCCCTGAGGCACTCCAATGTTGGTTGAATTGGATGGATTAAACTTTCAGCTAGGATAGTTAAAAACCGGGTGAGATACACCCACCACATACTTTTACATATTGTGAATGTCCAGTCCATAGTCATGAGCACAGCTGTCATGTAAGTACAGCCACACATCAAAGTATACAAAACAGTCAAATTTCTTCAATCGACTCTCATCTTAATGTCAAACACATAAAGTTCAATATCAATTGCGGTAATTTGACAGGTTGTGGTAACCTGATGGTTCTATCGACATCAACCCAGCATTTAGGTAATCCGAAAGGACGAAAAACTTGCGCGATGTAACCGACACACAGTGCCATCTATTGATCAAATTCGAAACTAATAGCACTTCAGAAAATAAGTGAGGGCAGGTCACTAGTTATAATATAAATAAATAAATGTGCCAGGCAACCACACCAATCAACCTGGTCTCAAAACCCTGTCCTATGATGAGTACCAGATGACGAATTAACTGAACTGATTATAATAAATTTAAAGAGTCAAGATAATTTATTACGCAATAACTCACCGGGTCGCTCATCAGCGTGGCCCAGGGCTTGGGCACGTGCTGCGAACTGGCGGCCGGGAACACGCCCATCAGCTGCTCCAGGGGCCGGAACTGTCCAACAGATAACCATAGCTTAAGATCATAGACAAACCTGAGGAGCAATTCTCGTGCACTCGACATTGAAGTCGAATTTAGAGATTTCATACATTCATCCATACAAAATTCTAATTAGACTTCAATGTCGAGTGCACGAGAATTGCCCCCCTGGCATAAATAAATAAATATATGCGCCAGACAATCACACCAATCAACCTGGTCTCACACTAGGGCAACCCCTGTACTATGAGTACTACGTGACGATAATTAACTAGGGGTGTCAACCCAGAACACCCATACCCAAGAAATTTAGAAAAATGTAGTTTCCTAAATTGACTTGACCGGGAATCGAACCCAGGAACTTTCGCGTTTTGGGGGAACACCTTAGCCACTGCGCCATCGAGGCCGTCGATTCAGCCATTGTTTCGTAACCCATATTTCTGTAATAGGTGTAATTTGTCTAGTGTGAATAATAAAGAAATAAAAAAGTACACCGAGCCATGGTTCCTGAACCAATACCGTCCAGCCGGGCTAACATGCGCGCCACGAGATAATTTGTCGACACTCGTATTTTGTCGGCGCAAGTTGCGTCTCGCTCACCTGACTGAGCGATGAGCGGAATGGAAGGAGCGCTCTCGCGAACGATGGTCGACAAAATTTTGTCGCGGTGCGCATGTTAGGCCCACATCTTCCCTTTTCACGAGGAACACGCCACTCCCCAAACAACTTACTTATTTTTTTTTTATAAAAAGTAACAAACCGGCTGCGTTCCCTTCTCGAACTTGGTGGACAGGCCCTGCACGTTGACGAAGTCGGAGGCGAAGGGCGCGTAGTGGTAGGGGAAGTACCACTTCCAGCTCGCGCAGCCCTGGTAGTAGTACCGCAGCACCCAGCACAGCCCGCGCACGTACTGCAGCGCCACGCGGTACCTGACATCACAAGCATTTCATCATCATCATCATCAGCAACCCACGCTCGTCCACTGCTGGACATAGGTAGGTTTAGATGCTTGGCAATCTTCAACTGTGCGTTTCTCAAGAAACTTTCTGCCTCGAACTACAAAACTATGGAATGAACTGTCACCAGCGGTATTTCCGAACCGATACGACCCACAAACCTTCATAAAGCGAGCGTATTCCTTCTTAAAAGGTCGGCAGCGCATTTGCGACTCCTCTGGTGTTGCGGGTGTCCATGGGCGGCGGTAATCACTTACCATCAGGTGAACCGTCTGTTCGTCTGCCCCCTATCTCATAAAAAAAAAATAGGTCTCCCCCAATGCACGCCACCGCTCCCGATTTTCGGCCACTCTCATCCAGCTCACTCCAGCCAGCCTTCGAATGTCGTCATCCCATCTTGTAGCAGGGCGTCCAACACTACGTTTACCGAGTCGCGGTCTCCACTCAAGGACTTTATAGCTCCAACGGTTGTCAGTTTTGCGGCTAATGTGACCAGCCCCCTGCCACTTCAGTTTGCTGATTCGGTGGGCTATGTCTATACAGACTACCACCAGGTGGATCTACGATCTGGTGAAGGTCGCGGGAGTCCCTTGGATGCGGGTGGCACAGGACCGATCTGTGTGGGGAACTTTGGGGGAGGCCTTCGTCCAGCAGTGGATGTCTATTGGCTGAAATGATGATGATCTATGCAGAGGTATATTCTGTGTGTTCGCGTGTGGAAAATCCGTTAAATAGCGTAGTAGTCTGAGGTCAAACTACACGGTGATTGGTTATTTTTGATGTGAGATGTCAAAATGTCACTAAACAACCAATGTCGTTGATCTACCTCCCTCAGACCTCAGTCTACACGTACGCCATCTAACGGATTTTCCACAAGCCCCTATTACAGCCCTTTAATCAAGAGTTCTACCAACCATTCTGAACAACATTTTGTTCTATGACTTTTGAAAAACCATGCAAGCGAAATAAGAGCCTATCTCTTATCAACTGGATAAGGTCTATATTCCCTTGCACGTCACTTACGCACAGTCGGCTAAACTTACGCGTTATGGTAATCGAAACTTACGGAAAGTTCGAGAAGCTACCTCGTCGTAAACTGTGCCGACAGATGGCGCTGTACACGATCTGTACCTGAACTCGAGGTTGTCCCGGGAGACCTCGAACTTGCTCTCGTAGTAGCGCTCCTTGAAGCCCTCCTCCCAGAGGCGCACCTCGTCGTGCTTGTCGTCGTCGTCGTCCGACAGGTTCGCCTCGGCGGCCGACCGCTTGCGCCCGCGCTTCGAGTTGCACTCTTCTTGCTACAATGTGTGTCATAGTCTTTAAATTATGAACTCAAAGGCACACGTTTTGACAGTCTTTATACATGCTATTTTTATTATATTTTATACATGTTATATGTTTTATATTTTATACATGCTATCATTAAAGTGTTGACAAGTTATATTTCAAACATCCATATTACAAATGGGAAAGTATGTCTGTCTGTCTGTATATTTATTTCTTTCCCGGCAAAACGGAGCGACGAATTAACGTGATTTTTAAGTGGAGATAGATGAAGGGATGGAGAGTAACATAGGCTACTTTCTAACCCCCCATTTTAGGGAAATGGGTGGCGCGAGCAAAGTCGCGGGCAAAAGCTAGTTTATTATAAAAGCAAATGTCATAGTAACTTTGTATAAGCGAATTATTTAATTAAATAATAAAAGTAAAGTTTGTATAACGTCGTAACGCCCAGACAGCAGACACAATGGAAAAATCAATTGTTTTATGCCTTTTAAAAGGCTTATGGGCCTTACGACGTTAATTGAATAATGAAATCAATTGCAATAATGAAATTAAAAATATTGTTATCATACCTCTGCTTCGGCTTGCATTCCAGCGATGCGTATTTGGGCAGCTTCTTGTCGCGCGTTCGTCACAGCTTTCTGGTCACTTAACGCCTGCAAGGGCAAACGCATTATTTTTTCTTTGTGATACAGTATTTTGGTTCACTTAGCCTGATGGAAATTAAAGTAAATAATAATAAATAAATAAATGCTCCAGACAATCACACCAATCAACCTGGTCTCAAACTAGGGCAACCCCTGTGCTATGAGTACCATGGGGGCGTCAGCACACCCAGTACCCAAAAAAATTTAGAAAATGTAGTTTCCTAACTTGACCGGGAATCGTACCCGGGTCCTTTCGCGTTTCGAGCGAACACCTTAGCCACTGCGCCAGCGAGGTTGTCGAAAAGGAAAGCCCACGTTGCAGTTATGACGGCAGAAGCACTGCATCCGTTGGCACTGCCATACTGGCCCGCTAGAAACATTCGTGCGATGAACACTTGTGTTTGTTCAGTCTCGTTGTTAAATATGTATTTATGTATTATATTTGTGATCCTCTGTTGTCTGATATCTGTAATATAAGTGCAAAAGCTACTTAGTACGGAGTCAGGTCAATGTATCATGTTGTGTGAATTTGACGGCCTCGATGGCGCAGCGGCTAAGGTGTACGCCCGAAGCGCGAAAAATCCCGGGTTCGATTCCTAGTCACGTTAATTTAGAAAACTACATTTCCTAAGTTTTCTAGGGTCTAGGTGATCTGGTTTGACTCACCCAGTTAATTATCGTTATCTGGTACTCATAGTCTATACTATCGACGAGCGTCAAACGGCGGCAACCCCTGGCCCTATGGCCAGGGGTTACCCTCGTTTGAGACCAGGTTGATTGGTGTGATTGTCTGAATGTATTTTATTTATAAAACAAATATCTGATACCGTCGGCGCAAACTGCGTCTTCTCCAAGAGCGCGAAGTTGGGCCTCTGCTGCTGGCGCCTCTTGGCCTTGTCCCGGGCCTTGAAGTTCAGCTCGTTCTGGTGGCGGCGGCGGAAGATCTCGTCCTCCACGCGGCCCAGCTCCGTCATGATCAGCTGCACGCGGTCCAGCCGCACGTCGCCGGAGTCCGTCACCCAGCCCTGGCCACAAATACAATCATGTCACAATAAAAAAATAAAAAAATAAAAATCATTTATTTCTATAACCATTGTTACAAACTGTGGCCGAGACTACCCAGTAAGTTGTCTAAGACACTTGTGTTGGGTATGACTCGCAACTTCCCTTACGGCTAATCTTAGATTATAGATTTAAATTACTTGTTAACAGTATAATGGGTGAGTGTGTGTGTGTATGTATGCCTGTGAGTGTGTGTGTGTGTGTGACTAACCTTGTGCGTGTGAGTATTTGAGTGTTCAGATGGGTGAATGTTCTTTTGGATGTTTGTTCACAATAAGACACTATAGTCTGTCAATCTCGTGCGCGACCGACCCGCAGGGAGATAGACGGTGGCGGGGATTAGGTCAGCGTAGTTTATTATAACAAGTCATGATGACTTAGTTTATTATGATAAGTCATGGCTTAATTTATTATTACAAGTCGTGACTTAGTTTATTATTAGAAGGCATTGACTTAGTTTATTATGAAAAGTCATGGTTTAGTTTATTATGACGAGTCATGACTTAGTTTATTATGACGAGACATGACTTAGTTTATTATGACAACTCATGACTTCGTTTATTATGACAAGTCATGACTTAGTTTATTATGATAAGTCATGGCTTAGATATGTGTATTTGGTAGTGATATTTTGTTAGTGTTTGGTTGGTTAAATATCACAGCAATAGAAGTTGCAGTATTCATAACTTTCAACTCGAATTTTGGTGAATATAGTACGTAACATGTAAGTGTAGCGATGACCTTGACCTTATTTTTTACAAGTGCGCAAACTAACGGTCACCGCTATTGTTAGATACCGCGGACTATAGTAATAGTTTAACTGATGACTACAAAAAAAGAACTCACCCCAGTATTATAAACGCACTTCTTATACAAATTGACAAGGCGGTCCACCGCCCCTTCCCTGATCTCCAAGCTGGGCAGATGCGGCAGAAAATCATTGCCCACGAAGAAGCACATGAACACCCAGTCGTCGAGCGCGCGCTCGAAGTCGTACGGGAACGGCAGGTTGGGCATCTGGAGCTCGCGCTCGAGGTACTCGCGGAGCACCGTCAGCCGGACGAAGATGAAGTTGTCCTGGTTGCCGAAGGCCGGGTCCGAGCGGACGAGCGACACGTCCGGAGTGGTCCCGGTGCACTCTTTCATTTCGTGACCTGATGAATTTGAATAAATAAAAATATGAATTGATGAAATTGTAAATGTCTCATTTTAAGTGAAACTTGTTAGTTTTTTATGAGAATAAAATTCTTTAAACCTAAAATAAATGCGCCACACAATCACACCAATCAACCTGCTCTCAAACTAGGGCAACCCCTGTACTGTGAGCACGATGACGATATTTAACTGGTAGCATCCACCCAGAACACCCAGACCCAATACTTAGAACAGTTTCCTAAATTGACTTGACCGGGAATCGAACCCGGGACGCTTCGGGCGAACACTTTACCCATTGCACCATCGAGGCCGTTATAAGATTAGTAACTACAATGTACCATGGGAGTGCCACGCTTCGGCATGCACGGGCCGATTGGACTAGACTGGCGTAAAGCAGCGCTTGCGCTGTTTCGTCGAGTGAGTAAGGGTATCGGAGGCCCAATAAGCCGGAAAGGGGTTTATTGGTTGGCACTGCACTTGTGACTCGACTGTAACTGGTTTTGCAGGTTGTCTATTGGCGGCGGCAATGGGGTATGGGAAAAAAAACCAAACATGTCCTAAATCGTAAACCATTTCGAGGCATTTGTCTTTCATACCATATTTCATTGTTTTTAAAATTTAAAAGCAAAAGATCAATGATATTTTCAATAAAATCGTGTTGACCTTCATCTGACCTTGGGGTTATGCAGAATTTTCAGACATATAGTAATAGCAAGATAAAATAAATGCTACATTAGGCGACATCTACTATGATTGACACTTAGACTATCTGAACAAGCAAGGGTTGGCGCTAGTTTTAATACAATAAAACCTTACCAACCAGTTGACATTTATTTGAAAGGTGATATAAAATTGATTAGAGATACCTCTCTGTTTTTTGTTTTGCCGGAATGTTGTCAGACAGTGATGTAAAATTCCCCCGATTAAAAGGGATTTTGCCCACAAGTAACATTTTACATATAATTTATTTGCCACGATTTGGGGAAAAAAGCACGTGGTAACACTATTAATATGGTGTAGCGTATTTGTGACGTCACAAGTGCGCTTGAATTTAAAATGTTTAAAAATTAATTAAAACATAACTACTGTCTTGATTACAAAAATATTCAAATTGATTACTTGAAATAGTAAAAGTTATTGAAATAAATATAAAAAAGATACCTAAAAATTAGTTCCCATACCCCATTGATTATCATCAGGTGATTGGTCTGCTCATCTGCCACCTATCACATAATAAAAAAAGTGCAACCTATTCGACTACGGCAGCCGATATTAACGATCAGCCATGTACGCAGAATATATTTAAGTGAGCACTTAAATATATTCTGCGTTTGGTCGTGTCACTTGAGCAAGTCCAAAGAGGAATCGGATAGAAATCCCTTCAAATAGTATGGTAAGTGGTTACAGACTTTGAAAGTGCATAATTCCTTACCCAGTTGGCCACAGACGTCACAAGGGCGCGGCTTGTTGGGCTTGAACTCCTCGCGGATGATGGTGAAGTTCGGCTCGTGAGTGGCCAGCCCCAGCATGATGAGGTCGGCGTCGGCGCCGCACAGCACGTGCTGGGTGTTGGGGTCGTGGTCTGGCTGGGCTGGGAACAATATTCAAATTTTTTTTTTTAAATATGGCCTGTATAGTGTTCATGACACATTTAATTTTGCCAATGTCAAGTGTAGTTTGATAAAGTGTAGTCAACAGTCGAAGTCAGTCGAAGTCACAGTCACTCAATAAAACGCCGGTGTTTAGCGTTTTAATGTCCTAAGGATTCTGTGGATACTATTTTTAACAAAGCCGTAGGTTTTAAGACTATTAGGTCAAAGCAAATTGTTCATGTGACAACTCACTCGACACACAATAGCAGTGTTAAAAACGACACAATTCAATGATTCTTATATTAATATCACCATGTGGCACTTCACTGCACAAAGTAACACCAAATTTGTACACTAAAAACCACTAGATACTAATTAAAAACCTTTGGATTGCATCAGCCGATGCGGCTTGTTTCACAGTTACCCACAGAATCCATATTCAAATTTAAAGTCTCAATTTTATTCTGACAATTTGTAAATATATACGTAGACCAAATAAAGGGTACTGGGACAAAACAAGAAGTTTCACAAAGTAAAAAACTTGTCTTTGTTATATCCCTGATTTAAAATGCGCTCTTCACTCGCGGCGCGAAAGGCCGCGAAACGCGCGTTCACGTTCACGCTTCGCGTGGTTACCCATCCGCTGTCGGTTTTTTTCCCCGCGATAAAAGGTTTGCTGCAAAGCTTTGAGTGTGGAGGAACACGTTGAAAAGGCGAAGTTCACAGCAAGAATCGCGGGCTAGTGTAGATAACACGCTTAAAAGAGCATGATGTATAAGCAGCTTCCAAAGATAAACAGTGTTTATGGAACATTAGTTCTTTGATCTAACAGTTTAGGTTAGCCATTGTATACCCTACTCAAAAGCAAATAAATGATTTCTATTCTATTCTATTTCTATTCTATTGGTATTTGATACGGATGACTTACCTCTTTGCCTGCGAATGTAGTCCATAATTTTATGTTCCCCTTCTCCAGGTACGTTAGCGTCTGAGAGAACTACTTTGATGCCTTTCCATCCTGGGTCATTGTTCAATCTGTTGAAAAAATATGTTGTTGTCGCATTGAAAAAAGACCTTTTTAATACTCACATTGATTAGTAATGACTACTAGCTTTTGCCCGCGACTTCGTTCGCGTGGACTTTAGGTTTTACCACCTCACATTAGAAACCTCAAAAATTGTAGCCTATGTGTTATTCTGATGTATAAGCTATATTGTGGTAAAGTTTCATTCAAATCCATTCAGTAGTTTTTACGTGAAAGAGTAACAAACATCCATACATCCATACCTACAAACATTCGCCTTTATAATAGTAATGATGATAATGACTATTGTATAATTTCACCATGAAATATTTACCTGTCATGTATGTAATAATGCAAACATTTGCTAAGTCGGTCCATGAACGGTGTTCCTGGAGTGATACAGTTGGAGTCAAAATGCGCCTCCTTGGGCCTCTCTGGTGGCAAGTAAGCACCCTTGGAGAGGAGCTCGGACCGGATGCGCGCCACTTCGTCGATTTTCTCCTGGGTCTCCTTAGAGGCACGGAAACGCCTGGAGCGTTGCTGGTTCATTTTAGCTCTGGGGGCCTGGAATTATACAATTGAAAACTGATTAAAATATTACCTCTATAAAATGGAAATAAATAATGAGAATAAAATTAGCAATGACTTGATTTCTAGAGGATGGCCTTTACCATGCAGTGGGACAGTATATTATGTATAGGCTGATACTTAACTTTATTAATTTGTCTATGAATTTGTCTATGAATTTGTCTATTAGACAAAAGCTTTACAATAAATAGTACACTTACTACACCGTCAATAGCCATGTACAACAGCTTCCTGGGCCTCACGATGCGGAACAGTCTGTCGATGCACTCGAAGATGGCGACCATCATCTCGTCCTCATCCTTGGGCGGAGGTTTGTCCTCCGGATGTGTGCACGGGTGGATGATCCCATTCATGTCCAAGTATAAATTGTCAAATTCTATCTCATTGGGATTTGGTAAAGATGAATCTACGTACACAAGCTGACCATCTACGTCGGTTGGCTGAAATATAGACATTATTGATGTAGGTGTGTGTATGTAAATTATGAACTTGGAAAGTCTTGTATATCAGTGTTAGAAAAAAAAAAATTACTAGTGTTATCTAGACTATTTAATACGATAGAAATGTAATTTACTACGACAAAGCTGATTAAAAAGTCTTAATTTATAGGAAAACTGCATATATAGGAAACTGTAACAGTACATTTTTAGGTTATAAAAAGTATTACCTTCTGTTCAATACATTCTACAATTACGCTGGGATATTTTCGGCTGAGCCACCGAAAAAATGCTGGAACTCCCATTCTGGCTACGATTTACACTCCTTTTGTTGGGTAATATCCAGTTGAAATAATTTATTTGTACGTATTCAACACAAACAAATCGACGCAGGTGCCATTGATTAGAATGAGACAGAATGAGATGGCAGTTGCTTGCAAAGCGTATGTGCGACTGAAAAAGAAATATTATTTTTTTAAATATGTTCCACATGGTAACCACCGTAACCTGATATTGGTTATGGTGGTTCCAATGTGGAATTTCAAATTAAGTAGACTTTTTTTATAGACTTTTAATATTTACAGTCCAAAAGTCCCAATCACCCCTTAGACAAACGTAAATCGTTTATTTCAGTAATTTGTTACATACACTCAGAAATCACAGACATGTAACAACACGGTTACATACAATACAACCCGTGCGGATAAACGCTGGGATTAGAAATGGCGGCGCAACTATTCACCTCTCGCTCGCACACTATTTGCGTCTATACTCGCACACGTGGGTACAGACTGACAAAAGAAGCTGCGTTTTAATAAAAAATTGTGAGCTAGTTTTTCCGTGGTTTTAAACCTTTCGTTAGTCTTGTCATAATTTGTTAGAAAGGTACGTTATTCCTCATTACTATAGGCTATGTATGTACCACGGGCGAAGCCGGGGCGGACCGCTAATAAATGTATATTTTTGTGAGAACAAATTCGTTTATAAATGCGATAATTATAAATTAATATTTGTTTCTAAACAATTTCTTTTTAGGAAAAAAGAATTTATCGCAATCTAAATTATTTTCATAGATTTATTACATAAATACAGTAAAAAATACTACTTACAAAATAATAAAACCAATAAAACATACTCATATATTATTTGAATTAATAAAATAACAAAACATTTTCAATGCTAACGATATTTTCTACGATTTTTCAGTTTACTTATATTTAATTAAAAATTTACGTACTTAGTATGCTGACGGTACCGTCTCGTCGGTCCGCCATTTCTAATCCCAGTGTTTATCCGCACGGGTAGTACAATACAATACAACCAATTAGTTTATGTTACAGCATCAGTGTCTCGCTCGTCAGTGTGCATAAAAAATCGGAGAAAATCGTGCAAATTGCACACTGCAACTTTTGATGGCCACCGTGGTCACTAAGCGGAATGCGTCGGTAGTTTATTTAAAAATGTCAAAGTTATGTCAATACAAACAAATGTCAATGTCAATTTGGTCAAATGTCAAAATCCAATCTGAAAACTGATGAAAAATACTGAAATATCAAAATGAAAACGTTTTGTTTTGTTAACCATTACAGAAAACTGCTTCGCAAAGTAACTTTACGTAATTATTGTTCTAAGCCAAACAACAAAAATCCAAAGGATATTGAAAACATCCGTAATATCGGCATTTTAGCTCACATAGATGCAGGTTAGTTTTATGTTTCTAATTTTGTGTTAAATCTCCTTAATTACAAACATATTATTAGTCTCATAAACATTTAAGATAGATTTAAATACTCATAATAAATTCTCGAAATTGTATCTCATACTGATAACCTTTGTGATGGAAATTATAAAAAAAGGTTATGTTAAAAGTTTTTTATGTAACTATTTACATTGCAGGTAAAACCACCACAACGGAGCGTATGCTGTTCTACTCGGGCACCATTCGGTCCATGGGGGAGGTGCACCATGGGAACACAGTCACAGATTACATGGAACAAGAGAGACAGCGGGGGATAACAATAACTTGTAAATACTGTTTGAATACCTACTGCCGATAACATAAACAATATTAGTCACTAATAAATAATGTTAAGATTAAGTTAAAAGAATATTATCTAGGCTTCTTTAACATTGTAAGACCCAAATGCCCTTTAAAGGGCAAAATAACTATGATCTTCTATTGGTTTTGCTGTCTGGGCCTTACGAGGTCAAACAGCCCACCCATACCATTTTCCGCATTTAGACTCTTTCGTTCCTTTTTATGTGATGGGCAGGGGTATTCACTTATCATCAGGTCCTGCTTGCTCGTTTGCCTTCCCATATTATAAAAAAAAGTTAGTATTTATGTTCTTGATGTTAAAACTCTTTTATCCTCTTTAGCATTTTATTTTATTCCTCCTCTTCAGCTGCAGCAGTATCATTTCCATGGCGAGGCAGCCAGATCAATCTGATCGACACACCAGGGCACATAGACTTCACCATGGAGGTGGAGCAGAGCCTGGCCGTGCTGGACGGAGCTGTGGTTGTGTTGGATGCTTCTGCTGGTAAATATAATGGGTCATTTGAATTAGGTATCCTCTGTTATTTTGTGGGAATTTGAAACCAGCGAGATTCTTATAATATACTTATATGTAATATTTTTTGAGCCTTTTCTATAAAAACCACTAGGCGACATGCATCTTTACCTGCTATTAAGGGTGGTTTTACGTATGTACCTATAATGCAAGGGGTGTGATGCATGGGCGCCTATTGACAAGGGGCATGCTGCCTTTACCCCCTAGGGAAAAGGCAGGTAAGCTGAGGTTGAACATCTTGTCTGCCACCTATCATCTAAAAAAACTTGGTTGTCTGGTACAAAATGAAACTTTTGAAATCCTACTACTATTATTATAAAGGCGAAAGTTTGTAAGTATGGATGTATGGAAGTATGGATGTTTGTTACTCTTTCACGTAAAAACTACTGAATGGATTTGAATGAAACTTTACCACAATATAGCTTATACATCAGAATAACACATAGGCTACAATTTTTGAGGTTTCTATGAACCTGAAGTCCACGCGAACGAAGTCGCGGGATAAAGCTAGTGTACTATAAAATAAAAAATATTTGTATCTACAAGCACTCTATCACATGACAGGACTACTGCTTGGAGAGCATTGGGGGAGGCCTATGTCCAGCTGTGGCCTTCTATTAGCTGAGATGATTTGATGATAAGCATTGTTATTTTGGTTCCAAATAAACACTTCTTCTTTCTTTCTCTTTCTTACTTACAACAACAGGTGTGGAAGCGCAAACGCTAACAGTATGGCGGCAAGCGAGCGGGTACCGCGTGCCGCGGCTGCTGTACCTCAACAAGATGGACCGCGGCGACGCCGAGCACGCGGCCTGCGCGCGCGCCGTGCGCGACCAGCTGCGCGCCCAGCCGCTGCTGCTGCACGCGCCCGTGCGGCACGAGGGCCGGTTCATTGGTAAGAGATATTTAAATATGTATGTTAAATTCACACAACATCTCATACGTTGACCTGACTCCGTACTAAGTAGCTTATGCACTTGTGTTACGAATATCAGACAACAGAGGATCACAAATATAATATTTAAATACATATATAATACCCAGACACTGAACAACCACAAGTGTTCATCACACGAATGTTTGTCCAGGGTGGGGATCGAACCCACGATCTTTGGCGTATGAGGCAGGGTCACTACCATTGCGCCAACCGGCCAGTCGAAATATTTATTACATACTAGATGCTACTCGCGACTTCGTCCGCGTGAAATAATATCTTTGGGTAGCATTTTTAATTATTTAATCATTTTCACCTCCATTTTCACCCCTTACAACCTCCTTTGCGCAATAAAAAGTAGCCTATGTTCTTCCTCAGGGTTTAGACCATCTGATTACCAAATTTCATTCAAATCCGTTCAGTAGTTTTGGCGTGAAAGAGTAACAGACAGACAGCATTTACTTTCGCATTTACTAGTTAGGTTTATATTAGTCAGGATTACGCCAATAGCTAAGAAAGAGTCCAATAGTTTGGCGAGCTATACCTCAACAAGATAGACCGAAGTGACGCCGAAGACGACCACCGAAGTTCAGTTTTTTTTTCATGTTATAGGTAGCAGAGGAGCATACGGATCATCTGATGGTAAGCGATTACCGCCGCCCATAGACACCTGCAACACCAGTTATGTTTTATAACCAAAAGGGCTATCATACCCAGTGACATAAGCGATTGTGGCGCCATCCATTAATTTCACGACTTTGTTGATACAGTACTTCCAATCTTTATATTTAAATTCTTTTTCCAGGACTTGTAGATTTAATTACATTAGAAGAAATAATATGGACTCAAGGGCGAGGCCAGAACTATATCCGGCGGAAACTGACAGAGAAAGACGGCCACAAGTGGGAGGAGGCGCTCAGCAGCCATAGACAACTGGTGGACACTCTATCCTCTATGGACGACCGGCTGGCGGACGCGATCATTCAGCAGGAGTCGCTGGATAACTTGGAGAGCGGGGAGATAGAGGCGGCTGTGAGGCGGTGTACCATAGATATGAAGGGGTTTCCGCTTTTGTGCGGGAGTTCGTACAAAAATATTGGGGTAAGATGAAATAAATGAGTCGCTTTACAATAAATTGGATTATCGCATCTTCCCAGTAAAACACACGTTGATTACGAGTATTAAGCGTATTTTGCCGACAATATTGCACACGAGAGAAAGAGTGCGATATACACTTCAGCGACACATTTAACCGCCTATAGCGTATTTTTCATACAAACGTACGATTTTATGAAATAAAAAAATAAATGACCTTTACATATATGGTCGTCTTTTTATCAAGTATCTTATTATATGAGAAGTTTCGGATTTGCCCAAAAAAATAAAAAAGTAAATGCGCCTTTAAGCTCCATAGAAGTTTGTATGGAGCTTAAAGACGGATTTACTTTTGAATATGAATTGAGGATAGACAGTCGATTGATATTTTTTACAGTTTTGTATACTTTAGATAGATAGATAGATATTCTTTATTGCACAGAAATAGAATACATGAGTGAAACAACAGCTATAGACAGTACAATAAGGCGGTCTTATCGCTTGTAGCGTTTTCTTCCAGACAACCTTTAGGTAGAGGAGAGAAAACAGCGTGTTGTCAATGGGGGTAAGGCAGTGCAAAGAGATTGCTGAATGAAAACAAGAAGTACAGATACTTATAATTATACATGACATACTTTGATATGTGGCTGTACATCCATAAACAATTGAATATTTGACTAATCTCGATATAGTAAAAAATATTGATACTCTATCGAAATATTGGTAAATAAGAACCAATGGCCAACATTTTCAGTTAAAAATATAACGTCTAGCTGGTTTTGTGAACATTCAAAGTTTCGTAGGCAAGTCCATTTTTAAAGTATAAAATTTAAAAAAAACAATTGTATCATTGAACTACCCGTACATTTTCCACCAACTTTTATTATAAAACCATCTACTTAAACAAAACATTTGATATAGCTACCAAGCAAAATTTACTAGACGCACACACAGAATTTTGAGTTGTGACGTCACAATTCAATAGCCATTTGTATAGAGCGTTTTTGGGCTTGCCCAAAAAATGTGCTCTTAAAGTTGTGATATCTCAGGTAATTCAAATGAGAATCAAGTGATTCTTTCAACGATGTTTCTTAAATTGAGGCGTCTTTTGATTAAACACATAAAAAATTGTTTAGTCAAATACCCAATTCCAGGTCCAAACCCTAATGGACGCAGTGATATCGTACCTGCCGTCCCCCCTGCAGTGCAACCAGCTGTACCGGAGCTTCGGGCCGGAGCTGGCGGCGCGCGCCTTCAAGGTGCAGCACGACGACCAGCGCGGGGTGCTCACGTTCCTGCGGCTGTACGGGGGCGAGATCAGCAAGGGACAGAAGATATACAACCTGGGGAGGGATAGGAGTGAGCAGGTAAATAGATCAACCTTCTTTAGTCATCATCCTACTACTATTATAAAGGCGAAAGTTTGTAAGTATGGATGTATGGATGTTTGTTACTCTTTCACGTAAAAACTACCGAATGGATTCGAATGAAACTTTACCACAATATAGCTTATACATCAGAATAACACATAGGCTACAATTTATAAAAATATATTGTGTGGATTGTCCAAAATATGACGGTAAGTGTCAATAATTAACTCCACGCGTACGAAGTCGCGGGCGGCCGCTAGTAGATCCATAATCCAACCTACCTTTTCATGGCCATACCAACACTACGGTTATACTGGCCGAATCGGGGGAGATTTCGCGCCACAGTTCTTAACTCCCTACAAGTTATTTATCTCTTCGGCCTTGTGCCTTTTTTGACATAAGAATTCTCCCCAAATTAGGCCACCAGTATAATGCGACAAGAAAGTCTTGAAAACGGATTTTTGGGGTGCTAACCCAGTTCCCGTGTTTTATAACCAATGGGCTAGTGGGGAATCCGGTTGTAACGTCGTTAGTTCTTTGAATGCCTGTAATGACATTTTTACGCATTACTATACTGTAAACTGTAATTCGAGACCAAAAAATCTATGACAGATACGTCACTGTCAAATCTGTTAAAGTCACTTATGTCATTCTCAAGTAACGTTTTTAGGTTTCGCCAACCTTTTTGGCATTATTTTTCTTATTATGCAGACTAAAATGTCAAGTTTCCTTACATTGTTAAAATGGTATGGGTAGATACCAAATGTTATTAACACCTGAAGTGTTACAAGCGCAATACCATCTTTGAAAACTAAAATTACGGATGGTTAAGTTTTTATTAAAGTGTCTTATATTTACGTGAAAAAAAGTAAATATTTTTTTTTAAATTATAGAATCAAAATTACTAATAAATAAATTACATCAGCGAGTGTTTTTAGAAAAAAGGGGTATACTATGGTACGATCATTTTATTGCATTAGCAACATTGTAGTAGATTTTTTGGTCTCGAATTCCAGTTTTGGGTATAGTACTTTATACAAAGCCGGCCGTTATGTCCGTTCAATTGAATAAGAAAAGAAACAAAGTTAGCAAATTCATAAGTAATGTTATTTTAGGCAGGGGCCCTGTACGTGGCTCTAGCGGATGAGTACAAACCCGTGGAGACTGTGACTGCTGGGAACATCGCTGTCGTCAGCTCGCTCAAGGTAAACATGCATTTTATTAATTATTCTAACGGATATCACTCTTTTTACCTTCGTAGAGCCACGTATTGGCATGAACGGACTGGTTCGACTGGAGTGATCCTAGAAGCCATCGACCACGGCCTCCCAGAAGACCGGCGTGAAGCAGCGCCTGCGCTGTGTTTCGTCGAGTGAGTGAGGGTACCGGAGGCCCAATTGGGGGGAAAGGGGGTTAAGTTTGGCAGCGCACTTGTGACTCTACTCGTGTTGCAAGTGTTAATGGGCGGCGGCAATCGCTTCCACCATCATGTGATCCATCTGCCACCCATCAGATAAAACAAGATTGAACATCTCATAGGCGCACTCTTAAGCCCAAACATTTCTTATCGTTTGAGCTTCATTTCCGTTTAGCGCCATCTGTTATTGTCGGATGGTACTAGATGCGAACTTAATGTCGCCACAAAATAACTGTCTTGCTTCAATGCTACGTTTTTAGATATGAGTCAACGTAAACTATAGTGTTGTTCCAGGCCACTATGACAGGGGACCTGGTGACGGCCACGCAGGCCGCCGCCGGCCGCGCCAAGGAACGCCTCGCTGAAACGCTGAAGGAGCCCGAGAGACTGGAACAGCTGATGCTGCCCAGCGCCCGGCAGAGGGTGCAGGCGCTGGAGGCCGAGCCGACGAGGGAGGAGTTGGCTGATATACTATTGGGCATTGGTAAGTTCATCATCATCAATTTCAGCCAATAGACGTCCACTGCTGGACATAGGCCGTCCCCCTAAGTTCTCCACATAGATCGCTCCTGTGCCACCCGCATGCAAGGGACTCCCGCGACCTTCACCAGATCGTCGGTCTACCTGGTGGGAGGCCTGCCACGGCTGCGGCCTCCTGCACGTGACCTCCACTCAAGGAGCTTTGGCTGGTTGGTATTGATAAGTTATTTCTTTACAAATAAGCTACTACTTACAGGAAGGATATAGAGCAGTGGTTCTTAACCTTTAAGTCATGAGGGACCATTTTACCAAAATTCTGTCGTGTCAGGGACCACACACTTCGGACATGCGTCGCGGCGCCGTATGCGTTGTGTTGACTCGACTCATCACGTCACGTCACTTGTTTATTACGATGTCTTCGCGGACCACTTGGAATGCCTCCAGGGACCACCAGTGGTCCGCGGACCACCGGTTAAGAACCACTGATATAGAGAATGGCGTGTAAACGCGAACGACCGGGACCAGAGGCGGAATCTTTTATCGGAGGCTAAGACACACTTTGGATCACTGAGCCATCGGAGTAAGTAAGTAAACTACTACCAGTCTAAGGGTTTAAGGCGATACCGCGACGATACCAGCGCCGCCAGTTGATTTATATTTAACTAGTGGCCCGCCCTCACTTCGCTTCGGGACCGTAATTCAGAAATGAACTAATAGATGGCGCTGTGCTCAATTACATCGCGCAAGCGTTTCGTGTTTTCGGTTTACCTATAAGCCTTGTCGTTGTCTATAGAAGTTATCTCTTTATAAATAGTATAGATTGTGAGTCAACAAATCACAATAATTTTCATCTGTAGGAAGAAATTATAACATACTAGCTTTTGCCCGCGACTTCGTTCACGTGGACTTCAGGTTCGTAGAAACCTCAAAAATTGTAGCCTATGTGTTATTCTGATGAATAAGCTATATTGTGGTTAAGTTTCATTCAAATCCATTCACTAGTTTTTACGTGAAAGAGTAACAAACATCCATACTTACAAACTTTCGCCTATATACTCGTACTCGTAATAGTAGTAGGAAGTGTGCCCCAAAAAATTGTTAATGCATTTGTGGGGGGAACAGCGATGGAGGTCTACGTCCAGCTGTGGATGTCTAATGTCTATTGGTTAATAGTCATTACTGTTGATGTTTAGTCAAATCCAATGTTACAAGTATCATAATTCTCTACAGGTACCACGGTCCCGGAGCCGGTATTCCTGTGCTCCATCGAGCCGCCGAGCGCGGCGTACCAGAGCGCGCTGGAGACGGCGCTCGCCGAGCTGACACGAGAGGACCCCAGCCTGCGCGTGATCAGCGACGACGAGACTGGCCAGATGGTGCTTGCTGGTGACTATACCAAGCGTCCCTTGTTAGAGTTCAGGAGCCAAATGGCAAAAACCCTTATAGACATCAGGTGATCCGCCTGCTCGTCTGCTACCTATCCCATAAAAAAAAAGACAACTTTTGCTACGCTCGCGCCCCCCACTTCACTTAGACGGGGGGTTAGAAAGAGGCAAACATTAGCCTATGTTACTCTCCATCCCTTCAACTATCTCCACTTAAAAAATCACGTCAATTCGTCGCTGCGTTTTGCCGTGAAAGAAAGACAAATATACAGACAGACAGACAGATAGACACACTTTCCCATTTGTAATATTAGTATGGATAAAATATTAGAACGCGACGTTTATTGTTACAGTACTAAGCGGTAAGTATTGCACATCGACTTTTATGACGTCTCTGTCACACATTAGGTGTATGTAGAAAATTCTAATGTGCAATATTTACTGCCTCGTATTGTAAGTACATTGTATTGTACTTACTGCTTGACGTTTCGGCAGTTCTGATTCGGGATGGGTCACCAATATTTGGGTGTGTGTTTTTCATAAAACTCCGTCGACTCTTGAGCCATTGGAGAGTGGCCGTGTACCCATGTAAAGAGTGATCGCCATTTTGTTGTATGAGTTTTGTATTGTCAGTAAATACAAGTAGTATTTATTATGATGTATTTATCTTATTACCTACATAAAAGATCTGCACTGCCTTACCCCTTGTTAATTCGCTGCATTATTCCTCTACCCAAAGGTTGTCTGGAAGAGATCGCTATTAGCGTTAAGGCCGCCGATATTGTATTTGTGAATTACTATTAGCATTAAGTTCTGTAATGTGTTGTGCAATAAAGAGTATCTATCTTCTCCGACACACTACACTAACCTTATTGGTTTTTGCTTGCGTTAGTAATGGTCTAGCACGGAGTTTGCACTTATTTTTGCAATCCTTATAGATCCGTCATGTCTCTTTGTCTGTCCGTCCGTATGTCACAGCCACTTAATAAATGTTATTTTCTGCTACGGAACTCTTCAATGATGAGTCTACTTAGGAATGTACGGTGGCCTGCACATCAAGTTACTACAATCTGTCAAATTTCTTCAATCGAACCTCACTTTTATGTCAAACGTGTTTGGTTCAATATCAACTGAGGAAATTTGACAGATTGTAGTAACTTGATGTGCTGGCCACTGTACGCTTATTTTTATTATTTTTCTCTACAGGCATGGGCGAACTCCACCTAGAAATCATCAAAGAGCGCATCATCCGCGAGTACAAGATCGAAGCCGAGCTGGGCGCCCTGCAGATCGCGTACAAGGAGGCGCTGGTGGGCGCGGCGCGCCACACGCTGAGCGTGGACCGCAAGATAGGCGGCGCGCGCCAGCAGGTCAAGGTCACCATGTCCGCGAAGAACTTGAAGGTGCCACAGGATAAAGTCTTGAAGTTAGTAAACCTTGTTATTTCTTAAATTCCAGCTTCGAGAGACTACTACACAATTCTCGATGTTTCTCGAACCTTCTAGAATTTTCCATTGTCAACGCGAAGGTTCAGTCGACTGTGCGTATGTTACGTAGTGCACAGCAGAGTAAATAGAGCTTGCATGAGATACTTCAGTTCTATCACAATGAAAATTGTAATGATCATAATTAACTACCGAGTTTCTTGCTTGTTCTTCTTCGAATTAGTGGTAGCTCACAGAAAATTTCATCATCCCTGCTCTGTTCCCATATCTGGGATCGGCGCAGTATATTATCTTCCTCCATTCGTTCCTGTCATTCGTCCTCGTATCATCCAACTTTCTGCAGTATGAATAGCTTACATAAATGTTCTGTATGGACTTAAATTGAATAAAGAATATTTATATTTCTATCTGTACGCCTAACATGCGCATCGCGACAAAATTTTGTCAACTGTCGTCCGCGAGAGCGCATTCTATCCCGCTCATCGCGCAATCAGGTGAGCGAGAAGCAACTTGCGCCGACACAATACGAATGTCGAGAAAATTATCTCGTGGTGCGCATGTTAGCCTGGCTGTATTCTTATAAAAAACTTCAAAGGCCGTTAGCTGGAGGTGGCTGAAAATAGTGCGGAGTGGTGAATTCTCGTGTCGAAGGCCAAGATCCACTTCGGGTCGCTGAGCCAGCGTAGTAAGTAACGCTTAGGTTCGGTGGTAATCTTTGTAATCGCGCAGGCTGGACAAGTCAGGCGAGAGCGCGGCCAACCTCGCGCACGTGCACCCGCGGCAGCTGCAGGCCGCGCGCGCCGGGCTGGCCTCCGCGCTGCGCCACGGGCCCAAGCTCGGCTGCCCGGTGAGCAACTACGCAATCAATCTATACTCTGATTCATAATCATGTAAAGTAAACTGACAGATGTCAATGTGTCATCCCCATACATTATCACTCAATTTGTCACATGCAAAATGTCAAAATACATAGAAATTTGTCATTTTCATCTGTCAGTTTACTTTACATGATTAAGAATCAGAGTATAAATACACTATGCACTGCACTCTGTTTCTATTCTTATTATTATTCTGTGTATATTCGGCTGCGGCACAGGACCGATCTATATGGAGAACATTGAGGGAGGCATATGTCCAACGGTGCACGTTTATCGACTGAAAGTGCACAAACGACCTTTTTTTTAACGAACCGTTCGGTTCAGTGGTAGTGAATACTGCGTCTGGGCCGAGGGTTGTGGGTTCGATCCCCGCACAGTACAAACATTTGTGTGCATGAACATGTCTGTTTGTATTGGGCTAGGTGTTTTCTATGTATTAACTTATAATATTGTATTTACAAAAGAAATTATTTGTAATTCCACTGTTGGTTCTGATATCTGTAACACAGATGTTTGAGCTACCTATCTCAGAGTCAAATCAATGTATGCGATGTAGTAAAATATTATATTATTAAACACAGGTGTTCTTTCTATCCCTTTACCCTCTTAATTCGATAGGCGACCAGTGCGACACGACCGAACAGGGATCTCTCTTATTTGTATTTCCACAGCACTTAATTTATACTCTGATTCATAATTATGTAAAGTAAACTGACAGATGAAAATGACAAGTTTATATGCATTTTGACATTTTGCATGTGTCAAATTGAGTGATAATGTATGGGGATGACACATTGACATCTGTCAGTTTACTTTACATGATTATGAATCAGAGTATGGTCTCTCTCTCTCTCTCATTGGTTGTATATCCCACAGCACATAGTTTAGTACAGCACTTAGTAGTCTGTGTACCCCGCAGCTAGTGGACGTGCAGGTGACGCTGCACTGGCTGGAGGTGGGCCGCGGCACCTCCGACTCCATCATCACGGCTACCGTCGTGCAGTGCCTTCGGAAGGTAAGCCTATCTTTTTTTATTGATTTTTTTATGTATACTCTATTTTTTCTTAACAGAAAAACTGAGACCTCAACGTATCTGCGCCCTGTCTGATCTAGTAGATATTCATGGTTGGCAATAATAGGGTATTTTATTTTATAGTTGAAATATCGACATCTGATACCTAGCCTCGATAATTTACTGTATAAGTGTACGATTATTGAAGAAACATTTTTAAAAGTTTGAATACAAGAAAGTTATAGAGCAAGAAACTTTTGATATACCTGTCTCTTTCTTAAACAAAATTTAGTACGACCACAAAATAAAGACTTTTGATACAGAAGGTTGACTTAGCCTTGATTTTGAATTTAGAAGAGTTCGTTGACATATGCTAGGGTTATTGCCCGGCATGAGTACATAAGCGCGCGGCCTCTACCATAGACCTCGACAGTTTGCCAATCTTATGTCATAAGTTAGGATTAATGTGGTCGAAAAGGCGTTTAGTGCGCATGCGTGAGTACATGACATATTTTTAGCTCTTAGTGGGCATTCAGCTTTCTGTGTCAAAAGTCTTTATTTTGTGGTACGGCGCTTGTAGGAAGCACTAGCCTAGTAGCCTAGTGACGTCATTATTAGCGTATCGCTCTCCTCTTTTTTAGATCGGGATCTTTGCAACTATGTATCTTTGGAAGTAACGATGATAGATAAACAATAAAAAGGGAGCAGTGATTCATACTTCAAAAACTTTACAATTAATAAATAAAAAAAACATGGTTTGTTGAGGCGATACCTGTATGTACGGTGGCCTGCACATCAAGTTACTACAATCTGTCAATTTTTTTCAATCGAACCGTCAAACGTGTTTGGTTCAATGTCAACTGAGGAAATTTGACAGATTGTAGTAACTTGATGTGCTGGCCACTGTACCTATTTATTGTGGCGATTATTTTGGGCAATCTCCCAGCCCCCCGAGCATGATGTGTCCGACGCCTGCAGGTGTTCGAGCAGGCGGGGTCGGCGCTGCTGGAGCCGGTGATGTCGCTGGAGGTGGCGTGCCCCGCCTCGCACTCGGCGCGCGTGCTGGCCGACCTCGCGCGCCGCCGGGCAGAGATCAAGCACATACAGCTGCGGCACCAGACCAAGGTACTTACTATCTCACCATCACCTCGCCTAGCTAGGTGTCCTACCCAATTCCACTCGAGTTCCATCACTCATTAACCATGGACTTTAGTCCTGCGTCAAATTTCAGAGTTCCGGACTCGATCTGGGAGTTAAACGTCACATTACGTATTGTTTAATTACGTCTTGTTTGCTTTGACAAAACACGCGCTACGCCATGCGCACCGGATTCAAAATTCGACAGAAAATGCAATTATATTATGAAAAAACTTCGCATTTTCTTAAATTTCTATTTTTTCGTGTAAAATAGACATAAAAAGGAATTTAAAATTTTGTCATACCTAACCGAAACTATCGATCGGATTTCCGATATTAAAATAAAGACGATAAAAGTATCAATTACCAACCGAATGTGAAATAAAAGTTTCGGCTACGGAACCCTAAAAGCTTAGTAACGTAGCGCCCGCGTGCAATGCCGATTATGCCGCCTTTGTCTCCCTACTAACTAAACTATGATTTTTAATCATGTGGAGTAAACTGACAAATGCAAATATCAAGTCCAATGCAAGTATCAAGTTTCTATACATTCTGACATTTTGCAAAGTCAAATTGAGTGATATTGTATGGGGATGACACATTGACATCTGTCACTTTACATTATTAAAAATCAGAGTTTAGCTACGCTACTGCTGAGAAGTCGCTCAATTTGAGGCCCTGAGTAGTAGCATCGTATTAAAACCCCGGGTCCCCAGGTGATCTCGTGCGTGTGCCCGCTGTCGGAGCTGCTGGGCTACTCGTCGGCGGTGCGCTCGCTGAGCTCGGGGCTGGCCAGCTTCAGCATGGGGTTCCACTCCTACCGCCAGATGCAGCCGCAGGACGAGGAGAAGGCCGTCAACCATGTCACCGGCTTTTGAGGTCAATCATATTTTTTTATAAAATCTACTTTATAACTATTTAATAATAATATGTATAGTCTGCGGCATGAAACAAACAAACAAACAAACAACAAACCTTGAGTGCGCAGAAACTAATTTTAATAGAAAGTCTTCTTTTTTACAAGTGCGCAAAATAACGGTCATCACTATTCTTTCATGCCGCCAGCTATATTCCCCGTGATTTCTTCTTCAGAGTTAAGGGATCGTCCACACCGAACGTATTGTCGGCCGTTGACAGTGAGCGCACGTTACGCAGTTTATTGCTTTCCCATATATATTGAACTTGTCGTTCACACCGAACCGACCGACCGATTTAGTACTTAGAGGCGGACAATGCGTCAGTCAGCGGCGGACAATGCGTTTGGTGTGGACGATCCCTAAAAGCTAGAGACAAACCAAACTGCTCCCGATTGGTTTAATTTGGCGATAATCTAGAATTATCTTGAGCAACTTTTTTTAATTTATTTTTCGAACCTCTTTTTAAAAAAATATGTACGAACTACGTGACTTTATAGAATAATCTGTACATGTGTATAAAATTTATAAATACTGTGATTTTAGTTGTTTATTGTAACGTAGGACAAAACGTTCGTTTGTTATTGTTTATTTTTAGAATAATGTATAAGTAAGTAGTATTTCTACCAATAAAACAACATGTCAAATGACGACACAGTAATTTATTCAGTAAATGTACGACGCATCGGGACGACACAAGAGATATGACGCATCATCCGATTTCGTTATAAATACTAACTTTACAGAACAATGTCATCACTTTAAATAATAACTTTTTTTATTTATAATATGGCGCTACCCTCCTTTACGAGGATAACTTCGCCAATGTCGCGTAAAGTAAATGATATAATATGGGTAGTCAACTGTCGAAGTCAGTCAAAGTCACGGTCACTCAATAAACCCTGTGTTTAGCGTTTTATGGACCTATGGATTCTGTCAAGACTACTAGGTCAAAGCAAGTTGTTCACGTGACAACTCACACGACAGTGTTAAAACGATACAATTCAATGATTATTATATTAATATCACTTTGCGGCATTTCACTGCACGACATTACACCAAAATTTTAACAGTAAAAACCACTAAATACTTCTTTATTATTTTTAATTTGTTATGCCATCGTAAGAGTCCTCAATCACAAAAACATTGGTAAAATATTTACTTTGATATCTTAAAAACTTCCCGAGATATCAAGACTTGAAAATCACAGTTTTGAACATGATCAATTTTCGATTTCAAATCTATCATAACATCAAAAAATTTAAATTTTGGAACTAGTCGTTACGCCTATTCTCGTGATCGATCTAGTAGCAAAATCTATTTTGTCCTTTCGGTCGTCTACTAGAAGGTAAATGTAAGCCATACCAACTGTGTCGTCCTGCACGAAAATAAATATTTTCTTGAATAAATAGTGACGTTACTAAAAATACATCGTTTTATTTACAAACCAAAAATTTCACAGGAACTGATCTGTAAATAAGGATAAAATAAATTAATTCATTCACACAACGAGCAACATAATGTAATTTGGAATTATCGTCTAGCGTTTCTATATAGCATATCATTTGCTTGAATATTTAAGTCTGGTAATTAATCGGCATGATGACATGTTTTTCAGATATTTTATAAAATATCGTTGACATAATCACTCGGCTAGCATGCAAACTATCGATTTAAAAATCAAACATCGATTCAAAATGCTTGATTAAAAAAAAAACCAAAACTCGTCTCGTGCCGGAAGGATATCCGTATATCCGGCACTTGGTGCGCATGATAGGAAGAAATCAAGGTCAAAATACTATTTTTTGGACAGAATAATATGGAAACACGAGAAAACAATAACTAGAATGTAAAGCTTAAAAAAACGTCATGACGGGCTAACATGCGCGCACGAGATAATTTGTCGACATTCGTATTGTGTCGGCGCCAGTTGCTTCTCGCTCACCTGACTGAGCAATGAGCGGGATAGAAGGATGCGCTCTCGCGAACAAGAGTCGACAAAATTTTGTCGCGGTACGCATGTTAGGCCTACTGATGTCGTGATCGGATTTACCGGAAATCAATTTCAAAATATAAAAATAAACCTCACACTAATCAACAGTCACTTTGAAGAGGTCCCCAGCTCGTCGAGGAGTGTCTCGTGCCGGAAGGATATCCGGATGTCCGGCACGTTGGTGCGCGTGATGTCGTTGCCCTCCGGCCCGTCCACCATGTACGCTGCCCCCACCCAATATTGCTTCATCTGAAACACAACAGTCAGTTAATACAGGGTGTATCTGTGAACATTTACATCCCTTTAACCACGTGTTCTATCAACCATTCTGAACAACATATGTTCTATGACTTTTGAAAATTCGCATAAAAATTTTTCATCTTTCCATACAAAGTCGGTCACGTGACTTTGGTCATTTTGTATGGGGAGTCGGAAAATTTTTCGAAGAATTTGGAAAAGTTGTTGAACAAATGTTGTACAGAATGGTTGATAGAACACGTGGTTAAAGGGGATGCAAATGTTCACAGATACAACCTGTATAAATTGATACAACATCTCATACAACATTGACCGAGTAACTCAGACACTTGTATTACTAGTATCAGGCATTAGAGGAAACACTAATAAGCATTAAATCACGCATTCAACACCAAACATTCACAAAATTTGAACATAAAACAAAAATCATAAGTCAACTAAAAATTTCATTGGGTTTTTTGCCCTTAAGACATATTAGATAAGGTTCAAAATCGGACCTCGTGAGGAAATCCCGACATCAGCACCGAGTTCCTCGCCAGCTCGCACATGTCGCACGAGCTGAGTTTCCACGCCTGCGCCGCGATGCTGTATTCTTCCATCAGTGGCTCCTGAAACCAACATTTTATAAGTTTAAAATACATTGCTGAATATCAGTAAGAAACTGGAACCAAGAATACTACCTTGCGAAACTCCAAATCGGTTACCAAAGCACGCACAAATTGCCGTGCCGTTGACTAAGAATAAAGGTCTTTGAAAATATTCTTCGAAAAATGTTGATGTTGCCCAGAAACGCTGACTCCAGAAAACAAAGCAAGCACGAAATATATTCATAAAGATATGTACAATATAAGTATTAGATAAACTGCGTATAAAAAATAGTGCAAAAAGCAGTGACGGACCCCAAAGAACGTTTACAGGTACTTAAAAAAACCCAAGATTTACGCAAAGCAGCATAGCCAGACTTCGCCACTCACCTTAGTATAGTGGAACTGCAACGGATCATCTGTACTCAGAGTGACGCGGAGTCCCCGCGCAAAGTAATCTGGCAGCGGGTTGCGATGGTAGCGCAGGAACAGCGAGTTGTTGCTCAGCGGTGACATGGCGATGAAGATCTGCGCGAGGTAGTACATGTATTGCAGCACTGGCACCTGCGAGATTTACACCTTATTTGGAGACATTCCGACTTTTATGATAGTTTTCGGTGCTAAAGAGGATGGACACTATTATTTAGCTACAGATTGCAGAGCAAGCCAGCCTGAGGTCCGTGACATAACAGACAAACTGTAAAAGAGTCAACCAAAAATTAATGCGTCAACAGAGTCTTCGGATTTTTTGGGGAATTCTCATTCTCATTTATAACTGATGGGGCTACCATACGCTATGACAGCGGCAGTAGCGCCATAGTAAATTTAATGACCTAATTAATTATACGCTGGTACGGCCATGTCCTCGGAGAAGTACCCCAATGCCGGCCCTGGTAGAAGGGGTAGACCCAAAAAGGCTTGGCTTGAAGAGGAAAGAAACATGCGTGGCAATAACCTGACCACCAGGGATGAAGGAGGTGTGTAAGATGTAGGTAGAAATCTGACACCGGGGTCTGAAGCGACAGGATTAAATGCAACTGGGTAGACACACTATGATAAACTATTGCAGCGCATTCATACAAGGGACTTAAAAGACAATGAAGCAGTTTACCTTTCGAAGCATGAGGCCGTGCGAAATATTCTCAGCCAGCAAGAAACCCGCGCACATGTGAATGGCGGGACCTGCTTCTCCACAATGTGGCCGCAGAACGAATGTGTTCAGGCCTTGTTCTCTGAAAAAGATGTATTCATATAAAGACTAAGTAAAGAATACGACCTGCAAACAAAAGGTCGGCGGTTGTGACATCTCTGGAGTGCACCCCATTGACGACGGTAATCACTTGCCATCAGATGATCCGTCTTTTCATCTGCCCCCTATATCATAAAAAAGGTTCATCATTCAGCCAATAGACGTCCACTGCTGGACATAGGCCTCCCCCAATGTTCTCCACACAGATCGGTCCTGTGCCACCCGCATCCAAAGGAATCCCGCGACCTTTACCAGAGCATCGGTCCACCTTGAGTCCAAAAAAAGGATAAGAAGAATATAATCACCAGACCTTGAAGTCTGAAGCAACGAAATAAGACGTCACCGAGACGTTACGATAACGGGTGCTATTCATGGAATTCGGTCTATTCATGAAAGGGCAATCGGAAGTAGTTGAAGACTTACTTGCGTAGCTGATTGAGCACAGTCATATTAGCGAACATGTAGTAGAGGTAGTACGCGTAGGGAGGGTTCTCCTCTTCGTCCCACTCCTCCGGGGACTTCATGTTCTCGCTTAGGTGCGGGTTCCCTGGCTTCGACTCGTCGTCCACGCTATCGAAGCCTATCACGTGCTAGGGACAAGAGTCTGTCATCAATGAAAACATGCCTTGCACTGTATGAAATTTTGTAACATTTATTTATTTGGAAGTCCTGCGGACAATACCTTTGGATATTTTAATTACTGCAATCAATAAATAAGCAGTTCTTGGTAGATGACTGAGAAAGACAAAAGGGCTACAAAGTGATTCATACCCTTATAGAATCACTTGGAGAATCTTATAGAAAAAACTGGGATCCTGACCGTTTTTTGTCTTTTAAATCGGGGACCTAAAATTTAGTCAGGATTTGGATCTGAAGATATGTTGCTAGAACTCAGGGTAGAAGGCTCTAAGTTCCGTTTGGAAACGAGTTATAGATTCAGTGAAAGGGAATACATACAGTAAGAAACTTGTGCAATTCCAAGTTGGAGCTAGGATCGAGTGTGACCTGGAACAGTGGCTCAAAAAGGTTGTTGAGGAACTCCTGGAAGTTCTTCAGCAGCTTGTTGATGCGGTAGATGTCGCTGGAAACAAACCGAGAAGAGTTAAGCTTTGGATGAAAGTCATCACAATTGCCTTTCAATGCATGATACCACTAGCTCAGTGGTGAGGAAAAACATCGTGAGAAAAGCTGCACATTTAGGACAGTATTTCAAACTGTGAATACGTTAAAAGTGAATCTAAACGAAGGACAGATGTTTATCACTGCAATGTTATTTCCATTTTTCAAAACCAAAGGGCCTTCAACGACACAAGATACCTGTCTCATCCAAACAAAAAGGAGAGTGCAAAGCGCATGTGAAAGAGATTCAGTCATGAGATTCAATATGGTCTCTGGATCATAGTCCAATTTTATTGTACTCCTGGGTCCGAAGCTATGGCTTTGAAGGAAAGATGAGAGTCCAAGTTTGTAAAGAGTGGAGTTAAGCATTGGTGGCTTATAATGAAGCCATCCCGTAACGTATGAGAATATACCTGTCGCATTCAAACAAAAGCGCGCACAGCACGCGTGAAAGGGAGGGAAAATTCCGATTCGGTCGATACACGTCAAATTAGGTCACCTGGTTACTTACTAGAGCCTGGGCACCTGGACGAGCCAGCGCAGATGCGGCGAGTGCACGTCGTTGCGCAGCGCCCACGACGCCAGCTTGCTCCACTCGTTGCGGTTCTTGCAGTAGATCGAGATGCGCGGTTCCACATACGTGTACTTATTCTCTTGGAGATCCACTATCACCTCCTAGAATGAGGATGATAACCTTTAAACAAGCACCCATCTGCTTGTTAAAGGAAGTGTTTTGGAGTATTCCATGAATGCTTGTGATGAAACGTAAAATCAAAGGCACATGAAACTAACAAAAACCTTTCTAGTTTTGTTCGACGGGTCAAGAAAGACACATTTAAGTGGATTTTGGTTCCTCTACACTTGGCTACATTTTTAGAACAAACAAAGATGGAGAGCTCAGTTGCCTCTACTTTTTCCCGTTGGTAAGAAGATTAACCCTAATCCCATCATAGTAGCAATGACTTGATTTCTATGATGGAGTATTTTGCCCTGGTATGGGACAGTATAATATATACTAGCTACTAAGTTAAGCTGGTAAGAAGATTAATTGCGTACCTTGATGATTCTGGCGAAATACGTCCCAGTCATATAGTTGTCCGTCTTGAGGAAGACTTCTCGCAGTCGACTTTCGCCGACCGGGTTGTATTTTGCGTTGAACTTGTCGAAGCGATGGAACGTGTTCACGGTCCTTTGAAATGTAAAATAAAAATAACATCTCTATTGTGTTCCGACTATTGGAAAATATCAATTTGTTAGACTTTCTACAGTCATCATGTCGAGCTACGTTAACGTAATATTTTCATAGTCATTAATTTTCATGGAAGGTATAAGCCCTGCCCCCTATAAAGTGCCGCTCGTGGCGGACCGTCTTCCCCCTCCGCACCTGCTACACTACGCTACTGCCATCGCCTAAACCTTTCCATTGCCCGTTGCTGTTGGTTTTTATATCGATTCATCCCACGTTGACTGATCAGTCCGTTTGTCAATCAAAACACCTAGGACATAGGTGAACTTCTAAAGGAGTTTGTTTACCGCATGAACGTCCAGTATATCCACATTGAGGTCGTAGGCGTCCAGCTGCATATCCTCGAAGACGGCCTTGAGCGTCATGGGCACGCCGTGGTGCTGCGTCACCACCTCGCCGGCGCACTGCCGCAGCGTGCGCTTGATGAAGCGCAACAGGTGCTTCTGGTTCATGCACGACGCTGCGTGGATGTGGGTGTCCACTTTCCTACGGAAATGATAAGAGTTCGGAAAAATTCGACGAACCGTTTGGCGTAGTGATTTGAGCGCCGGTTGAGACGCAAGGGTCGCGGGTTCGATTCCCGCACCAACACAAATGTTTGTTAATGAAACAGATATTTGTGTTGGGTCAGGGTGTTTGTAGTTCCTTCGTTGTTTCTGGTTTCCATAGTACAAGGGAAAACCTTAGTTTGGGACTAGGACAATGTATGTGATGTTGTCTCAATTTATTTTTATTTATTAATTTATTTATTCACTATGTAGCCAGGAGATCACGATCATTCTACCAATCGGTTATTCCCATCGGCTTCGATTTTCCGAAATCAAACTGTAAGAGTAAGCCCACACTAGCCTCTTTTGAGCGTCGGCGTCTTGCCGGCGACCTCCCCACACTAGCGTTCTTCTTAGGCGTTGCGTCGACGCGGCGTCTGAAAACGTTAGTGTAGGGAGGTCGCTGGCAAGACGTCGACGCTCAAAAGATGCTAGTGTGGTGTCTCTCTAAATGGTAAAATGTGGATAAGGGATATAGTGGCGGGAGGTATAGATAGGTATCATGTTTACGTACATAGTCATAAGGCGGTCTTGAGGGCCTAAAACCGACCAAATCTGAGTTTCCCTTGCTTTCATAAGCGCTATGTAACCATGTGTATGTATGGGGTGGCATGTGTATCTAAGTTGTCGATTATATTAATCTAAGACCTAATGTAGCATGCAAAAAAATTTTTTTGGATGCGAGAGGTATATTCTCATTCGTTATAAGCCACTTGGACCTTAAGTTAGTTTGTGTAGTCGGGTTCTGTTACCTGATGTTATAGAAGTCCCTGTGAGGCACGGCCTTCTGCAGCGCCAGCTCGTGCAGCTCGTTCAGCAGCACGTGCATCTTGAACTTGGACGAGAGGTAGCTCAGGCGCCGATAGCAAAACGACTTCCTGATGAGATAGGACAAAAGTTTTGGATTGGAAGTTTTGATGTTAATTGTGGGTGAGCCATGCTTCGGCATGAATGGGCCGGCTCGACCGGAGTGATACCACTGCCTCACAGAAAACCGGCGTGAAGCAGCTCATGTGCTGTGTTTCGCCGAGTGAGTGAGGGTACCGGAGGCCCATCGGGGGGGAAGAGGATAAAAGGTTAGCAGCGCACTTGTGACTCTACTGGTGTTGCATGTGTCCATGGGCGGCGGCAATTTCTTACCATCAGGTGATCCGCCAGCTCGTCTGCTACCTATCACATAAAAAAAAAAAAAATCTGTGGGGCAGGCAGTAGCTGATGCATGCTTAAAATTTGTATTTTTGATGAGTAGTTGAATTATATATTTCACCCCAAGCAATATCCTACAAGGCCCTGAAGTGTGACACTATACGGTCGCCTCTCGGTTATTTGGCTCATAGCAAAAAATCGGAAATAATGCTGTTTCCTTTGCAAAAAAAAGAAAGATAAAAAAAGTATTTTGTACAACGCCCAACCGTCTATTCCCAGCTTCCCCCACAAGGATTGCCTGACCCTGGGCATGGCAAATGGGAATGAAAAATCTAATTTGCCACCGGTGGCGACTGGGAGTTATTGCCCCCACTTTAAACTTCCCTTTACATTGCGTTTTCTTCTTTCCCTCCTAGAAAATGAAAGCTTGAAATAATTTATTCAAAACCTGCCCCTTATTTGATGATATCATTTAGGCTATACCTGTCAATGTCACAGCGAGGTCTTCTAATCGTGTAGTCCTACCATAGCTGTAAAGAAAAGGGCTACACAATCTTACAGTGGTCCATCGTTGATCATATCCGAGAGCTTGGTCAAGTCCTCGACGTACTGCTTGAAGGTGATGCTGCGGAAGGGCAGCGCGGTGTCTGCGGCTTCGTCGCGGTAGATGCGCATGACCCCGTGCACCCAGCGGCAGTGGTAGCGCCGCTCCGGGGGCATCGGGCACTCCCACGGGTCTTGGTGCATGCCTACAGCCGGACACAGTTATGTAACTATTAACTAACTGTGGGAGACCCACGCTTCGGCATGAATGGGCCGGCTTGACCGGAGTGATACCACTGCCTCAACAGAAAACCGGCGTGAAGCAGCCCCTGTGCTGTGTTTCGCCGAGTGAGTGAGGGTACCGGAGGCCCACCCGGGGGGGGGGGGGGGGGGGAAGGGGATAAAAGGTTGGCAGCGCACTTGTAACTACTGGTGTTGCAGGTGTCCATGAGCGGCGGCATTGCTTACCATCAGGTGATCCGCCTGCTCGTCTGCTACCTATGACATAAAAAAAAAATGTAGGAGAGGGTAGGGTAATGGGAATCACTCTGATATTCACGACGACATGCGGGCGATGCGAAAGCGACAACCCTACCCCCACTTTAGGCCCACTACCTACCATCAGCCGGGGGGGGCATCGGGCACTCCCACGGGTCTTGGTGCATGCCTACAGCAGGGCACAGTTATGTAGGAGAGGGTAGGGTAATAGGAGTCGCTCTGATATTCACGATGGCATGCGGGCGAAGCGAAAGCGGCAACCCTACCCCCCACTTCAGGTCCACTACCTACCATTAGGCATAGATAGAGCGTATTTCTTTTTAAAATCTGTTTATTTTTAATCGGTTTTCCACTCAGCATGTGCCGGGGCGATGGGTGTCTCCACGACGCTGGTTGTCAGTGGTCGCCCAAGTAAGGTAGAGGAGAACGAGGCCTTAGCAGATGGTGACGGTGATTTACCTACTTATAAAACACAGGAACTCTTAGTTCCTCCAAATCCGGTTTTCAAGCCGTTCTTGACGCATTATAAGAAGTAAGATTGTTGAGTTCCTACTCACCGGGCAGTAATTGCTCTCCCATATCCTCATGGCTCTCGATGGAGGTTCTCACCGTGTCAGCTGGTCTTATGAAGCTTAAGTGGTTATATGGTAACTTTACTGCAACAAAAAAAATCTCTTACCATCTTAATTTGATAGGACTCCAGGGTAGGACACAGAAAACCGGCGTGAAGCAGCTCCTGTGCTGTTTTTCGCCGAGTGAGTGAGGGTACCGGAGGCCCATCGGGGGGGAAGGGGATAAAAGGTTAGCAGCGCACTTGTGACTCCACTGGTGTTGCATGTGACCATGGGCGGCGGCAATTGCTTACCATCAGGTGATCCGCTTGCTCGTCTGCTACCTAACACATAAAAAAAAAGTGTGACACGACCGAAGAGAGATCGGGCGCAGGATCAATATCTTAACGTGCTTTCCGTGGCACGGGGGTACAAGACCGCCTGTATACTTCTAGACTTCGGGCGACGACAGTGAAGTGAGTGCTTTAGAGTGCGATGGAACCCACAGAACCCACTACGCTAACGGGGCAGTCAATAAAATAGGGAATAATAGTATCGCAAAGTTATTAAACGTGTTTTCATCCCGTATTTTCCCCCGACCAGTTAAACGATAATCGTGTTAATGCTTACTGCGCGTGTCGGACCGTTCTGGGCTGATGAGGATGGTGGGGTTCTCGAACGCCTCCGACGAGCACGTCGTCAGCTGCAGGTAGCGCTCCGCCTCCTCAGCTAGACAACACCACGAAATTAAATTATGTAAAAATAACAACTCCAAAAAACTGGCGTCCTACAGGTACATCATAGAAAACATAAGACGGCGTTACACTGAGGTTCAGCTTAATCGTCATTGGTGGTGTAGTGACATTCTGACATCTCACATCAAAAATAACCAATCAGCGTGTAGATGGACCTACCGATACCGAATTTCATCGCATTTTTTGGGTTCGGTTCGGGCGAGGGGGTAAACCGTTTACCCAGGCTGCTTCCCGTGCCATCTCGTGGCACGGTGTGGTAGATGGACCCCATTGAAATGGGGGCTGCTGCGTGTGGAAAATCCGTTAGATGGCGTACGTGTAGACTAAGGTCCAACTTCAACATCATTGGCCGTTTAGTGACATTTTGACATTTCACATCAAAATTAACCAATCACCGTGTAGTTGGACCTCAGTCTACACGTACGTCATCTAGCGGATTTTTCACACGCGGTAGCCCCCATTGAACCAAACTTGTTGATAGAAAAGGGGAACTAACTGCCAATGTGCTGCATCGCACGATCGAAGTCCACGGAGAAGTGGTGCCGGTTCCTTTGCGTGCGCTGCGGGATGCCCTGCGCCATCAGGTAGCTCTGCACGCTCTGCGAGAACGACTGGCCCGACATCTCCATGTACTGCCGCCGCAGGCTGAGCGCGTTGATCAGCAGAGACGCCGACCGGATCAGCTCCTCTAATGGCACCTGGCGTTAAAAAGATCTTGGATCTGGTCCTGCCGGGCTAACATGCGCGCCGCGAGTTAATTTGTCGACACTCATATTGTGTCGGCGCAAGTTGCTTCTCGCTTACCTGACTGAGCGATGAGCGGGATAGAAGGACGTGCTCTAGCGAACGAAAGTCGACAAAATTTTGTCGCGGTACGCATGTTAGGCCTACTGGAATGCGATGCTGTGACATGTAAACGGTCGGAAATCTTCAGCTCTACGGGGTTACTCGCGAAGCCTATAAAGTTCCCAGGAAGCTTCTGCGCTTCTGGGCGGAGTTAGACTGGCTAAAATAGCCAGGACACGTACAATGGACCAAGTAGGAGTCTAAGTGCGGAAACTGGAGTCCACTTTACTTTACATTAAGGTCTTGGATCTCGCAGATGCTCGTTTGCGGTGGTTCTTACTTACCAACAGGTGGGTCACCTAATCGTTTGTCCTGTAAGTGGGAAACTATCAGTCTAATATACTGTCCCACTGCAGGGCAAAGGCCTCCATCATAGGAATCAAGTCATTGCTACCATGATGGTATTAGGGTTTAATTGGTATTTTGTTGAATACCTCAATTTGGTGATTACTTACCAACAGGTGACCCACTTCCTCGTTTGTAGCCTCTAGTATAAAAAGAAGGTTTACCCCTGTAACGTGGATGCCGGTAACGGAAACGCGCTGGAAGGGCACGCCGGGAGGGCACTGCGAGTCACCGGGCCTCTGCGAGTCGCCGGGCCCCGGGCCGCGCACGTACGTCCGCGTGTGCTCGCCTTCCATCTTCTGAGCTTCGCTGCAACCATTTAACAGGTTCTAGACTTTGCGCGAGCCACTGCAGTGGTGATTCACGCGCCACGTGTCGCTTGACTCCGACAAAAGAAAGTCGCGGTTGCTCCCACCAGGTTGAAGTCGGTGGCCGCTATTGCTAACATGTCAGTCACAGCCACTAGTGTGTTGTGCGACGAGTACGAATACGTAAGCTGATCGCAGAGGGTAGTTTTAAAAAAATCTGAACTTGTACTGATCATGTTGGGTTTAGATCACATGTCTAAGGGTTGCGAAAGCAAATGATAGGCGCTTCATTGTCATCATCAGACTTAACGAATCCAAGTGTATAATGCGTCAATGAAGTCGTGAATCGATGGCGCCACTGCCGCTTATGCCATAGGATGTGTTAGCCTCATTGGTTATAAGCACGGGAATTCCGTTAGTTCCCCAAAGATCTATTTACAAGACTTTCTTGACGCATTATACGCACTGTCCTTGCAGCCTTACAGACTTCGGTTCAAAATACAGTCTTGCTACATTATAACTACTAGTTACTGATCAAAATGGTGAGTACCTGCGAGAGCGAGACCATTTCTTGTACTCTTTATGTGTATTAAACATGTTAACGTTTGCATTCTTGCCGAAAGCAGACTTGCGCGCCGATGACATGTGTCCCTCCTCGTGGTCCACGGCGAATTTAGCCCATCGTTGGTCACTTTCGCTTAGTTAAAAATACTCTGCTTTGCTCTTAATTTTGAAGCATGTTGAATTTGTTGACCTGCTGACCAGATTGTTTGCAGCTTTTGGTGATCAAAGTCGTGACCTTAGGTTGTGACCAATGTCAATTTGGTGACCAGTGGTGACAGGTGTGGGAAAGGATTTTGATTGACAAATCTTTTGATTGACAGGTTCAACATTTTAAGCCGAAAGAGGATTTAATCAACTTAAGATTCGTTTTGTCTGGCTCCAGGCTCTACCTAGCTACAGATACGCGATCATACACTATAAGAAAAGTATACCCAAGAATAAGTAATATATAATATCACAACATGGAGTGCTCTTAATACATACCTTTTTCTATGAGGTAAAGTATCCTCTATGTCACTACATACGGTTAGGAGGTAAACAAAATAGCGAGTGTTATTTAAAAAGCTACTTTATTAATAAAACATTTCATTTCTTACTAAAACTTCCAATATACCAGTATATTTATGCAAAGAATATCCCTTATATGAATAAAATATATGTTTATATTTATTATAAAAACATAATCACATTATATAATACACTAACTACTTACAACACACATTTGGTAAAGCTTGAGATGATGATTAGCATATCACGGAGCTATAAAGTATAATTAGGTTCGTAGGTACTATTTCTGATATAGGTAAGTACATAGGTCCTTTACGTAAAATGGGGGAAAAAGTAATTATAATTTTAATTTAGGTTCACCATCATAATATCTTATTTCTGAAGTAGGTAATTTCTCACTCTAAAGGCTGGTAGCGGATTTCTGACTCTACTGTTTATTCGTGTGTCCATTGACGGCGCAATTGCGTACCATAAGGCAAATCGCCTGCTCGTCGGCTACCTATCACATCATCACATCAGCCCACAATCCCACATCCACCCACTGCTGACTATAGGCTTCTTCTCGATCACGCCACTATCACCTATCACATAAATGAAACTAATTCTACGTTGTGCCAATCTCAGGCTAGAACAGTAGCACTACCATGAGTTTGAAATACTATCCTCACTATCGAAAACTATCGCTTTGTCTCTTTCATTGTGATGCATTTGAAAGAGACAGAGGAATAGTTTACGTTATGTCAGTTTTCGATGTCAACTCATGGTAGCGGTACAGGTCTCGTTGTTCAGACAAGCGAAGGTCTCTTCAAGCTGACGATGGGCGCGGCGAAGTTGGGCGGCGGCGGCGTGCTGGGCGACGCGCCGCCGTTCAGCCAGCTGTGGCCCTCGGCGGGGGTGAAGTGGAACACCTGGACATTGAGAAATATGTTTAGTCGAATTCTCTGGCAGTTGAAAGCTGCTGAAACATGGCTCTCTTTGGACTCATGGCTCAATGACGACGCATTTGGTTATTATGACATTAGCCAAAGGATTCGCAAGGAAGAAGGAAGTTGATTGTTCTAACCCCACCCTGAACGAACATTCGTGTGATGAACGCCTGTGTTTGTGCAGTGTCTAATAGTGTGTAATAATATATTGTCTTCTTATATAAGTACCTAATTTAAAAAGCGATGTGCGATGATCGATTGGTCAAGTTTGAAACTAATACAAATACCTATACTTATTTGTAATTCCCGTGTTGTCTGTAGCACTACCATGAGTTTGAAATACTATCCTCGCTATCGAAAACTATTGCTTTGTCTCTTTCATTGTGATGCGTTTGAAAGAGACGGAGCAATAGTTTACGTTATGTCAGTTTTCGATATCAACTCATGGTAGCGCTACTGATGTCCGTAATGCTCAAAACGTCGTAAGCCCAGACAGCAGACACAATGGAAAATCTATTTTTTTTACCTTTTAAAAGGCTTTTGGGTCTTACGTTGCTACATTTTACGGAATCAGGTCAATATAAGGGTGTTCTTTTTCAATTTATCAGTCCTAAGTTTACTAAGAAAGAGATGACATTTGAGCAGTTTTCAAAGTTAAAAAGAGTTGAGTATTTGGGGATCTCTGCCAAATTACATCTTGTTAAAGTGTTTTTGATTTGTAGAAACTTTGTTCTATACTTACCAGTTGTTTTAGTGTTTGGTATTTTGCAGTTGAGTTGGTATTTTGTAAAGATTTTTAACCTTTAATGTAATGTGTATAAGATTGTTTGCGTGTGTTGTGGTTGCAGTGATTTTGACTTTCCATTATCAATTAAATTAGGTAGTTTGTTTTAGATCAGATGTCTTTAATGTAGTCAGAGACAGTGTTTGAATCTGTAATTTTGGTGTAATCTTAGATATTTATTATTAATTGATTACCAATTAGATATGGTAAAGCACACCACAATACATAAATAAGTAATATTACAGATTTTTGAAGATAAGAAGCAAGTTGGTGATTAAATAAAACATTTCGTCTCAAAGAAATGTTAATAATAATACTTTAACCAACTGCAAGTCACGTCTTTAATACTGTTAGTTCTCGTGCATGAAAAAGTACATTTGTACCTTAAAAGGAGAGGGGCGAACCACACCGCTGTAGCTATAAAAAACAGCATATTAGAACAATCTATACTAGCTGTTACATACAATCTCCGTATTTATTGAAGAGAAGATCCTTGACAGTATGATCTGAATGCCTTTATAAACCACTAACTAAAGCATGTTATTAGAAACAAAGATAGGTTATCGAAACTACAAGACAAAAATACTAAACTTAATAAATATCTAAAATCATGATCGGATTTTTTTTCTCTAAAGCCCATTATTAGCAGATTCATAAAAGCCTTCGTATTTAATTTAAACATTTCAGTGTTTTGCTGTTCAATAATGCGTTGCTACTAAACAACCTAATTGATACCAATTATACTTGTTATGTAGGCTTATTTAATAAGTTAAAAATAAATTCCAGGATTGGGTTCTCATAATAATTATGAAGTCCTTGTGTATGAGCAACTTTATTTCCAACAACATGATTAACATTCAGTTCGTATTTGTAAACTCTAAACTGCTATTGAAAAGATTTGTATAAACTTCCTTACGTCTAAAGATATCTAGAGAAATTCGAAAAGCTATTTTAAGTACAAATATGTACGTCACTTGATTTACGGTAAAATCTATTTATTTAAGAATATGCAACGAAATCATTATAAATACTCTTAAAAATAAACGGAAGTCATGGATACGTTGACGGTAGCTCAAAATTTCAGAAATTCATTTCTATACAAAGATAAAATTGTTATTAAAAACACACTAACACATAACTAGGGGATTAACATAGATAATAACGATCACAACATAAGCGTTAGATGTTACAACCATGGGAAGCTTGGGACAGATCACTCGAATAGATGCAAACGGGGACATGTCAACCAAACTATACACAGGACTGCAAATATACCGCATCATCTAAGTTTTATATTTACGTGCGCTTATAAGAGACGATTATTTCTGTTATTTGCAACAACGTTGCCTCAAACGTTTTCCAAAATTCAGAAAATGGTTTTTAGCTTGATATATTTGAGGCCTAGTGTACAGCACATCGTCATGACATTAATATTGATAGTAACTTCACTTTTAACCGAACCTTAGCTAACAACGAAGCATTTGAGATAAGTTGTTTTAATAACAGCTGCTATTGATATCTTTTTAACATTTGACTTTAAACTGCTTAAGCGAAGAATGAATAAATGTATTTGATAAGCAAATTTGAAGATTTTGGACATACTTTCAAAGTTTTTAGAATCGTTAAAACAGTTAATAAAAAAGGAAACAAATGTTATGATTTGGAACGCGAAGTTTGTAACAACAAAGACCTTACAAAAATGTAAAAAACAACTAGGTACTTAAAACTGCGAGGGCTAATAATGGTGCTCTTAATCTAAATAACGATTAATAGAACTAAACAATTATAATATATTGAAGTTTTTTTTCTCTATAGGGTTTCTACAAGTATAAAGATGTTAGATCGATTAGCACCTCTTTCTACATGAATTCATAGTAATATTAAATATTCGAAGAATAAGCACAAGATGTTTCAAAAAAGCGATTAACACAGTTTCAATGAAATGGCACTTTCAATCTTTCATTTTCACATTTATCACATTCGGAATGTCTATTACTATACTTATATTAGTTGGGGCAAATTTTGTAGCCCTAATAGGATTTTTAAACTTTTTATTAATTACATAAATTTATGATTACAGATTATACAGATGATTAGTTAATAATTCTACAAAATAAAGCCGTTTTATGGTCGTCGGGTCGTCCACTGGTCTGCTTGTGAACGTATTTATCCGCGAGCGGACATTCCTTCCTGAAAATTTTAGTAATTATTACTACTTACATGTAAATACATTATGCAATGTAGCGTTAGTGTTTGTTAATATTCCGATGGATAACAAGGGGACAAACAGCGGACAGAAGCAAAGACTACACAAACATAACCCTGTAAATGTATAACTTTACACTATACTACACTATTCTCTATGCCAAGTTAAGACTCCCGCACAACCTACCCACTTTCTAGAATCATTTTATGCATGTATTAAATTGTATTCATAGAAAGATTCACTAAGTTTTCAGAGACAATAACAGTATCATCTACGTACTTTAATCAACAAAAACTTTTAAAAACTACTAGATACTAGATAACTACACTTCTACTAAGTACTTTGGATCACTTCATGTACCGATTGATTTATCTATTAATGTCACACATGAAAATTTTACTAAGCTTAGTTTGTGAAATTTGTCATGTAGTTTTAAGAGTCATTTGTCAAAACCCCGTGACTAGCTTTATATCGTTTATCACTACACGATTTTCTTAGGAGGATAGTTTGACACTAAATCTACTAAAAACAATATTCATTCAGAACGTTACAAAGCGAATTAGTTACCTTAAAAATGTTGGTGAGTTCGTCGAGCAGGGCCTCATAACGGAAAGAGATGCGGATATCAGGCACGTTGGTTCGCGTGATATCATTTCCAGCAACACCCTCCTTCAAATAGTTGGGGCCTAGCCAGTACTGCTTCATCTGCAATACCACATTTCAGATAATATAAATCAAGAAAGGGGGTTCTTTCGAACGAGCTTAACTTATAACGATTGATCACGATGTGGAACTTACAGTACATGAAATGCTCTTATTTCAGACTGCACTTTCATTTGGTGCATTTATTTATGCAAAAACTTACCTCATGCGGGAATCCAGACATAAGAACCGAGTTCCTTGCTAGCTCGCACATGTCGCATGAGCTGAGCTTCCACACCTGAGCTGCGATGCTGTACTCTTCCATCAGTGGCTCCTGAAATGGTATAAAGTCGCTTATGTTACATTGCCACTTATGAGAAATGAAACCCTCTAAGCTTCTTACAACCCACGAGATCGTCGCTAACCTTGGTGAAGTGGAATTGCAGAGGGTCATCAGTACTCAGCGTGATGCAGAGCCCGCGCGCCAGGAACTCCGGCAGCGGGTTGCGGTGGTAGTTCAGGAACAGCGAGTTGTTGCTCAGCGGGGACATGGCGATGGCGATCTGAGCCAGGTAGTACAAGTACTGGAGGACTGGCACCTGCAAGAATACATTACATTTCAAATGTGGCCTCAGTGTGGCGACCGAAATGGAGCACCTTTTACACGCGCAGTGCGTCGCTTTTGTTTGAATGTGACAGGTGTATTCTCATTCGTTACGGGATGGTTTTGTTAAAGCCATCTGGGCAGTCCCGTCACCAGCTGTTTCGACGCCCGCGTGCAAATACCGATTATGCCGCCCTAGTCTCCCTACTATTTTTTTTTAATTTTAAGCGAGCGGCTATGCAGGTCCTGTTCAGACCAGTAACACTGCGACCAGTTTGATCTATTGTGATCGCCGCTATTCTACATACCTATCAGTCTCAAATCCTGCACTTTAAAAAAAATAATTTATTCTAACTAGCTCAGTAGCGTACTGCTGAGAAGTCGCTCTCCTGGGCGTGCCGCCCGCTTGCTGTGGCCTTGCATCTGAGTAAATCAGCTATAGATTTTACGGACATAGCAACGGGAATAAGATGATTGATTGTGCCTAACCTTCCTAAGTAAGAGCCCGTGCGAGATGTTCTCGGCGAGCATGAAGCCGCACACCAGGTGCTGCACGGGTCCTGCTTCGCCGCAGTGAGGGCGTAGCACGAAGGTGTTCAACCCTTGTTCCCTGGAAATTGAAAGATATCATTAAAATTCACGGAAATTCTTCCAAATTCTGTTACTGCCAATGGTTCTGCTAAAACAATGGAACCCTCCTGGTTAGTTTAGCCCATGGTAGATACATGGAAAGTACCACAATGCCACATTATATTAATTAAGATGGTGCCAAATCCTAACAATTAATTGATTAACTATAGACCCCAACCATTATCATAGACCTGGTTTGGTTTTTTTGCTTGGAGTGCAACTAACTAGTGGCCCTTACTTTACAGGATACGTTACGTTTTATTAGTTTTACTATTTTTGTAGTAATTCGAATCGTTGCCCATAGATGGCGCTGGGTGCTGATTAAGTCGCGCTAGTGTTTCTTTTCGGGCTTTTACAACCCTAGTGGTTCTAAATAGAAGTTGTCTTTTTAGAAATAGTACAGATGTGATACTCACTTGCGGAAGTGGTTGAGCACGGTCATGTTGGCGTACATGTAGTAGAGGTAGTAGGAGTAGGGCGGGTTCTCGTCCTCGTCCCACTGCTCGGGGAAGCGCACGTCCGTGTCCAGCATCGGGTTCTCGGGCTTCGACTCGTCGTCCACGCTGTCGAACCCGATCACGTGCTGCAAAGACGATGGGGATAGATTACGCCGTTGACTTGGCAATCACAAAATATATCTCACAAGTACTTAATGCATTAAATTGATTCGGTTGTTTAATGAATAACTGACTTGGCAAAACATGGATCTCATTACTTTTTACGTTAGTTGCGAGACTTGGTTTTTTTTACAAGTATTGTTTTTGATGGGATCTCATTCCTTTTTGAGGAAAATTCTTAAAATCTATTGAAATGCAAATGTAACGTGGTAATGGTATATATCGGTATGATATTTATAAACTCGATCAAAATTTAAAAAAAAATAGTTTTTCCTTGATTCATAGGTACACCAAACACTACTTATGTTCCAAATTTGAAGGTTCTAGCCTCTAGGTATGCTAGAACTGCCTTAGAATTTTGATGATCAGTGAGTCAGTCAGTGAGTGACAAAATTAAGAAACTTTGGTCCGTTATAATTCTTAAACTACTGGTTCAAAATTGATTGAAATTTGAAATATACCGTGTCTCTACAAAGCCTGCATGGTGACTGAAAATAAAGTCTTCTAGTTTTATCCACAACGAAAATGGGGGTCGAAAATGGCCTGAATTGCTTCGAGAAAAGGATGGTACGGCCGTGCCGCTTTCTTGTTCGACTTGGTTTTGATGAACTTACCGTAAGGAACTTGTGCAGCTCAATATTACTGTCAGGGTCGTTGGTGACCTCGAACAGGGGCAGGAAGATGTTGCTGAGGAACTCCTGGAAGTTGTTCATTATCTTGTTGGACTTGAAGATATCGCTGAAAGGAAATAGGACAACCGTTAGTAACACAATTATTATAATCATAATGATTCTACTAACTTGCTTACTCAGAATATTTTCATCGCTGGAAGAAGCTTAATATGCTTAGTACATTTTAACAGTGGAAGAGCCACGCATCGGCATTAATGGGCCAGCTCGACCTCACAGAATACCGGCTTGAAACAGCTCCTGTGCTCCTCCTGTTTCGTCGAGTGAGTGAGGTTGCCGGAGTTCCAATTGGGGGGAAAGCGGGTTAAAGTTTTGTAGCTACTGTTGTTGCAGTTGTCTATAGACAGCGGCAATCGCTTACAGGTGCTACCTATCACATAACCACAGAGGTTAAATACGACCGCAATGGTTGGAAAATATAGAAACACATTATTAAATTTCCTTTTTTTTCATCGTAAATTTGACCATATTGCATTTTTTGCTATCTAATGTTCTTAAGCTTAGTGTACTCACTATAGCCTGGGTATCTGTATGAGCCAGCGGACGTTGTTGGAGTGCACCTCGTACTGGATGGCCCACTTGGCCAGCTTCGCCCACTCGGTGGCGCTCTTGCCGTATATCGACAGACGAAGTTCCGCATTCTGGTACTTGCTTTCTTCTAAGTCTGATGCCACTTCCTGAAAAAATTGCAATTTATTTATTCATTTTCATTATTTTTACAAGTAGTATGTATAGTAGGTAGGGACACTTCGCCCTTGGCTTTACGTACAAACCGATTTCAGCAGTTGCAGCAAGCGAAACTAACTATATCTAATAACGTCATGTTTTTTACTAATCAAATTGTCTAATTGAAGAATGGAATAATTTGTTAGTACATACTTCATATTTTTAATGGTTCTGTTTACCAGAACTAAAATCAATCATTCAATGCTTTGTGTTTCTGCCAAGTTCTGTATTGGATGGATGGATTCTGGTGTGAAGTGGTTTAGCAACCTTCAAAAAAGTACGTGAATAAATTCACTTTCTTCTACCTTTAAACTTAGTATCCATAGAGGTAGAAACAATAAAAACCTGAGTACCTAATTAACAAAAGTAACTCACATTGATGATCCTAGCGAAGTATTTCCCGTTCATGTAGTTGTCAGTCTTGAGGAACACCTCGCGCAGCCTGCTCTCGCCGATGGGGTTGTACTTCGCGTTGAACTTGTCGAAGCGGTGGAATGTGTTGCGATCCTGAAACAAACAGTTTCGGCTGTCAACAGGACTCGAAGTGCGTCTGACGTTATAATTACTCATCATTCGAATATAATAGAATGAGAAGAATAGTTTTAATTGTATCCTTACCGCATGCACATCCAGCATATCTACTGTCAGATCATAGGTGCTGAGGTTCATGGACTGGAACACCGCCTTCAAGGTCATCGGTGTACCTTTGTGCAAGGTCACCACCTGTAAACAAAAGCATGAGTTTTTTTAGCTAAGAGAGTACGAAGGCATAAATGATAATGTCATCCAGGTAAAATTAGCTGATGGCGTATTATCTACATGCAGTTTTTATGTAAACAAATTAAAACGTATAGTCATAAGTAACCTGAAATCCGTTTGTCGATAAAACTATGTCGATCAATAAACAATCGTTAGGATGTCTTGTAAACATGAAAATGAATCATTGACATTTTTATCTGGTAAAAACCTGTATTTAATTCCAAAACTTTGTTTTGTTATTTTTACTAATAAAAATCATTTACCCATACAGATGGATTTAAATTAAAGCCTTGGGATTTCGGGAGAAACGTAGCATAACTCAACTGTATTATGAAATAGCTGGGTTTCTTACCTCATCAGCGTGATTCTTGAGAGTTTTCTTTATGAAACGTAACAAATGCTTTTGATTCATACACGAAGCTGCGTGGATGTGAGTGTCAACTTTTCTGTAAACAAGTAGATTACCATTAAAGTTTCAAGCCAAGGTTTTTCTTGCAATTATTTAAAAAATGATTTTTATTTTAAGTACCTGATATTGTAGAAATCTCGATGTGGTACCGCTTTTTGTGAAGCAAGCTCTCTCAGTTCGTTGAGGAGCACGTGGAGTTGAAACTTGGACGATAAGTAGCTCAATCGTCGGTAGCAGAAGGACTTACTGTAAAGGAAAAATATTCCTATAAGAAAATAAATAAAGATAAAAATATGACGTCTTCTCGGTAGAAAACTACTTACATTTCGAACAGTTGATATTCATAAGTTTTCTGTTTGGACAAGCTATTTTCATTTTTATGAAAATGAGTTAACATACAAGCTTTATAAATTAAGAAATAAGATTTTAAATTCATATCATTAAAACATTAAATTATAGACGCCAAATAAATTCAAGTAACCTCGTACCTATGGGGAAGCATTTTCAAAACGTAGTTATATTTTATAGAATGTTTTTTTTTTCTTGAGGTACAAAATAGTATTACTTTCGTCGATCCTTTAGACACATAGAAAGAATATTTTAAAATACCTATCTAATTAATTTGGGAACAGTTCCCAGGTCGTACTGGTACTTCTGTAAGCATATAAGCTGCCTCGTTCACTTATATTTCTATGTAAAGATATTTTAGCGACTCACAGTGGTCCATCTGCAATCATGCTGCACATGATATTCTTGTCCTGGATGTACTGCGCCAGCGTGATGTACTCATAGGGCAGCCTCGTCTCCTGGCCGTCCTCGCCCTTCTTGTACAGGTTGAACACGCCCTGGTCCACCTTGATGGTGTAGCCCTTGGCGTCAGGCTTGGGACCTTCCCACGGGTCCTTGCCATGTTTGAATGGCGGATGCACTATGTGATCTGAAGAGAAGATTTTTTTAGATTAAATTATCATGACTTTGGAACAATAATAATGGAAAGAATGATGGCTACCTACCTACATTGCGAGCTAAACATGTTACGCACACTTTCATGCGCGCTGTGATCTCACCGTGTTTTGACGTAATGTGACAGAGACACGATAGGTTATTCACCAAGTTTCCTGGCTATTTTGCTAATGAACTCATCCGAAATATTACATGTTCAACGTGACTCCTATTGTATAGTTTGCCATAGTCTCTTTGACCCCATATAAAAGGGAGGATGTTTAAATATAAGCACATTATATAGCACTTACGGCGTCACGTTTTGACGTGACCGGCAGTTGTGATTCTCGCTACTCAAGTATTTGTATAATGCAGGGAAGGTCATTGTATAGTTTGCCATAGCCTCTTTGACTTTGTCATTGTCTCATCACCGCTAACCTGCTATATGCTGCTGCTTAGGAGCCTTGGGAGGCATGTGGTTGGCAGCGGCCTCGGCGTCCATGCTGCGCACGAAGCGCGCCGTGATGCTGCAGTAGCTCTGCCGGGACATCTCCATATACTTCTTCCTGATTTCCAGCGCTTGCACGAGGTAGGAAGACGCTTGCTGCAAGTCTTCCAGTGGGACCTAAAATTGATTGTAAACTGAGAAACCCCTTCAAATGCATTGGTGTGATGATAACAAAAGGATGTCAAGAAAAAAGTGGATGGGTGTGTCCCTCTATCATCGTCAATTTTTTATGTGATAGGCGGCAGAGACAAGTAGACATATCACCTAATGACACCAGAAGAATCACAAGTGCGCTGCAAACCTTTAACCCCCTTTCCCCATGGGGCCTCCGGTACCCTCACTCGACAGTCTTCTATGAGGTCAGTCTTCTACGAGGTCTTCAATCACTCCGGTCGAGCCGGCATTCATGCCGAAGCGTGGCTCTCCCACGGTCAAACTGAAGCAGGCTTACACCCTAGGTTAGGCTACCCTAAAAACAGTGGCGGGCAAGATCTAATTTTGATGTGGGCAAGACTGATTCCGCGAGGCTCTCTTCTTTTAAAGCTGCTGGGAGACCCGTGGCCCACATCGCCTGCGTCTTGCGCCGCCTCTGCCTAAAAATTGCTAAAGAAGCAAGAAAGGCTGAAGCCCTCACCCCGGAGGTGTCCTCGCCGCTGATGGCGACGCGCTGGAAGTGCGGCAGCACCGCCTCCTGCTCCTCGTCGTCGGCCACCGCGCGCAGCCGCGCCGCCTCCTCCAGCGCGCCCCCGGCCTCGCTGCCGGCGAACGACCGCACTGATTGCCCGCATTCTGCCGCTCTACAACAAAAAAGACATCAGTGACAACTTTACTAGCACCACCTTCTTTCTACCACCGGACAATGCGGAAGACGAAAACTTTGGAAGGTCTTTCAGCTCGTACTAAGCGTTTCCCTTCTTCTTTCTTAATACGAACTGCTAGACAATGGAACAACTTGCCGACTTCTATATTCCCAGAGAGCTACAATTTGGGTGTCTTCTGAGTTGAGAGTGAATAGGCTTCTTCTGGGAAAGCACGCTACATCTTAGACCTTATGTCACTCTCCGTCAGGTGAGATGAGGTCAAGTGCAAACCCATCTAATATTAAAAAAGCTTGAGAACTTTCAGAGAAAAGTTTGAAGAACCATAAGTACCTACTATATGTTTTTAAAATTTCACGATGCGTTATACAAATATGAATGCGGACTAGAGTCCGGATTGTGCGGACAACGGCCGTTGTAACGCGGTCGAAATGTCAAGCATGTACTTATATTTAAACGTCCTCGTGTTTAGTCCCGTTTATATCAAGTATTTGAACCATAGGTATTAAAGTAGTTCTCTATTTTATCCGATCGTGAGACGCTTGGTCTAATACTAAACGGTCCTGCTCGTTGTCACATTATAAATAGTAGGTAACCTTAAGTTTAAAAAATTGTATCTCTTAAAAAAATCATGAATATCGTGATTAAGGATATAACCAAAATATGGAATTTACGAGTCAATAATGTTCAACATGAAACTTGCAAATGGAATAATGGTTACATCGTTATCTTAATGACAAAGCTAGATAACCAGATTGTAATGATCCAAAAATACACAAACTAAAAGCAAAAAGATTTATATGCAGCATTTATAGTAATAGCTAGCATGAGGCCAATAGATAAGACCACATAAGGCAATCCAATAATGTTATATCGTCCAAATAGAATCGCATTGGATTATAGACTTGCATGAGAATTTGCACCTAGCAGTAGCATGGCACAAAATTGGCTTAGCTCACTTTCTTGTGGAGTTATAAGGGTGTTACCAGACTTATCTAGCGGCCTTGAAATAAAGGTTTCCACTCTGGATAGGCAACGACGATGGGCTATGGTATGGGGTTACCTACTGGGTGCATCCGTGGAAGTTCTCCTTCAGCGTCTAACCCGGGTCCGCAACCTGTTCAGCGACTTCCAAGTCTGCCACGACAAACTATGTCCAGAGGGTGTGTCTATATCAATGTTAGCACCCTATATCAACACCCTAATGAAAGAGATGTCTATCAAGTACCTTTACTACTTTAGTGAACTAAATGATAAGATTGGTTTCGATGAACTATCAGCTGCTAAAAGCCAAGCGCGGCTTCCGGCAGCCTCGTACTACGAGAACTTTTCTGATCATATCTATTTTTATGCTGTTACTGCAAATATCCAAAGCCTTTTACACGTGGCCTTCGATGCTAACATTATCATACTTGAATAGTTTGCCCAGTGGCTACATCTCTGCAGATATCAAGTAGGATTCATCGCTTAGAAGCTACAGTGTGATTACCCGAGTTAGGAGGACTTTTCAAGCTAGATTCTCCGACAAAGGAGGTGACTAACTAGCCTAACTATTTTATTTATTATTGAAAAAGCTAGACGAGCATGCGGCACATCTGATGGTACATGTTGATCGTCGCTGATATTGAATCGCTCCTCGGAGCACTCTACATAGAAAAGCCTGCCTGCATTAATAATGCTATGCTTCCATCTAAGTCAATTTCCTAAATTGATCCGACTTGATTGATTGCCAAATGGTGTTTGCATTTGTCAACGAAATGCGCGTCGTTCGTTTTGAATGGCTAATTATTTGTTTGCATGTACGGCCGTTGCGTGAAGTGCCGATGATTCATATTGACTGCGCTCAAATATTTCCGTAGCTATTAGGTACCTACAGCTATTTGCTCGTTTGATCACCGATCGCTCTGACGCAGCGCTACTTAATTGATGGAGTGAACTATATTGCTCGGCAATTGGTACCTACCTACAACAAATTATTTTTATGACAATAGCAATTAAATAAGGCAGTTTTGATAAATTACTGTTTAAATTAATGCCTCTCAGCTAATTAGATTGATTAAGTTTCATGTTATTTTCCATTTCATTATTCGACAAAGTTTCCAAATCTATTATTTTTTGAGCCTTCTCCAAAATTTAGTTACAATTTTTCCATAAGCCAAAACAGGTAGCATGTTATAATAGCGAATTTAAGTCATCCCGTAATGAATGAGAATATACCTATAATTTTTATTTTTGGTATTAGCAATTCTTTGCAATTTATTCTTAAGTAAATATTGCACTTAAAACACAGTAGTACAGCCACCCGGACTGTGGAAGGTTGTGGGTTCGAGTCCCACCTGAACCCTCCGAGGATTTTTTTAAGTGCAATATTTACTTGAGAATATACCTGTCCCATCCAAACCAAGGTGACACACAGCGCTATGAAAGGGAAGGAAACTACGATTCCGTCGTAACGTCCGATTAATTTTAGGGCCTCTGACCTGTGACTTTTGCCACGAGTCTTTGGCTCCAGTAAAAAGAAAGTTATTTAAGACACACTTTGTATTTCCTGAAGGAAGATGACTCAGGGCGCCAGTTGCGCAGAAGGAATTCCGCGAAAGTCTTATCTTGCACGCGCCGGAGTCCGACACCCACCGATGCATATTACTAACATCCTAAGTTTAAGCATATTACATACACCTAGTATAACTAAGCAAACGCCTACATATCTGCTGTTATAAATAAATGTAATAAAAATAATTTGAGATATCCCCTGAAAAACTAAGAAACATTGTTTCAACCGGGTACGATAAACGGAATTTGAACCATAAAAAAATCAGACTGACTATAAAATATCTTGACTAGCAAAGCTTGTTGTGAAAGAAGAAACGATTTAGAAATTGTGATGTAAATTATAATGTTAAAAATAAATGAAAATTAGAATGAAGTAGAAAAAGAATGGAGCTAAAATACATAAAGTACAGTAAATTTTGGACAAAATAAAATGATTACCTAGTATTTCTGCTTGATGTCCATCTTTTACATTCAACTTTGCTGCCAAACATAGTAAATAATAAAGTTATTTAATTGAATATTTAAGTTATAAAATAAAAACTTTTCAAAAACACGCGCCAAATCTTTTTTTTTACTTTCAGCCACACACTGACCCGGCATAGGGGTATTTTTTTTTCACAGATGCGTTCCACTTCGCACTGACCACTCCGGACACGCGCTCCGAATTGCAGGCTCTTCGGAAATGGCGCGCGTCGAGCATCCCTCGTGTTAGGGTTAGTGTCGCAGCAAGGTTGATCCAATTACTTGACACTAATAATATCGGCTCGCTTAGTGGTTTATGCCTGTCTCGTGTACACCCACACGCGAACCGCGGCATGTTACAGCTATGCCGTTTAGGCAGAACGGAATGTGTTGCCTCAGTCATTGGTGCACGAGAAATTGGGGTAGGCAAATTGGTATGAAAAGGAAATTGAAAATTCTAGAACACGAAATGCTTTATTCCACAGAAAATGTATAACCACGTAAATAGAGAGAGAGACTAACATTTTCCAGAATCGCGGTAATGGCTGGCCGTCATAAGGGATTACATGCTTGCCAGTAGTATTCTGAAGCGACGGCGATGCCAGCAGGAATGACCCCTTGTGTGAGTGAAATGGTTACCAGTCTGTGGAATCACTTTTGTGACTTGTTTGTGCTTGTAGATTACGAACTTTATGATGTTGAAACAAGGTAACAACAGAGTATTGTATAAGGTAACTTACAGGTAACGCCTAATAATCACACAGTGTTTGCGTGAGTCACAAACTTTACCTCTGCCATGTAACCTGGAATACCTATTATAAGGACAAGTCAAAGTCTAGTGCCTAAAAAGCCTAGTGTTATCCTAGAATCGGAATGTCGGTAAAGGTACTATAATGACGCAGGCGTCTATTGTCTCGGACGTCCCGGTTAGTGGGAAAACAAGTTCTTTAGGATTGTGTTACGTAGGTCCATAACTCAATTGTAACTATTTATGAACCCACGTAATAAATTTGAGCAAACCAGCTTTCCAATCGCACTGAAGATCAATTCCGGTCAGCAATTTTGGCACTAATTATTAATTTACTATTGAAGTGAACTATGACTGTGGCCGCTCGTAAACGTTACTGGCGTCTGCCATGGTGGCGACAAATTAACAACCCGCAGGACGCGACTGTTGTCAGAGCATACCTACAAATACAGAGACCTAGTAGTACAGACATAGTCGAGATAACTCGCTGGATCGACTTTGTCAGAAATTCTACGCAGGCGACCGCAGTACTTGTAACGCACAAAGCGAAAAAAGTCGGGAGACATCACGCGACTTGCGGCTCCGAAGCGACTGTTTGGGACGCACCTGGGAAAAAACTCTAAGGTATTGATGATGATCGCGCGACGTGCGGCTGCCATAGCTAGTAACAGTCACGACCACTTTGCCAAGAGTGCCCGATTGGGAACGAAAAGTCGATATAAGATTGTTTACAGTGCCATTGATATTTCTCCTTGAAGACGATGGAGTCCGGCTTATATCGATCACGGCGACAGTTGATGATGGCTTTCATGGGACTTACGCAGGGAATATTTTTCGTACAGGCATGTGTGCACACTGTCGACATTTAAGTAAGTTGAAGACACCTCGACTACCTCGAGAATGCAGCGAAGGGCATCGTTTATTACGTTGACTGATAAACCCCGGCGGTGGACATATTGGATAAAGACCACTATCAAAGTTGCAGCAGCTCTAAGCATCAATATTTTCCGAAGACAATAAAGGAGACTCAAGCTTGCAATGTCCTAACGTGCTCTCAGTAGCCTCTTTGGCACGACACAAATTGGTATACTTTCGTGGGTGTCGTCTAAATAGCCTGATAAGTAAGGTTATGGTAATCGTTCACCTGTGGCTGGCTATATATCAGTAGATGATAATATCAAGGATAACAGTTGCTTTTCTTTTGAATCTGATCCTTTTGTAGTCTAAAAGGACCATGTTACTTACTTGACGTTTAGCTGTCGTTGTATGAGGAGCTTCTTCTCAATCTGCTCAATAGGGAACTGCGGGACCTCATAGGGGGCCGATAGCTCGTTGGGCAACTCTCGGGGTGCCTCGGCGCCTACAGCGCTGGTGGGGCTCTCGCTGCCTGCAACAAGAAATCGAAAATTATAAATCCTGTCGCTGTGGGGGAACTGAAATTGGAAGAGCATTCTGGCTTTTCCAACTAATCACTCAAAAGTGGATTATGGAGGTTCAATCAAATATCCACAACACTAGACAAAAATGTTTTACTATTCTGAACACTATGGTAATCATGATCCAGTTTGTCTGGTTCCCCTGTCTAAGGGTTGCAAAGGTCAAATGACAATAGCTGTAATGTATTATCAGACTTGAATCAACGTTTAAATCTTGATCACGGTTTAAGCATACCCTAGAAGTTGGCTATTGTATTTTGCTTCATAAATAGTAACTAAACCTACAAGGAATAAGGTGGCAATGAAGATAACACAGAAAACTGTTAAACCTGCATGGTTATTAAATTGTCAAAGCCAACACGGCATTCAAATTTTAAATATAAAAAATATAAAAACAACTGTGTGTCAATAGATATCGTGTATGTCAAGAATAACAGCAAGTTATAACTAAATCTTAAATGTTTTCATTTCCTGCCTCCTATCCCTAAAACAGAAGGTTATGGGCAGCGCAACGCATTGAAGAGCGCATATTACACAAATAACGTGCTATGGATAACCCATCGGTGCCTCACGGCACTCGGCACGAATCCCATGGTGTCTCCATCAACAAGTTGAACGGAAGAAATTTCAACACTTGGGTATTTTCAATAGAATGTTTGCTCACGGACCTGGATCTATGGGACGTCGTAACATCACCCATCGACTCCGAGGACCCTGACGCCAAGCGTAAAGACGCCAAAGCGCGAGCTAAAATATGCTTGACGTGTGAAGAATCTATATACCCAGTGATTCGAGGAGCTAAAACAGCTTATGACACCTTTAACAGCCTCAAGAAGGCTTATGCTGATAGTGGTCTAACTAGGAGACTGCAACTCATGAAAAGGTTGCTTTCCAACCAATATCGTGGAAACCTCCAAAGCTATGTACACACTTCCCTTGGCATACAACAAGAATTACAAGGAATAGGAGCAGGAGTAGAAGATGAGTTCCTGGCGATCATCATCTTGGCTGGACTCCCAGACGAGTACAAACCGCTAGTCATGGCTCTCGAGCATTCCAACGCTCGAATAACGTCGGAGAACGTAGTGGCAGCTCTTCTAAAGGAAGACTCTCGACCATGTCGCACTACCAGTACCAGACCTGAGGATCCTACGGCGCTACTGACTAAACCGAAGAAGAAATTCTGTACATACTGTAAAAAGTTAGGTCATTTAGTGTCAGATTGTAGGAATAAGAACAAGAAAGCTTCGGCAAAGGTTTATTCTCATAATACATTAGAATTTACACTTTCATCTTGTTTAACTCATCCTTCATCCACAGGTTCACAAGATTGGTTCATAGACTCTGGTGCAAGCTCACATATGAGCAATCGGAAAGATTGGTTTGACTCCATGTCCTCCCACATCATTCCCATCCAAGTAGCCAACAAGAACCAAATTCTGAGTGAGGGTAAAGGTACTGTAAATATTAATATTTCCGACAATGTACATAAAATAAGCGATGTACTTTACGTTCCTCGTTTAGCCACTAGTCTTTTATCCGTAAGTAATTTAACCAAAAAAGGCTATGATGTTTTATTTACATCCAAAGGCGCGACAATCACTTTGGCAGGTGGATGTCAACTGACGGGTCAAGTCATAGCGACAGGCTCAAATTATAAGGGCATGTACAAGCTAGATGTAGACAAATCTCATGCTTTGTACACACCTACGAAAGAGTCACCTTTATTGTGGCATAGACGCCTTGGCCATCTCAATGCCAATACTATGCAGCTTTTAAAAAGTAAGTTAGTAGGCATAGATTTTAGCGGGAAATTTACGGAAAAGTGTGTTCCGTGCCTGCAAGGCAAGTTAGCTAAAAAACCTTTCAAAAGTTCTTGCAGCAAATCGAGTAAGGTTCTACAATTGATTCATTCGGACCTTTGCGGACCTATGAGTACGCACTCGTGGGGCGGTGCTCTTTATTTGCTAACATTTACAGACGACTTTAGTCGCAAAACTTTTGGATATCTTTTAAAATCGAAATCAGAGGTTTTTACTAAATTTGTAGAATTTAAGCACTTAGTAGAGAATCAGACTGGTGAAAAGATAAAAGTTCTGCGTTCTGACAACGGGCGTGAGTATGTAAATAAGGATATGTCTACCTTCTTAAAAGAGAACGGTATCATACACCAGACAACGGTCCCGTACACTCCTCAGCAGAACGGCGTCTCCGAACGCGCTAACAGGACTATTATCGAAAAAGCCAGATCCATGCTCAAAGATTCCAACCTACCTCTAGCTTATTGGGGCGAAGCAGTAAACAGTGCAATTTATCTTAAGAACCGATTGCCTACACAAGCGTTAAAGAACAAAATTCCAGAGGAAGTGTGGAGTGGACGAAAAATCAACCTCTCTCACCTGAGGGTATTTGGTTGTGAAGCCCACGCTTTAGTACCCAAAGAGAAACGTACTAAGCTGGAATCTAAGACGCAAGCATGTATCTTCGTAGGTTACTCTACCGAAACCAAAGGCTATCGTCTTATAGACCCCCAATCGCCACGGAATATCATTATATCGAGAGATGTCGTCTTTTTAGAAGACAAAAGGCTGCACCAGTCTAACCTGCAACCCATTGACAGCGATTTGTCATCATCACCACTACCTCAACCTCAACAAGTTTTTATACCTATGGACGATGAACCAGTTTCACAACGAGAACGCCAACCGCAACCAGGTACTTCTGTGACGTCTGACGCGTCAACTTTAAATACAGATTCAGATGCACCTGTGATCCCCGAGGTTTCGAGTTCGACCGAAGATCCTGATCCTTCTCAAGAGCCAGCGCCTGAAGTTCAGAGAAGATACCCAACTCGGGACAGGCGCCCTCCTCAACGGTATAAGGAGCAGCTCCACATGACTTCAGATTGGGAACCAGAGACCTTCAAAGAAGTCCTCGATCACCCGGAGAAAGGTAAATGGCTGGAAGCCATGAAGGCTGAATTTGACTCTCTCAATAAACATGGAACTTGGATTCTTGTCGACAGACCCGCAGGTAGAAAAACTACCAAATGTTAATGGGTGTATAAAATAAAAAAGGATACTAGTGGTAATGTCACAAAGTACAAGGCCAGACTAGTAGCTAAAGGCTTCACTCAAGTAGCGGGAGTTGACTATGGCGAAACTTTTTCACCAGTTGCTAGACTGTCTTCTGTTAGACTTTTATTTGCATTTGCTGCTCATCATGGATTGATGGTAGACCACCTCGATGTAGAAACCGCCTTTCTAAATGGCGACTTAGATGAGGAAATCTACATGGAGCAACCTGAAGGTTTCTCCACTAATCCTAAAGACAAGGTGTGCTTACTTAAAAAAGCACTGTATGGTCTCAAGCAAGCGCCACGTCAGTGGAACGCTAAAGTTTGCGACGCTATGCGCAAACTCTTGCTGAAACAATCGGCAAACGAGCATTGTCTGTACTACAGACGAAAGGGCAATGACCTGCTTCTCGTTGCTGTCTTTGTCGATGACTTCTTCGTCGTGTCAACTTGTGACAGAATGAAGAACCTATTCAAAGACCAACTGAAACATACTTTCACTGTCAAAGACCTTGGAGTATGCAAGGATTGTCTTGGCATGAGAGTACACCAGACTGCTGGTAATATTTATTTGGATCAAACCAAATATATCGAAAATCTATTAAATAAATTTGGCATGACAGATGCATTATCTGTCACCACCCCTTTTGAACCCGGTCTAAAACTGACTGTCCCTAACAAGGAAGAGGACAATCCAGAACTACCGTACCAGGAGCTTATCGGCTCACTAATGTACATTGCGATATGTACTAGACCCGACATTGCCCATGCGGTCTCATACCTCTCTCAGTTCAATGCACATTACGGGGGGGTACACTTCAGGGCCGCTAAGCGAGTTCTTCGCTACCTGAAAGGGTCAAAAGCACTTCGGCTGCATTTTCACCGAACAGCCCAGTTCTGTCCAGTAGGATACGTGGATGCGGACTATGGAAACAATCTTGTGGACCGTAGATCATTCACAGGGTTCGCTTTCCTGATGAGTGGCTCTCCAATCTCTTGGGAAGCACGCAAGCAGCGTACTGTCGCGCTTTCTACCACGGAAGCCGAGTACATGGCTTTGGCTGAAGCTTGTAAGGAGGCAATATACCTCCAGTCACTCATCAGTGAAATCTTCATCATCGCCCATCCCATCGTCATCCATACCGACAATCAAAGTGCACTGAAGCTCGCTCACAATCACACATTCCATTCACGCACTAAACATATCGACATCAGGCACCACTTCATTCGTGAATCACTTTCACACCATAATATCAACCTAGTGTATATATCCACCAACGACATGATCGCCGACATTTTCACTAAACCTTTGCCGAAACTGAAGCATAATAAATGTACAGTAGGGTTAGGTTTATGTATAGTGTAAAGTCGCGTTCAGAATATTTTTTTTTGTAATCATGTTTTGGTGTAGATAGTTGATAGGTGTGTAAAGTAGGTTTAGGTGTTTTTTATACAGGATGTTTTTTGTGTGCGTTTATATATAGGATGTATGTGTGTATTGTATATAGGGTGTGTTGTGTTTTTGTACGTGCTGTATTTTATTAGGTCTTCTTTTATACAGGGTGTTCGCTTTGCGGGGGGGTGTTAAACCTGCATGGTTATTAAATTGTCAAAGCCAACACGGCATTCAAATTTTAAATATAAAAAATATAAAAACAACTGTGTGTCAATAGATATCGTGTATGTCAAGAATAACAGCAAGTTATAACTAAAACTTAAATGTTTTCATTTCCTGCCTCCTATCCCTAAAACAGAAAAAACAATATTAAATCAGGGTGACAGTTATAGAATACTAGCGGCCGCCCGCGACTTCGTCCGCGTGGAAAAGTAACTTTTTACCCCCCTTTCAACCCCTTACAACCCTGTTTTCGCAATAAAAAGTAGCCTATGTCCTTTCTCAGGGTCTAGATTATCTGTATACCAAATTTCATTTAAATCCGTTGAGTAGTTTTGGCGTGAAAGAGTAACAGACAGACAGACAGACAGAGTTACTTTCGCATTTATAATATTAGTAAGTATATAGTAAGTATATAGTATGGATACGATACAATCGACAGTACTAATCTACAATCGAAGGATTAAGCAGCTTAAGTCAAAGATAGACTTATCATTACGTCAGCAAAACACGGTAGCGTCTGGTTGACGTCAAACGGGACGTCTAAACGCATTATCATTCGAAGTGTTGTTATTTACAAACAGACGCAAATCAGCGCCGCGACGTGACCGGAATGTCAGAGGCCCAGGGCTGACAATCCGAAAATAAGGTGGATATTCCACCTTACCTCACGATAACCTCAGCGAATAACAATAAGTATATTGAGATCACAGGTCTTCTTATTCCGAAGAGCATGACATCTCCTCTGATGGTAGTGAATGATGTGGCCGACAGTGGATCATGTCTGTCTGTCTGTCTAGTAAAAGCCTTTTAATATTTTTACTTATTTTCTTGAAAACGCTGAGATCATAGTGAAGGTCTCTTATATTAAGTGGCACTTGACGAAAGACTTAAACGTTAGCTGTGAGTATCAGGCAAAATCTCATGACCTAAAGATAGGAACTTTTCGTTTGTAAAGATTCCATTACCATTAGAAGTTATTGCTGAACATGGCTGGAAAAATGGGACCAGTATTTGGTCGAATTGGTTTGCCAATGTAGGTCGCAGATGTTGTCAACCCTGAAGCACTGATTGAGACTCAGTTTCACTCCTCGTCGCGCGGAAGTCAACATCAATCAGTTTTTGCAGGTCGCAGGCGTACAGGCGACGAAGTACGAGACACAACTTTGCTGACTTTTTGTCAAAAAGGTTTGCAATATGCAACACACAACACAGGTGCAATTAGGTACCTAAATCAGAAGCAGTATCTGAGGCTCAAATCTCACTGTGTGTCGTGCGTGCGGGAGTAAACCTATCAGTAAATTATTAAAGATAGTGGCCCGCCCTCACTTCGCTTCGGGACCGTAATTCAGAAATGAACCAATAGATGGCACTGTGCTAAATTACATCGCGCAAGCGTTTCGTGTTTTCGGTTTACTTAAAAGCCTTGTCGTTGTCTATAGAAGTTATCTCTTTATAAATAGTATAGATATAGAAGAAGATTAAAAGCGATGAGATCGAGACGCATCATGACTTTAGGATAATGTGGGGCGTAGTGTTGTCAACCTTGAAGCGAGGACTGACAGGTCGTACGGGAGTCGATTCGAGTCAATAAACGTCCTACAATGATACCGTCCCGTGACGAATGAAAATATACCAGTCGCATACAAACAAAAGAGATGTAGAGCGTGTGTCAAAAGGACAAGGATAAAGAATCGATAATGAATCCCGTTTCGTCGTTAAGCCCTCAGGTCAATGTAACTATGACATATTCTTCTTCTAAAGATAGAAAAACATTATAATGATAATATTTCACTACGTCACATACATTGGTCTGACTCTGAGATAGGTAGCTCAAGCACCTGTGTTACAGATATCAGAACCAACAGTGGAATTACAAATATATACGTATAATACTTTTCTTTTGTAAATACATACTTACTTATAGAAAACACCCAGACCAATACAAACAAACATGTTCATGCACACAAATGTTTGTACTGTGCGGGGATCGATCCCGCAACCCTTGGCCCAGACGCAGTATTCAGTACCACTGAATCAAACGGGTCGTCATTGAAAAAAAACTAATCGAAAATACGAGTATTCACACGCAGTAAAGTAATGCGCGGTATATTTAGCGCAGAATAATAAATAATGATAATGGCCGCGGCGAAGTCAATGCGCCGGAGTCGACACTCACACGCGCTGCGCAGATAAGTAATGCGCTTAGCTTTCCTCTTTAATGAAGTGGAGGTAAAACAAATGCATGCAAAACAACAACAACCGATTGTCCGGTAGTTGACTTTAGTCTGAAAAATCGGCCGAGCACGAGAGGGACACGTGCATTTTAAGATTCCGTGTCACCCATGAAGCATCAAGAAAGTAATGACAACGAATGTTTGAGGAACTAACTATACTCTGATTCATAATCATGTAAAGTAAACTGACAGGTGTCAATGTGTCATCCCCATACATTATCACTCAATTTGACACATGCAAAATGTCAAAATCCATAGAAACTTGTCATTGACATCTGTCAGTTTACATGATTATGAATCCAGAGTATAGGTAATGTCATGCGGCATAATATTACAAATGGGGCTACCATAAAACCCTAAAACCCAAATTTTATCTATCTACCATATATTAATCTATTACGTATTATTCTACTAAGTATAAAATAATAATATAATAAATTGAACAAAAGTGTTTTAGATCTATCCCTTTTCACTTCGGCGACGGTGGCAAGGCCAGACAGAGTAGGTCTTCTTCTTATGTAAATATCTGTCGTGGTTATTATCTTCGTTTGCTTTAAGCGAGTTCACTAAGACTGCCCTAGTTTCCAACGCTCTACCTCATTCATATAAACAAACTATGTAAATAAACTGACTGCTTATTGATGAAAGACACGACTAAAATCTATTCTCGGAAATTTGGATGAAATGAAATATTTATTTAACTAAGTTAATAAAAGTTGTGCAAGCAATTTAAGAGTGCTCCTCAGTCACTCAGTGGGCTGCTAACCTTACAAGCACAATGGTACAGATTGGATGAGGTAGCCTGGGCTAACATTATCACCAGTAAAACAAATGAGCAACGATGTTTGAAAAAAATAACATTTTCTTCGCCCTATGAAAAGTACCTACCTACTTTACAGAAATGAGGTTTCATATTTCGAAGTTTTAATGCTGCTCTTGGAGACGTCATTTAACCTTAATGTTTTAATCTTAATTAAGGATAGTCTTATTGCGTATTAAAATAAGTATCAATATTTTTTCTTAAGTAACAATTAAAGTTAATGAACAAATCTGAGTGCAGCAGTTAGTCCTCGACAAATATTTTGTAAAGTTTATTTGGCATCTGTAAATACTTCATTATTAAATTTATTTTCATCAATTTTATTTATTCCAATAAGTATGATCTAAGTTACTATATCTATAACTAGCGGCCCGCCCCCTCACTTCGTTTTGGGATGTACTCGTAGGTACCTAGGTACTTTTATAGTATAGTACTGACACAAGTACTGATCTATACCAACAGAAGCTGATTAGCTGAGTGTCAAATACAGCGCACGTTTTTCGGTTTCGTTTTTTCGATTTGTATTACTTAAAGTCTGTAAGTATGTCTATAGAAATTATCTTTTTATAAATAGTAGGTACATACATCTGTACTCCAATTTAAGATTGCAATGTGCATTCCACAAGCGGCATGTTTACAGTTTCGTATGACTCGCGGTTTCCACCGCGATATTTGCGTTTATATTTCCGTCAAACACCTCGGAGTTCGAATCGGAATATTTTCCGACATTCGTCATCGAGATGACGTCATCCCACGCGATTAACTTCTCAGGGTTGACACTGTCGCAGAATAACTGACCTGAATGTTTAATCCGAAATGAATTCTGCCTTGACTTAAAGTGTAGATAAACCAATTTGTTGTAAAAAAGATACACTGCTTATTTTCACTTGTAAAAATAAGCGCCCAACAAACAAAGTGCGCAATGATGTAATGGTTAAAGTGCCGGTCCGTGATCTCGGAAGGGATTTAATCGCGGGCTAGGCAAAAGGTGTGTTTCGAATTTTTCGAACACATCTCGAGTTTGTGATCACCAATCCGCATTGGTGCAGGCAAGCGTGGTGATTAAGTCTAATCTCATCTTAGTAGCGCTGACTTGGTCTCTACGATGGGAGAACTTTGCTGTAACTTTATCAGTACAATTTTACTTTTGTTGTAAAATACAAATGAGCCAATCTGCATTCATGACATTATTCGTCGCGACCCATAAATTCTCTCACGGAGGGCACAGTCGTGACCGAGAGTCGGGGTGCGATCGCGAGCGCAGCCAAGGTCGAGAGCATTGTCATTGCAACAAGTGACGTGGGAACACGAAGAGCTGTCTGTGGCAACGGGAAATAAATCAATTCTATTGTAATTTTAGGGGTCAATTTCACGTCACACTCTTATTAATCTTATTGTGATGCGACCTACAGGTGGTTGACAACCATTTTGTTGTGTTGCAATCCTTTGTTCAAATAAATTGTTCCTTCCAAAAAGCAACGCTACAATAGATAAATTGGATAGTCAAACACTATTCTTCATAATTATAAGTCTCTATATTTTGGTATAGGGTAGGTACATATACCACGCCGAGACTCCATACATTCTGGGACAACTCCTTTATACGATTTCTACATTTTATAAATGTGACGTCATTGAATCATCGAATACGAGTAGGTAAGCCTGCTAAAATGTAAGTTACCTACTTAGTTTTATTAAAGGACATACCTACCTACTTATTTTTAAATTTGACTTATCTTATTTTGGTACTCCTTTCCAAAACCACACTTCGGCAACCCTCCCCTAACTTTCCTATAAGCTAATTGTTTTCAGAAACAAGATGTCTGTAACAAGCCGAGATTTACGAAATGAAAGTTGCTGGCGAAAGCTTTGCCTATAAAGATCACGAGAAACCAGTTCAGTTTCCTGAGATTTCTATGTTTTGCGGCGCACACGCACAACCCTGCTTGTTTTGCTAGATCTTTTGTTCACCAACTGTTTAATCAGACGCGAATGGTTTGGTTCAACTTGTTCCAAAACAAGACTTCGCGCACACATAATGAAGTTAGCATTCATCGTTTATAGCAGGTTATTGTACATATTATGTACGTGCTACTGTCAAGTGTCAATATTTGCAAGTCTGTTTAGTGAAACGTGCATGTTGCTCAATGGCGATAGGTACTAAAATCAAGCAAGTAGCTATGAATTATTCCAATTAACTTTAGTGTTTCATAAAAATCTAAGTTAATAAAGAGGTTAATTGTACAGATAATAACCCAGCCTTTAGCTAATCAAAAAAGACGAAACACTAGCGCAATGCAATCGACACCCAGCGCCATCTGTCTGTAAAGAGTGAAACTAATGTCCCGAACCAAAGTGAGGATAGCATTAGGTTATAGTGCTCCCGATAACCTTTGATCCGTTCCTTTTTTCCCTATGATTAAGTAATCAATACCTATTTTATTACTTAAGGTCCAACATGCGCGTGTCAGGCTTTTAAGCACTTTAATCTCGAATTATTCGTTAACACCGAACTAAATTTTTAAATTGTCTTGCGAAAAACTCAAGTTTCTTTCAAAACGTTTCATTCTAATGTCAAGTATCGTTTCTCGATGAGTAGAGTATCCGCTTGACCTGATTTTGAAGTCGGCATGAATAAAATTCATATTAAATTCAGATTTTCCAATTCCGCTACGAAACACTACAAATCCATTAAAAGAATCTCCGCTTTACAGAAATAATGTCACCGCGCTGCCAAGGGCTGCGGACACGTGTAGGGTTGTCACGTCTACATTACACGGGTTTTTGTAACCAACAACATTATACAGGGCGTATCTGTAAACATTTACATCCTGTAACTACGTTTTCTGCCAACGATTCTGAACAACATTTGTTCTACGCCTTTTGAAAATTCGTCGAAAAGTTTATCATCTCCCCATACAAAATGAACACTAACGTCATGTGACCTATTTAGTTATCAAGAGTTTAAATTCCTTTATGTTGTTCCGAATGATTGGTAAAACACTGGTTAAAGAGATGTAAATGTTCACAGATACATCCGTTATAAAAAAAATCGGGCATGATTATGAATATCAACAGTCAAAATCAATAATCGGATTATTGACGAATTTTATTATATTATTTTCATTGCCAGTAAAATTTTATTTATGTCACGAGATTTTTTAAATTTACAGCTGCTTTAATATAATTACTATCGCGTGTGTCCGCTAATGTAAGCTCATCATAGCATTAATCTGGCTGGACACGATTGCGTCAACTTTAACAACCCTACCCACGAGTGGCGCGAGTATAAAAACGATTTTACGCATTGCGGGTGAAGAAATCGGCGACTGTACCGACGCGTGACACTTTACAATTATTTATTGGACTGCACTGTACATACAGTGCTTTAAACCACACTTAAACTGTCTACAGGACAGAGCGATAAATTCTTAAGACATTAATTTGAGTTTAATTTCGTATGGGGATGATTGATGGTAAGTAGCCTGGAATAAATGTTGCGAATTTGCGAGGATTTTTTGGCTGCTTCAGCTGTTTAAGACTACCGACACGAAACTGGCGCCGCCAGATTTAGGTACTTAGGTAATATTGATTGTAGTGATTTTGTGTTATTTTCAAAATGTATTTCACAAAGACTGACAGATGGACAGTTAAGTATAGTGATCTAAGGGTTCTTCCTTTTGAAGTTTGGAGAAAACTTTAATTAATTAAAAAAATAATTAAAAAGTGCAATGGTCATTTCCATTTTAACTAAGTAGGTATAGTGATTTTTGACATCCCTGGTACCTAGTAGTTTAGTTAAATTCGGCCTCTAGCAAACTTGACCACTACCACAAAATACTCTACCATAAATCCTAGAGTCATCATCATCATCATCAGCTGTCCTCAGTCCACTGCTGGACATAGGCCTCCCCCAATGTTCGCCATTTCACCCTGTCTTCGGCTAGACGCATCCAGTCTATACCAACGGCTTTCCGCAGATCGTCGTTCAAGGATAAAATCCAAAATTGAGGTTATCCGACAAAAGATTAGTGACCGACATAGTGTATCGAATCAGCATGCTGAAGTGGCAATGGGCTTAGAGTCATAGTTAATATAATATATCAACCTCATATTCGGACCTTACGGCCGCTTACCATCAGGCGGAGTGAGATCATCTTGATTGTCCTCCCTCATCATTAGCAACCCACGCTCGTCCACTGCTGGACATAGGTCTCCCCCAATGCACACCACCGCTCCCGATTTTCGGCCACTCTCATCCTGCTCACTCCAGCCAGCCTTCGAATGTCGTCATCCCATCTTGTAGCAGGGCGTCCAACACTAGATACGTTTACCGAGTCGCGGTCTCCACTCAAGGATTGTCCTCAATATAAAAAAATATATAATTACTGCTTCTGTCCTGAGGCGGCGCCTCCTCTTCGGCCGCGGCCTCGGAGGGCCGGCGCACGTGCCACAGGTCCCGGTCGAAGCTGTACATGCTGCCTGCGCGTGCGCCGCTACACGCTGCCCACACTCATCACTACACTACAGCGGCTACTGACCCAACTAGGCGCTTCTTTCACTGACTGAGGTTATCGGAGCACGATAAACTTTAATAAACACGAGCTTTAATGACACTGAAAATATTATTTTAACTAAAATCGTTAGGTATTTAAATACAAAATGTTGTTCAGAATGGTTGGTAGAAGACGTTATGTTCACAAATACACCCGGTAGGTATAAAATACAACTTCTATTGTACAAACTGCGTAAGTCATTATTTGCATCCAATTTTGCATCGGTTACCTACACCATTTTTTTGTGAATATGACAAGTATAACCATGCATTTCATAGAAATTAGGACAACCAATTTAATAATTCTTGAATTTATTTTTTGTTCAAGAATTATTGATTTTTCTTTAAATAAAAATTCTTTATTGCACGTAAATGGTAAAATAGGAAAACGTAATGCCAACCTATTTCCAACTTCTAACAGTCAACTTTTGGATTATGTAGAGTGGACAATGATGTGGGTAATTATAATTGCACCATATAATAAATAAATACTGATCTAAATACTAATGCCAAGAGGCATCCTTTACCAGTCAACCAGTCAGTCAGTATTTAAAATGTCACCTTAATATCAAACCTTTTAAGGTGACCAAAATGTTTTTTTGTTTGTTAATCACTAATGCCTACGTTGATAAATAAGAATGATTTGGTCCTTAAATTGGTTATTGATACCCATAGAACAAAGAAGTCCGCAATAGAACTCATAAAACAGCACACAATACAGTTATTAGCTCATCATTGGATGTATTTACGACGGAAACACGTCACCCTGCATGCTACAGGGCGAGTCCTGCCACTTTAATTCCAATTTACAGTCTCATCATTCTCGCAATCACGTCAGACCTATGAAATATGTCGTTTTAGCTTAGTCGATTCAATTGAGCCGGGACCTGTTAAAGCGGTTGATGTTATCTCGATAATTGCCCATTCTTGAGAAACAATTTACAAAACTGCCTTTATCTTTGTCTGTTGCAACATTTCTTTACAATTGCTAATATATTTCGATAAATTGCTTGTTTACTTACTTTCCATTAATAATGTTATTAATATTTATCAACTTAAACATGGCTCATGTTTTTTTTAAATAAACAAATTGGTCCTCTGATGATTTTACTAGTGTAGTGTATAGTAACTAATGTGTTGTTAAATACTATATTGTTAAATTGCAATGTACAACAAGAAACAAAAAACCATTTTTGCATTTGCATCAAATACCGCGAGCTCAGTAGGTATGCATATTTATTATAATACGCCCCACTGACTTTGTTATGAGAACTTTCTAATTTATGCAAGTGACAACTAGAGTTAAGAACAGCCGACACTGCACCCGTGGTTGAATACAATAAAAACTAATATTTTCAAAGTTACTTATTATGACGCAACAGTTACACTTCAGTACCTAATTGATACAATCTTTTTGCTAGTTATTTGATAACTTCTTGTTACTTAATGACATTATTTTATCATGTATTGTATCATTTGTTTATATTGACCGCGTATTGCCTCATACAGTTTAGGTACTATCGCACATTTTACTCAGTTATCTATGCTTCATAATTAAAACTTTGGAGCTTAACGATGAGGTTAAGTTCAATGACATACCTAGTCATTAATTTTCAGCAATTTTACGACCCATTTAAATTTTGGTTAAACATCTAAACAATATGCGCGCTAAGCACCTATGTAATGCCGCAAACACGGCAAAGTTTATTTCAACAAAGAAGTGTAATGACACACACCGGAAAGGAGTCAAACCGCAACAAGTCCACGCCAAGATACGAGTAAATTAACCACGAACAGTTTATAATAAGCGAAAAACTTCACTGATGTATGTTAGGTCTCATTCCGCTTGGTAACAGACATTAGACTGACCAATCGGAAACTGCATGGAATTGGTACTTTCGTAACTTGTATTAAAATGGCTATTGCTAAAATATTAAAGCTAATAATATTCACAGTGTCATTAAATGTTGACCGTACACGTTTTATTGTTATCAATATGGAATGGCACGCGCGTGGAGCGGTTGCTGAACACACGGGCGTCTGCGCGAGCGTGCGACACAGCTGTCGGCCGCTGACTGGCTGCGACGCAGCAGACGTGGTGGCCGGCCGACCCGCAGCCTACCCCCTCGCTGCACTCTAGACCCCGGTTGTAAACAAAAATGTGAGGCAACAAGCACAAGCTGACTAAATTGGATTGCATAATTCAATCGCAACGTGCTAATGTAGCCTTTTTGATAAGTTTTCGTGTCGTGTTGTTCTTACGATTCCGCAACATTATTCACATTATAAAATACCAACCTACTCATGCCTCTGGATTTAGAGATAAATATTTTATTTCAAATGCATAATATCTATAAATAACATAACGTATGAAATAATGCATGTATATCTTAATACATTACTTAAATGCGTGTTAAAAATTGACAAATCAAATAAATTACCTAATGCTTTATACGCACACGGCACACGTAGGTACGAAGTAGGGAATAAAATCTGTCAAACATCTTCAACTTAATGTCAATCATATTACGGTTCAATATCAACGAACCGTTTTCTGTACAAACGTACCTAACATAAGTACGCACATTCAGATCATCAATTCCTTACTACGAATAAACAAACAGCTCGCAACAGTCATCGGACGACTGTTGTTTTCATTGACACGATATCGCATTGCCAACAATTGAGAAATGTAAGAAGCATTCATCTTGGTAGACGATACACCGTATTAAATAATGCTAGTAGTATTTAACTGTTAACCAAAATAATCTAACAGTTAAATACCTACTGTATGTGGACCATAAAGTGTACAAGTATAATTTTTTAAGTGCATAAATAGTATTTTTGTTGCAGCAAAACATTATACTTAACCGGTTTTTGCATTTTTACAACCAAATATAAAGGACAAATAAAACTAAAAACTAAATTTTTAGATAGAAGCCAATTTTGTAATAAACCTAAGATTAAACTCAAACACCTAATATAATAAGAATAAACATTTAACAAATATGAGCCAAAGCAATTCCGCGCTTTGTGATAAAACAAAAAAATTCGTTCAACAATGTCCGATATTAACAATAGCCGCTACGTCACCCTAATAAACGACTTCATACAGTCTCCGTAGAAACTGGTTTACAATTTCGCCGCCCCTCACACACCTTCGATAGCTCAGTTGGTAGAGCGGTGGACTGTAGTTGGTTGAGAAATGGATATCCATAGGTCGCTGGTTCAAATCCGGCTCGAAGGAATTTTTTTTCGCGATTTTTTCCATTAGAATTTTATTCTGAGCTTTTCTAGCTATATTGATACAAAAATTTCATATTGTAAATAAATAGTTATAAATTTAAAAAAATCTTACCTGCATCGTCAAAGAATGAATCATTCAAAATCCGAGGCGATCTTGAGCCGTCAGGCACGCCTCTGATCGACATTTTCACTGATTCACACTACATAAAACCTAAACATTAATAAAACACTTTTTAAACTGGCAACAAAATGGAAAATTACGTGTAAAGGACGATGCGAGTTCGCGTTCCACTGTTTCTGAAGTACGGAGACAACTGTAAGTACCTACTGTAATATCAGTAAGTGGCAGAGTTATTAGGCATTACCAAGTGAATGCGATAATGGATGACAATGATTGATAAAGGCTTTGTTGGCACAAAATGAATGAAATAGTAATATCTGTGCTCAAAGGGCTGCGTTATCCTTTAAATAGGCCACGTTGTTCAGTCACGCATGAATGAGCCGTCTGTATAATATAGGTACATCCGCACAGTGAATTCTTTGATATTTTATATTTGGGTCCCTCCAGGCCCCAATTCTCCTATGCTTTATTGCAAGAACATAATAGTATACGTGAGATGTATATCCGCCATATTATTATGATTTTATATGGGGCTAATGGATGCTAGTAACAACTCCAGTCAGAGATATGAATACAGGGTGTAATAGAAAACATTTACATCTTTTAACCACGTGTGCTATCAACCATTTTAAACAACATTTGGCATATAACTTGAGCACCGGTTGAGACGCAAGCAAGGGTCGCGGGTTCGATTTTCGCCCCACACAAATGTTTATTGATGAAACAGATATTAAGGTATAATGTGTAGGTTTAATTTTATTACCTTCCAATAAACATAGATGGTATAATGTCCGGTCCGCTCGACGATACGGACATGCGGACAGCGACCTGCCACTTGGTGACTCCTGGGCTTGTGGATCTCAAATCCGAATCCCGAGTCGGGTTAAAACCAGAGTTCTTTAGTAAGAAAATCTCAGTGTCAACTCGGAATCTGGAAGTTAGTGGTCCTTTGTCAGTCCTGCCAATAACACCCTCCAGCCAACATTTATAAATTGTCTATTCAGGTGGTAGTTGGAGGTAACATTCGAAATTTTGAACATGCAGTCGTAAGTATCCGAACCTATACGCTGCTCGAAAAAGTACCATTTCTCAATGCCTACTTATTACAAAAATGCTCATATATTTTGTTGCAGTGATTAGCGTATCGAAACTACCGATAACGATTAGGCGGCGAGTGCGCATGCGTGAGCTATTTCCGTCCTCGCGCGCCGCCCACTCGTCCGCGAGGGCGCCAAGTCAAAGACCTGACGCGGAACTGGTCAACTGACTGCTACTGTTGTGGTAGGTAATGCCAAGAGATTCTGTGGAGCCAAAGCTACGCTGGATTTCCACGAATTCCCTTAGTAAGATGATGAGGATGCACTCCCCGGGTATTGGTGGGTAGTCTGGGCTTCCAGATAAAAAACCCCACGTAACCCACAATGGCCCCCACTAGCGACTTCGGTCCGAAGTCTTCGGGAGGATCGCATCGCCAGTGTACCTACTTATCACCAGCGTAGTAGCAAGAGTCTGGTCCCTTCTGTAAGCGGGCCTTTCACTTGGGGAGAGCTTCCGCGAAGCACCAAATCAAAGATGTGACCTGATTCAACAACTAGGTACGGGGAGGTAATGCCAAGAGCTAAGTTCCCTTAGTAAGCGGCTTTTTGTCTGGGGAGCGTTCCGCGAAGGTGCTAAGTCAAAGATCTGAGGGGACTGTTATTGTAGATAATGTCATCAGTCTTCTCCCCACTGTTAGCGGGCTTGTCGTTTGAGCAATTGAGGTGGCTTCAGCGAGGTCTTCAAAGTCAAAAAGACCAAAATCAAAGGCCTATCTTAGAGCTGATTCAACCAACAGCTGTAAATTTTATGTTAGGTGATGACCATGTGGATACAACCATATTAAAAGGTATAAGTACTCATGAGGAGGACTCCTAGAGTTCACTCATTGATGAGAATAGCCCTTGATTTGATAGATATTTAGAGCATCCGTGGACCGTAATCGAACTCAGAACCCCAAGCGCAGCCAAACCTTGAAAGTTGGTACCTAACAGTAACCGCTATACCACTACGCCTAGGATGGAAAAAGATAGTCAAATCATCAGATATGTATTACATTACAACCACTGTAATATAATCATCAACATTTTTTCGAAATGTAAAAGATACTAATATCTGACCCAGTTCTATTATGTTGGTCATGAGGTATTTTCAATTGATTTTTTGCACCTTCGAAGGGTTTTCCTGCAAGTCCTCAATGAATAGCTCGCACGTACCTACTTACAAGCTATTTATTCATTGAGTTATTTCTATTTGAATGGAATATGAAACCCAATAAATTGCTGTTACCTTGAACAAAATGGCGTTACTTCTTATGTTAGTTAGTCTCGCTTGACACGTGATTCATTGAAACTGTAGCATAATAACTAAGTTTCGCTGCGTCTCTTTTATGTTTTAGTATAAGTTTAAAATACCTACTGCTTTAATAGCCAACAAACTTTTAGCAAACAATAACTTATGGGGTATCTTCTTCTATGTCGGTATCACCCTTGACAGAGTGGTAGTGGTCATCACTTCAGGCTTTGGTGGCAGCTTTACAACTTTTGGGGTATGCTCGCTTGTAAAGTGAAATTAGGTTACTTGTAAAATCCTACTCAGTACCTAGGTTGGCCAGAAAACTACCTACATATAGGTACAGCCAGCATAAACTTGTCGCCCTGTTCTACATGTACCACGGACTAAGTTTTCCAAAATTAAAGCGTTGCCAAGTCATTGACCATTGTTCCATATCCCAAAAAAGATTTGAATTTGTGTCGCACAAACCAAGGTTACGGGTGCTAAAAATAATTTCCGTCACAGACCGAAATCTAAATCACGGCACTGTAGCTTAAAATTTTAACCAATTCCTAGGGAAATTGAACTTATAGCTTGGTAGGTACTATGGGTTGCTCCACCAGACCCATTATGTGTTGTGGTGTAGTCAACTACACCACAACACATTTTAGGAAGTTTGAGAGATTGTAACTCTGGTGCCTAACTCAATGTAGCTTTCGAACATAATTTCTAGCTTGAGAAATTGTTCAACTGAGCGAAATTTGTACCTATTACCTACCTCACGTGATTCTAAATATTCTAGCAAAACAATCGATTGCAACTAAACCTTGGCTTTGAGTAAAATATACCTGTGTAGCCCGTATGTGTCGTGACGTGACGTATCATTACTACTGTTAGATTTATTGGTAACAAACTAGGAGTACCTACTAATAAAATAATTATGCCCTTTGTATGTAGGTTAGATGAAATGATAAAGTGCCATGATAGATGCGAATATTTGTCCGAATGTAAATTAGATTTACATGCATTGCGAGAAACGCCTGACTAATATGAATCGTAACATCCAGTGGCAACCTAACAGAGGTTATTTTGCGTTACATACACTGCACCTCAATGCCGGTCCCAGGAGCGCAAATGCATTAATTACACTTCAGCATGAAACTGCACCTGTGCGTCATAAATTCGGCGGCTGGAATTTTCCAGCGTGAATCGGAACGCGAACTCGCATCGAATGTCAAAACTCGCGCCAAAACTAACCTCAAAGTTTTTAAATTCACTTTTTTCACTTTGGTTGCACTTTTAGAATATTGTAACTGGTAAAATAGTGAGAGAATGTTATTGTACGAATGTTGGGACGTGAACTGAGCGCGGGCTGGCACGGGCGCCGAGCACGCTTTGTGTTTAGCACAATCATGTCGCGATGTCGTCACGGACTGTTCTATTATAAACATTGTTGGTTCCGAGATTAACGTAATTCACGGTTGGCTACGGTGTACTTACTACGTTAGGAAATTTGACGAGAAATCGTGGTTAATTTCTTTCCTAAATAGGAGCAATGATTGTAAGATTGGGGGTGAGATTTCTACCAAAGTCTAAACCCATTTTTAGAATAATTTAGAATCGACCAAATCGACTCTAAAAGATGCAGTTCTGTTTGCATCAAAAGAAAGTGCTGCACCAATCTCCAATGGGGTCCCTAATTAAGTATTACCTATATCCCCACGGTTCAAGTAATCTGACACGATGAAACGACTTGTCAATAGACAACTTAACGATTCTGAATGTGTGTAACCATGATCCAGATGGTTTGGTTCCCTGTCTAGAGATGCGACGAAGGTTGGACAGCAATCGCTTCATTGTGCATCCTATTTAACCAGAATTTCAAAATATTGGATCATTGTCCAAGCGTAGGACCACAACAAACCAGACATCAAAACAAAGGTCAAATTCTGGGTTAATCAACAAATTACAAAGTTGACAAATTTCTTCAAAGGACTCTCTTAAAATCGGTTCAAAATATTGAAGAAATTTGACGGACAGTACTACCTAGATAATATTGTTGGCTGTCTTTCTTTACCCACCCCGGGCTTCAAAGTAAAGGCGTTAAACATAACTGGAATGATGAGAAAGGAATGACGTGACTTCACCACATTGTACTTAAGTATAGTTATTAAAAATGCACCTGTCGGTGGCAGCCCTGCACAAACTAACAAGGAAAGTAAAATGTCTAACTAACAAGCAAGACAATTGAGCTAGACACACGGCACGACACGCAACGGCCTGAAATAGGCGCCCTGCCGAGGTCGGGGCCCGCGGGGCCGACGACCCGCCCAGGGGTCGTATACTTTTCGTGTGTCATCTTGTTTTCCACGAATTCACTTTGTTATTTTGCAGCGGAAAAAGTGGTAAATTTTCCACGAGTGGCTTATAGCCATAGCTAAGGCTCCACTAGTCCGGTATATGCCGCATCAACTGTTGATGCCGGAATGACCGGAGTCAGGGGGACTGTTACAGTCGCCCTGGCTCCAGTTAATAAGTACAGCACTGATCCCGGATCGCGTTCTGACCGAGTTAGGCCAGAGACACTTGGCAGGTTTTCCGCTACTGTGTGGGGTCGACAAAATGTCTCCTACCTGAAGAGCAGATAGTCTGCTGGTAATCCCATAGTCGCCTCTTACGACACCCACGGGCAGAAAATCGGACAGGAGATAGTATTCTTTAGTGCCGCCCCTGCACGCCACAAAACGTTGCTCTCAGTAGAGTAGCATTCTGGGCAAGCCACTCCCTACTAGTGGATTTGCTCACATACTCCGAAGTCCTGTTTGTGGTGGTCTATAGAAGCTATCTCTTGATAAATGCGTTGTCCAGTACACGGACTACGCAGGATGCAGCTATGACGGGCGCATCCTGATCTCAAAATAGTCTACTTAGTACCCACTTTGCACAGCGAGTGTAATAGTAGGTACGTCGTACTTATTATCTCAGAGTGTACTTATAGGAAGTTATGACCGAATGGTGTATCCGGTCTGGTCCGGTGTCACAATGGGTCGACAGGGACTGCATGGATCCGACCGAGCAGCTGAGGACAGGATACATTGGCGTAAGGGAAGCCTTTTTTTTGTTGATCCAGGGGAAATGCGTTACGCATACCCGTCCACCGGGGGGGAGGCGTAAGGGAGGCCACTCAGCAGTGCGTAATACTTACCGGATCGAAAATATATTACCAAAACATCTGGGGACCCCCAGTTTAAGGAGATTTACGTGTATTTAAGATAAGATCTAATAATAAGTATAAGTAAGTTAGGTATATTTGTTTTTTCAATCTTGCTGTTGTTGGTTGCTTATTTCTCCAGAATTTAATTTTGATTAAACTGTCTTAGGTAGAATGTTTCTTAAACATAAGTACTCAAACATATACAATAGGTAAGTACTTATGAGTGTTTAATTACCAAAGCAAGCGTTTTACATCGTCTTTGAAACTGTTCTAATGACCTTATCGTTATCAACTAAACGGCCGCCTTATCATCACTGTCTGACGTTTAATTATTTTTCTGTCTACTCGGTTTAACATTTTTGATTAGCAATCATTTTTAAATTAGCATCCTGCCCAGACATACAGATCAGTATCTTTTGTATTTACTTACTTACACAAAATATTTTTTGTGTTATTTACCGGAATTTGATCAACTTACAGCTCGGACTATTTTTCGATGACTTAAGACTGCCAACTTCCAGGGTACCTACCTAATTATAATTTAACATGAATAACTTTATGTTTCTCGTATGAATTAATAAAGTAGATAAGTAAGTATAGGTAGATGTAATGTTTTGTCCAATAAACAGATCATCAACGAGATAGGACGTACAAGTACTTACGCTAGCTAATCTTATTTAGTTGTAAGTAGGTCCTATATATCTCAATAGACATCAATGACTTACCTACCTACATTAACGTTACGTTGACATAATTTAAATAATATATTACGAGATAAGTTTATCAGCCGCAAATAGTATCTACTAGATACCTACTTAGATGACCTGATTTGAAAGCTAGAGTAAAATATTATAATACAATTCGAACAACTGCTAACTAAACGTGGGAGAGCCCCACTTCGGCACGGATGGGCCGGCTCGACCCGTGTGATAGCACCTTACAAAAGATGCATAAAGCAGAGTCTGCACTGTGATTCGTCGAGTGAGTGAGGGTAGGTAAAAGCCCTTTTTGACACCCTCTCCCTCGATATTATTTTGGGCCTCCGGTACCCTCAGCTCACTCGGCTGTCTTTTGTGAACGCTGTATTTTGTGGCTGTTTAAATAGTTTTACATTTTCGAAAATAGAGAAGTTAGACTGTTCACCAGTTCACCCCACATCGGCTGGCGGGCTTTGGGGTACCAATTTTTTGTTGCTCGGATAGGAAAGGCGTTACGCATAAGGTAAAGCACCTAATACGTGGTATTTTTGCCTAAACTAGATAGGTACAACATTCATTATTTATTTCTGAAGAACTGGATATTTTTATTAGAAAGTTTGTTTATCTGTTTATTGAAATATATTCACAGTTAGACTAAAAATGTATGTTAAAATTATTAAATAATTTAAAAATATAAAGAAGTCGAAAGCGCCTAATTCCGATGTAAAAAAACCAATTTCCGTGGTATTTGGTTCCTAATTCCGAGTGATGAAATTAAGTAATAATCGTTAAGTCGGACTCCTACCACAGCTGCAAGGGTAAGCCGACCGACCGATAGGCAGTTAAATATTTCGGTTGCCAACTAAGTGTGGCGGTCATTACTAACACAGCGGCAATGCCGACGTCCTTATCTTATCTAAGCATTTCGTGGAATCCGGAAAATTATACTCGTACGTATCGCGAATCGCGATAAAATATCATCCTAGATTAAAACTATAGTTACTTAAAATAGGTTTTAGGAGGAACATGGGTTTGAGAACTGCCACTGTAATGATGATATGAGAAATGAGATGACCTACTTAGGGGATAGGTAGGTAAAATAAATACTACTGGTAACACCGGATGGCAAACATTTTAGAGTAACATTACTGGCACTAATTAAACCTCATACGTTTTGTAAAGTGGGTTCAAGATCTAAACTTTCTCTTCCTGAATTTATCAAAAGTAAGCAGAAACATGACAATCGATGCTTACATAACTACAAACTTTGACATTTGAAGTATGGCTAAACTGTCAAAGTTTGTACTTAAGTAGTGCTAAGCCGGCCGATATTCTTACGACTGTTTGATGGTGTGTTTACACATGGTTGCGGCAGTCTGGCCGTCAGCTGACACGGGTATCGATCCGGCGGGGAGGGCCGCGTTCACGCCTGTGGGGACACAGGGACTGCTAAAGCAACATCTACTTATAGCCAAAGCTGATTGGCCTCGAGCAAAATAGTTCTTTGAAGTGAAAGAACCAGGAGCTATATTTTAAATTGCGTTGTCGCATACCACGTACCTGAGTATGTCACATTCGTCTTGTAATTCGAACCCAGACTAAGGAGAAGTTAAGAAGTATAATGCCGGCCGATTGATCGTATATTTTTGTATCATTTATTTGTAACTCGTATGGCCTCCTCCTTTCTATCCCTTATTTGGGCTCAAGTCAGTCAGCTATGCAATCGTTTTAGTTTCGTAGTCAATTCGAACTATTTTTTTTTCTATTATAGTTAAGCATCAACTGAACTATCACGGGACAATAGAGAGCGAGTGACAAGAACTGGCTCGTGAAATACTTAAACTACCTACCTACCGGTAGCTTGCCAGTTCCCGAGTATGTACCTATTTACCAACACTTTGGAACTCGCAAGTTGAACCTTGAAAATATTGACACTTATTTCTAATACGATAAAGACTATCCACCCATAATTAAGATAATGAACATTAAGGTTAAATGACAGTGCGGCAGGATACCTACGTTGTATTCCTAGTAGGTATTCTCATTGTACCCGTTTAATAGAATCAACAAACAGTCAAACTTTTGTGCCATTCGAAATATTAAGTATTTTGTACTATAGAATACAGGAAAACGCATAACTTCTTACTTACTGCTGTACCTATATCTAGATGCATTCTACACAAATTCTGTTCTAATAGTAAGTAACGTCTCAAACTCGTCCATAATATTTATACTAAGTAGGGTAATGCTAGAGGTAAAGCTTCGCAGGTTTCTAATTTATTTTTCTACCTTAGTTTTTTCATTATTATCTTGTGATCTATTAGTAATTTCATTTGATTTTCCATGTTATTCAATGGCATAATACTTAATACTAATCTAAAATTGAAAATAAATACGCCACATCATCCTAACAAAACAGCTGAAAAACGTAAACACCGCGCAGGTACTTCGCCATAGACACTGACCTATTCGCTTGTTGAGGCGCGGCGTGGCGCGGCCCGGGTCCTCTTCCACGTCATTGTCGAAGGAGAACGGGAAACTCTTGGTGGAGCCGACGAAGCCGGCCGCCATGTCGACGCGGGTGCGGCGGAGCTCGCTGTCGGCGAAGCGGGAGCTCACTGCGTCGGCGAAGCGGCGTCGCTCTTCGGCGTCGCGACGCAGACTGCTTGCTGACACTGACATTTTACAAGCGAGGCCGCGAATTTGCTGGAGGATTAATGGGGTTTCCAGTTTGTTCGCACATCGCACTAGATGCCACTCACACACAGAACTAATCTATGAAAAATACCTCTGTTTGTAACCGTAGCGTATTTGGGTACTTTATTAGTGCCTTAGCAATAATACGGACACAAAAACATAGGTTCTTTCCTGGAGAGAATTAAGGAGACAAATTAATGTTGTATGAGTCTATATTGTTGTTGAAATCTTTAGTTGTTGATACGTAATGATACGTAATTTTGGTACCTTTGAAGTCCTATTTGCTTAAAATTTTCTAGTTCATCATTTTCGACCCACTTTGAGCCCCATAGTGAAGGATCCCCGGTGAGCTTCTCAGCGAACACTGTTAATATGACCGCCAACTTATAGTTCTCCAGGCAGGACAGTTCCTTGAAATACCGCGGGTCCAGCACTCGAGCCCAGTGGTAATACTTTTCTCTCACTTCGCACCCGGAACATTTATATTTACTGAAGAAATTGATCAGTTTGTCCCAAGACGATTTTGTTTCTTCACACGTGGTCAGTTGCACTATAAGCCGTACGTTTTCTTTGGATTTAACTTTAGTACAAATTATTTGCCAAACTCTAACTAAATTGAATCCGTAGTCAGCAGTGTAGTTCAGTAGCAGCCTAAGAGCAGATTTCAAGTGCCAACTGTTAGTTGAATCGGAGAGAATAACGAGTTTAGCAAACATAACAGGCGTGTTGTCGGCTTTCTTGCAAAATGTTCTGAAAGCGCTTTTGAAGCAGCGCTTGTGAGGTGGAAAATATAGACGCTGGCCATTCAAGACTGGTACAATATTCTTGTCGGTTAGAAAATCAAGGAACTTACTACTGTGGAATGTAGACACCAGGTGCTTGTAGCTTTTAGCCGTGGCGCGCATGAGCACGAGCGCGACCACGGCGAAGAAACACTTCAACACGACTCTCCCACGTGGCTGGCTCTCCCAGTTGGCTAGTACTTTGTTGCAGTATGTGTTGAATGCAGCATTCTGTGCTGGACCATAAGAAAGCGTTACATTTCGTTTAGAAACTCGTACATTATTGGATTGAATACCATACAACAATGCGTCCAAATTATAGGAATGCTCTTCATCTCTCTCAGCCTCAGTTTCGTCGGCGCTGGTATCTTCATCTATGTTATTGTCATTAGACGTAGTTTCGTGGATTTGAATATTATAGAATTGCAACTGTTCTTCTATTGCTCTTGTTATATCAACATTGCTAAGAGATGCAAATATGTTTTTCAATAGTTCCTTATCACTTTGTGACATAGCACCATTTATAATTGTATCTATGTCATCATTTACCTTGACATGTTGTTCTTGTGACGTCGATGGTTGTGGAGACGGTTCTCGCTCCTCTTCAGACAGGTCAACGTTTACAGGTTCTCCGGTTTTAAAAATATTTTTATTTTCATCTGCAATATTTTTTTCTTCGGAACTTAAAAAAAACAACTTGCCATCTCTACGGAACTGGCCAGAATGCCACGCAATAGTTTCGTCGAGCGGAGACACAGGCATGATAGACAGTACGGCAAACACCAAGTCCTCCACTGCGATGCCCTTCTGCTTCCTACCGCCTAAGTAGAAGTTTAGGAATCTGGTAATAATGACTTTTTGAACCGCCAAGGCGGTAACAGAATCTGGGAAGAACTGTTTTGTGGCAATCTTTACACATTCAATGTCTTTCCACTTTCGTATTTCGGTCACATTTTCTGCTCTGACGCTTTCGTCACTCATCTTACTTATCTGAAAATAAGTAACATAAAATAAACCCCTGTTGAAGTATAGAATACCTATAATAATATTATTTATTCGGAGCACTACAATAGAAACTTTAAAACTAATCTATACTATCTATAAAGAGGCATAGCCTTAGCCAGGGGTTAAATTTTATTTTCTTGAACGGGGGGCGGTATAACCAGAGGATACCTACAGTAGAAAATTTAAAATACTTAAGTCGTTTTATAGGCCTACTAGTCTCACGAGCTAACATAGAATAACAATTATGATAGGTAAACTTACTGAAGAATGTAAAATGCTTAAAATAAACAACAACTCAAAAACCATAGTACCTACTTAATCCATACTAATATTATAAATGCGAAAGTAGCTCTGTCTGTCTGTCTGTCTGCTACTCTTTCACGCCAAAACTAGGTACTCAACGGATTTAAATGAAATTTGGTATACAGATAATCTAGACCCTGAGAAAGGACATAGGACTTTTTATTGCGAAAAGGGGGTTGTAAGGGGTTGAAAGGGGGGTAAAAAGATACGTACTTTTCCACGCGGACGGAGTTGCGGGCGGCCGCTAGTTAAGTATAATACTTAAACTAAAACTAACCCCCAACGGAGACTTAAAAATAGACATTGTTTAAAAATGATGTTGTCACTTTTATAAAAGTTAGACTTCCTCGGTGGCGCAATGGATAGTGGGTCGCACTCTGCGCTTCCCGGGTTCGATCCCCGGTCGGGCCAAAAATTGTAAACTGAGTATTTCTGTTCAGAAATTCTCAGTGTCAGCCCGAAGTCTGGAAGATGGCGGTTTTTGTTTGAAAGCACATTAAGCTGTTGGTCCCGCGCCTAATCCTTCTTCGATCGTGTCACTCTGGTGTCTCATCGAAATATGAGGATAAGGGAATAAAGAGTGGACTTGTGTCTGCGTACACACTTGTGCACTATAAAACGTACTGCGTCGATGGCTGATCGTTAAGATTAGTCGCCTTAACCGTATCGTTGTTCGGTTAGGAGGACAATAATAAAAGTTACAACTGAAAATTGAATCAGTTTTAAACCAGAACTAACTTTAGACCACGTATTGTACCTAATAGGGGCTAAGTGTTTGATTATTACCTGATCGGAAATTGCCGATGGCACTGAACCACTTCATCAAAGAAATAAAAAGACAATACCTACGTACGTATATTAATATATGTAGGTATTTTTTATAAAATGTTTTAGGTACACCTAGTCTCTAATCCATCGAAATTTACCTCATGTGGTTCGGCATGATTGTGTTTCATACAATGTATAAATGAAAAATATAATACATTAATAGATAAGACGATATTTTAAAAGTCCAATAAAAACTTACCCAAGGTTAACTTGTCTGGAGGTTTAAGTATTATAAGTCGGTTCATTAAATATGTTTACCAATGATTATATTCAGGATTACCTAAGCAAAGAGCTTGCGCGTGCGACACCACCACACCCAACCCCGCTTTCAATCTGCAATATTCCCGCGTATTGCGCCACTAAATAAGTACTCTTTGTTTGTATAGCATTCCAAGACTCGGGCACCATATCGGTACTCCCCTCTACTTCAATAGCTTCAAATTCCCCGAATTGGTGTTGCTAGTTTAGTAGGTACGTATTTACTTACATAATAATTATTACGGCAGAGACAAAACAACAATGTTAGAGGTAAAAAAAAGATTAAGGATGTAGGGATATGCTGAGGCTGCGCCTTGTTGGCCACAAACCACAATGTCATGTCCTATTAGTATATTTTGTTGTTTTTTGTTCTTCATACTTGTTTACTGTGTTGTTTTGTGGCCAATAAACATTTATCTTCTGTGAAAGATTATTTTTATTATTATTTATAGTTATCATCGCCGCCGGATATCCGCAACACCTGAGGCATCACAAATGCGTTGCCGGCTCATAAGGAAGGAATAAGCCCTTTTCTTGAAGACCACTAGTTCGAATCGTTATTGATCGAATACTTTAAAATGTATTTAAAATTTCTGCAGGATAGATAGGCCTCGAAAGTAATTTATTCGAAAGGCTTTTATCGAATCGATCATACAAAGAAATTGGTTAGACATGTATTTAACTCAGCAACACTACATCTCAACCAAAGAAAACAATGATTCATAACGCATTTCAACTCCCCACTGCAACAATTTAAAGCGGAACATTTGCTTGGGCAAACCTTTTAATAATATGCTTCAACCGATTCGCCTAATGCGGCGGCTGCTCTTGACGATCGATCGGCCACTTGCGCATAACCTGGTTTTCAATGTGTGCGCGAAGACAAGCACACTTTATTCCCTTAGCGTCCTCATATTTCGATGGGACACCAAAGTAACAACCGAAGAGGGATCGGGTTAACGTACTTATCGTGCTCTCTGAGACACTGGGGTACAATACATTGCTACATCGTGACAAAACCGCCATCTTCCAGACTTTGGCTAACACTGGGAAAAGACCCAAGAATCGAATCCGGGACCCCGTTCACGTTACCCTTGATTTTTGACAGTCCTTACAAGTGTTATTTATGCATCTGTATGATGGGGTAACTCGAACTGACGCCGTCTGTACATACTACCTCCAAAACAGTCTACTGCACAATGGGTTATGGCTAAAAAGTATCCAGAAAATGTGATTTTCCTATCTGACCTTTTATTTCCAATGCTGACCCTTGTCACATGAAGAATATGGCATTGACTTTAGGAGGTGCATGATCAGAGGCTAAAAATGTTTAAAAGAGGAAATATTGCTCTGCAGTGAGTGCCATAACCAGACAACAAGAACCCATTGTTACATCATCAAACATCTTTATAACAGTCAGTAAGAACCTGATTTGTTTTTCTGAAAAAAGGTAACCAAATATTTATAATACTTAAGATTGGAAAATAAATGTTAGAGAAATTGACAGCTTCTCAGGCCTCCCTGAGGTTAGGGGCCTTGTCCCATATTTATGGTAAAGTCAGTACTGTACAGTCATGCCATCCTAGAATAAATGGAGTAAAAAAGCAATATATCAATTAAGACAGCAATAAACCTAATACGATAATTTATTCACCAGCTTTTATGAAACAAAAAATTACACATTCACTGTTAACTATGGTTCGATCAGTCCGTTCACTTCTTGGGTGCCGCTGCCTGTTCATTGATGGGGTCGAGTTTAGGCTCCTCAAACTTGAAAGAGGGGAAGGAGGTCATGTCCACTCCAGAACCACCTCCATACTGCTTTTCCAGCTTCTCTAGTTCAGTTTTCATTTCCTTTTCAATGGCGGGGCTGGGATCAACCAATTTGCCACCACTGAAACAAAAAAAAAATTTGGCATCATAAGAAAACCTGAACAAGAAATAATATCAAAACAGATTTGGTTTCAAATCTGTTTTGGCTGTAATATGACATAGACAAGAGGCTTTTCAATGCAGATGTTTAGAGAAGGGTTAAAAGCCATCATTATCGAGACACTTCTTAACCCATTGAAAAATAAAACATTATTCTAAATGTACATTTTTTTAGGTGCTTAATTATCTGAAAAAAATATTTGCGGGTTATCATAATATTTTTCTAAATATTAACCATGTTTATAAATTTAATTACCAATTTTTTTCAAATCATTATCATAAAGATAAGTTGTTAAATACCACTTAACATTAGCCCAATCCCTATATACTTTATATAAGGCCTAACGAAAATAATTATTTTATTAAAAATATTAGAAGGTCAATGTTACGACAGGATTGATACTTACGCACTCTTCTGCTTGTATTCCCGGATTTTGTCCAAGAAAAGCTGTTGAATTGGATCTGTGGCCTTGGAGGTAGCCGCCAAGTTCCTGGTGACGACGACTGAAGAGCGGGCAGCCCGCAGGCCTCCGAGGAGCGAAGAGCTGAGCATCTGAAATACGGTACAATCTAACCTCAAATTCTGGTTACATAACTATGCCAAAAAATATTGCACTTTGAAAGATATCACAGAGTTGTATTAATATTCGTTAAATATATAACTAGAAAGCGTTTTACTCCATAAATATTGAGTAATCTTGTTAAATAAAATACCTTGGTAATATTGGTCTGTCGTCGAATTATTGACACTTGACAGCAAATGTCAAATTATGTTTCTTTTTTTGCTATTTGTTACTGTCTTGGTGTAGTCAAGTATAGTCATGCTGCCGTCATTAAAATGTATACTTTTAAAAATCCAATAAATTATTAAAGTCGTGTTTATTCATGAGCAAATTACGGAGTTTCACAGTGGCAGTGGCGCCATCAATTTTATTTCATGCCTTTCTTGCTGCATTCTATTTTATGCCCATTTTAAACTTTATAAAATAAGAATGCTGCTCAGTAATGTTTCTTTGCCATTGTGAAAAAAAAATGCTGTTCTTTTGTTTTTTTCGCCTTGGCGTCGATTTCCCGCCATTTTCATTCGAATAGTTTTCTTTCTTCCATGAAGTGGGATTAGCGGGAGTGAAAATAACAATATTTTTTGCTTGGAACGTTTTTCATCAATAGCTATTTCTAGAAAGATCACAAGTTTGGATAATCCTAAACTATGGATATCGGTGATATTAGCAAAGTAGCTAGTAGGAAAAGATTGAATGTGGAAGCAGAAAAACTACGCGAAAAAGTTTCTCGTGAGACTGCGAAAATAATTAAATTGAAGGTAGGTAATTCATGGCTTAGATAAGTATCTACTAGGTACTTTAGACTGCCGATAATGTATTTTTAATGTCTGTAATACCTATATTGTGCAATAAAGAGTATCTATATCTATCTATCAACTGCAATGTTCCGGTCTAGTTAAACTTATATAGCTCTGTTGCATTGGCAGGTAGCTCAAGACACCGCGTACTGGGACCTGAAGGAGAAGCTGCAGCAGGTGGAGGGCAACCATGAGCGGCTGCAGCAGAACATGGTGGAGGTGCAGATGCAGCACGAGGCCATCTCCGGCCAGTACCAGGACGAGCTCCGGCTGCGCCCTGAAACGCTCAACAAGTATGCGTAGATACTTACTCCACTGGCTCATAGACCCGAAACGAGTCTTGGCCTCCGAAACAAGAGAACGCCACTTTAGTCGATCCTGCACTATTTGTCGCCAGTCACCGGCCTGTAGGCCTAACATGCGCACCGCGACAAAATTTTGTCGACTCGTTCGCGAGAGCGCATCCTTCTAGGTATCCCGCTCATCGCTCAGTCAGGTGAGCGAGACGCAACTTGCGCCGACAAAGTACGAGTGTCGACAAATTATCTCGTGGTGCGCTGTTAGCCCGGCTGAAGTTTCCAGCCATAGGTATAGGCCGACCTACTGGGCGTCGGCTCATCGGTCGGCTCTGGTATGCTTTCTTCACGAGTCGGACCTCGTCCAGTCTCTCGAGGTGGCCAAGCCAGGTGGCCAGGGTAGCATTTTTTTTATGCGATAGGTAGCAGACGAGCAGGCGGATCACCTGATGGTAAGCAAGCAATTGCCGCCGCCCATGGACACAAGCAACACCAGTGGAGTCACAAGTGCGCTGCTAACCTTTTATCCCCTTCCCACCCGATGGGCCTCCGGTACCCTCACTCACTCGGCGAAACACAGCACAGGAGCTGCTTCAAGCCGGTTTTCTGATTCTGGGCCACGTAAAATTACAAGACGATGGCTGGAGGATGCCTAGATAAGTAGATAGATTTAAAATAGATCATCATCATCATGTCAGCCTCATCCACCCACTGCTGAGTATAGGCCTCTTCTTTATTACGCCACTACCTACGGGCACCAGCCAGCCTCAGACATTGTTTCCCACATAGTACTCTTATAATATCGTCGGACGGGGCGGGTGGTCTACCCACAGGACGTCGCCCCAATCTGGATGCTATTCGGTAAGCTTTATAGTCCACCTATCTCCTGCGTCTTGCCAAGGTGGCCCTGCCCATCCACACACTCGCTAAAATAGATAGTAAAATAATTTATCAGTAATTATCCTATTTATCCATCAATATTTCCCAAAACCCAGGATGAGCAGCACCCGCGAGATCTGTGACGTCCTGGAAGAGTACAGCGAGAGGCTGAAAGAAACACTGTCCCGCTGCAAGAGCGACCAGGCCACGCTGTGCGAGGCCTACCAGAAGTCCGGCCAGCTGGTGCGCGACATCAAGCTGAAGCAGCTGCGGACTGATGAGCAGAACAAGCAGCTCATTGAGAGACTGGAGGAGAAGGGTAAGGCCTGTAGCCTAGACAGAACTCAGAGCCACGCTGTGCGAGGCCTACCAGAATTCCGGCCAGCTGGTGCGCGACATCAAGCTGAAGCAGCTGCGGACAGATGAGCAGAACAAGCAGCTCATTGAGAGACTGGAGGAGAAGGGTAAGGCCTGTAGCCTAGACAGAACTCAGAGCCACGCTGTGCGAGGCCTACCAGAATTCCGGCCAGCTGGTGCGCAACATCAAGCTGAAGCAGCTGCGGACAGATGAGCAGAACAAGCAGCTCATTGAGAGACTGGAGGAGAAGGGTAAGGCCTGTAGCCTAGACAGAACTCAGAGCCACGCTGTGCGAGGCCTACAAGAAGTCGGCCAGCTGGTGCGCGACATCAAGCTGAAGCAGCTGCGGGACAGATGAGCAGAACAAGCAGCTCATTGAGAGAGCTGGAGGAGAAGGGTAAGGCCTGTGCCTAGACAGAACTCAGGGCCACGCTGTGGAGGCCTACCAGAAGTCCGGCCAGCTGGTGCGCGACATCAAGCTGAAGCAGATGCGGGCAGGAATTGAGCAAGAACAGGCAGAGCTCATTGAGAGACTGTTGGTAGTAAGGGTAAGGCATGGCTTACTCTGGCAGCAGTTGTAGTTTTACTGTTAATTACATTTTGTAAAAGATTTGTTTCGTCTTCATGATTGGCATATTAAGGCTCAGAGTTTCACCTTTGTTTTTGATAACCCAGGGGAAATGCGTTACGCATAGGTATCCCTCCGCCCCCCGACGGTCTCCCCTCGCATGACATCGGTTTCGTACCTCTAAAACCTCTGGGATTCTCTCTGATCGTCTTACAGTGGGAGACGGTCGTGGGTCCGAGCTCAGTGTTTCACCTCCCTCATCCTCCTATGACTGACGGTTAAGGGCATCCCTTATAGTTGAGAGATCTTTACCTCCCGCTAACGTACAAGGCACCCTCAAGGTCCAGGCAGGGAGACGGTTGAATGAAAACACCAGTTCCGTCTGAATTGTCTTGAGTTTATTTCAGAACTGCCACACCTAGGCAGGCGGCTTGGGGTCATTATTCCGGTGACACACAATGCTTGCGCGGTGCAAAAATGCATAGTGCCATCTACCGGAATAATGACGAACCGCCTGCTTGCGTGCTTTATACACTAACATCTGGCCGGTTGTTGGGTTGGCAGTGAAGCTGACGAGCGAGCACCAGAGCCAGCTGGTGCAGTACCTGTCGGGCGCCAAGCAGCAGGCGGACGCGGAGCTGGCCGACGCGCGCGTGCGCCTGGCCGCGGCCGCCGCGCAGCGGGACGACCTCGTGGCCTCCGTCGGCGACCTGCGCCGCTCCCTGGAGATACAACAGCTTGACATGCAGAAGGTAAGCTCTGCCATCTGGTGCAAAATGAACAGGTGGCGAAGAAGCAGGCTGAAATTATTGTAAGTTATTTTGCTCAAATGAAACTCTGTAACTTATTACTATTTGAAAGAGTAACTATTGAGTTTCTTGATGGTGTCTTCTCAGTAGAAATCGGACCGATACGTGGAAGATGGAAATAATAATAAGTACTTAGTTAACATGTTCATCATGCAGAAGATATCTTCCTTTTGGTGTAAGGAACATAATCTATATAGGACGTGCTGGGTACGTGTACAGTAAAGACGCAGGCCATAGCGGAGCAATTATAGCTAGGATGAAAGATGAGCAGCTCACCGCGACATCTTTAGGAGAGGAGGAAATCCAGCTTGATAATAAGTATGCAGAAAGTAAGCTATCCCGCCAGCTGGTAGTTAATACCAAATCATACAATTTATTTTGAGTCTTTTGGGAAGCTTGCAGTGGCGTAGCTAGCAGGGATGACACGCAGCGTGGATCCATACTTTCGAGAAGCCGCTGATGCTGCTAATATTTAGTTATGTTATTGCAGAAAGATGAATCAATCGCGTCCCTCCAAAAAGATATGAAGCAACTGCTGCACGAGTTCAACGTGCAGGCTGCAGATATGAAGAACACAATCCTCAAGCAAGATAAAGAGTGAGTAAGCTTAGCCCACCTAACTGGCTGTGAGGAGAAAAACTGATTTTTCATCCTACTTAGTTGCTGAACTTAAGAAGGAGGGGGGCATTAGTATTATTTTAGGCCCATTTAGGCATTCTCATAGGCCCATCTCCCAGCCGTGCAGGTATTTGAGGGTCCCAAAGATTTAGCATCCCTGGAAATTTGAGAGGAGTGCTCAATGGCAGGAGAACCTACTAACAGAACCCTCTGTTCCAATCAGACAGATCACGAGAATAAAAAAAGTTGTTAGTGTCTGACTAAGACTAGTTAATCTAATTTTGGCATCCTCCTTTTGATCAGCTTAAAAGAAGCTGCTGACTCTAATGAAGCACTGAAGAAAGCATTGTGCAACCAAGAACTGTTCACCAAGAGCATCTGTGACCAGAACAGCCAGCTGCAAGAGAAGATTTCCTCACTGGAAGACGAAAATATAGCGGCCAATAACATTGTTAAGGATTTAGAAGGCAAACTTGAGGTAATTATTTTAACTCTACCGTATTTAATTTAGAGAGAAACTAAAACGCATCCTGGCACAGGGAATGTCACACACTGATTTTAGATATTTAGTTTGGTGGGTGGTCTGAATGGGCCCTTATTTAGGCAAAATCGGCAGCTAATTCAGGGGGCGCCAAATTTTGATAAAAAAAACTTCTTGACACAGTAAGTAAGTAACCTATAGGTACGTGATCAAATTGTGGGCCCAGGGATGGAAAATTTGCAAATCCACCACAACGAAACGTAATTAACGTTCGAATCCCCGCCCCTTTGCGCGGGTCGTCGGCCCGAGCACTTACTTTACCGGAATGGTAGCAGTACGGACGTCCGTGTTAAACGTACAGTGTGCTCTAAATATTACCTTGGCTTTTAGGTGGCTGTTACAACAAACGAAGAATACAAGAAACTCATGGCAGCACTCACTGAGAAAGAGGAAGAACTGGAAGTGGTCCTGACAAATAAAGACGAAGTAAGTGGACTTCCTAACATACTCATATGTGAACTACTATCTATCTGTATGTACTTACCTAAGCATGTTGCCGTTTTAGTTTGCTATGTGAAAATAACATAGAGTTAAATCGAGTTAACGAATGACTATGTTCTAGACGATTCAAGTTATTTATTTGCATAAAAAATGGAAATTCTGCCTTATAACTGTTTGTCTTTTACCACCCATTTCAGTTACTCAAGAGTTTAGAAGCAAATGTCCAGGATCTTAAGCAACAAGTATCTGCCATGGATTCGGAGAAGACAGCAGTGGCCGCCGAGCTGGCGGCAGCCACGCAGGAAAGCTCTGCGAAAACTGCGCGAGTACTTGAGCTGGAGGGGCAGGCTGCAGAGCTGCAGGCCAAGATCGCTGAGCTGGAGAAACAGTTGGAGGAACTTAGGTTTAAATACTACTGGTGTCTTTCAAACTTTTAAGGATAGGTACTTAAGTATACCTACGTTAACCTTTGAAGAAGATTGCATAGTAAGTACCTTTCATTGGCTGGCTAGCACCTCCCCAATCCCACCTTGATGAAACGTTGTTTTCTGGTACTTATTCATTTATTATTTTTTTTATTGCAAAAACGAGGTGCACACATCGTAATGTTATCATCATAATGTACAACAAAAGGCGGATTATGCTTTAACGTAAGTAATTCTCCAATAACTAATTAACCTAAGGTGCCTAAATAAATTCAACTCCAGCCCTTCCTCATGAACTTTTTTCCTTCTTCGCTAACTTCTGAGTCTGACCTACTTTCACATTCTTAAAGGTATCCATCATCATAATCGTTGCCTTAAACCTCTACCTCAGACTGCGATCGGTCAGATGCTTCATCTAGGGTCGTCATCCGCCCAATTTTGCGGTCTCCGTGCTCTGGTCTCATGTAAGCCTATAATATTGTGTACAGGGACACTTCGTCTCAGCAAGTGTGCGAGCTGACAACCACCGTCCAGGCCAAGGACAAGGAGTTGGACACGAAGGCCGGCACCATCGCGCAGCTCATGACGGAGCTCAAGGCCGCCACCGACGCGCGCGCGCGCCTGGAGCTGGCGCTGCAGCGCCTGCGGGCCGACACCGACGCCGAGAGGGACGCGAGCAAAGACAGGGAGAAGGCCAGCAAGAAGCAGATTGAACAGCTGGAGGCATCTACCAGGGTGAGTAGTTAGTTATTAAAGTTATTTAGTTCGAAACGATTGGTTGGTTTGTGTAACTACCTAACCCAACCATCGTTTCTAATCATTACTACCTACACGGGGCAGCAGAGTAGTGTCAGCTATATACAGTACGCCTTTGTGCCGACGCTGACGTAGAGAGGGCGAATACAGAGAAGTACAAGGCCAGCAAGAAGCAGATAGAACAGCTGGAGACTGGGTTAAAATAAAGTAGGTCGAAAGAATTCGTCGTAGGTACTACACGGCTAGAGTAGTGCCAGTTCTGTACGCCTACGTAGGTACGGATACATTGAAAGACTGGAGCCGAATGCATGCGAAGTAGAAGTCACGCACAGACTCCGTATCATCTCTTCTAAGATTGTCTCGGTTGTCTCAAGGTGGTGCTTTGGAGCCTAGGGCCTGGTATGACGACCTACGCACAAACCTAAACTACTTAAGTAACTCGATATTTTTAGGAATCTTGATCATTTCTGATTTCGTTCTGTTTAATTTTTCAGAATAAAGACGATGAAATATCGAAGCAGATTTCAATCATACTGGAAATACGCGCTGAAAAGGTAAACCTGACTTTTATCTATCTTTTTCTTCCTACAATAGCAAATTCTCTCGACGTAAGTCCTTGCGTATTGACCCGTGTGGTGTTGCAGGAGCGGCTGCAGGACAAGATCCAGAGCATGCAGAACACGATCGACAACATCCAGAAGGAGCTGACGGGCCGCGTGGCGCCGCCCGCCGCGCGCCAGCCGCCCGACCACGACGACAACGCCGTCATGTGCGCGCCGGACAAGGTCACTTACACCACCATTACTATCGTCATCATCTCTGATTGTCATTCCCAGTGCATCCAGTGATAACACTTTGCGGCCGGGTCACTCTAGGACTGAGTCAAAGTCTTAATTGCATAAACATGTGGTTACAAAGTTGACATTAATTGTTTTTACCTTTTGGACCAGGATTTGTTGTTTTTTGGGAAGAGACAAGAAAATGCGCCTAGCATTACTATGTTTTCATGTCTCCTTCCCACTCAGGCATAGAAGGTACTAAGTAGTATGCTTCAAAATAAGTATGATTATTTTTCTAGTTACGGAACTACTAGCCAAGCCTATAGTTACGCTTTTCTCTCCCGTCTAAAAGATGAATACCTCTACCCAGGAGCTGTCTCAGTCTCCGAAGCTACCGGTGAAGTTCGCGGTGCCCCGGACCGAGCCCAAGCAGTTGGACCTGTTCTCGCTGTTCAGTGACGGCAGCATGGATGGAGACACCCTTGATGTAAATATAAAATTGTATATTACAAACACTTTTCTAGCGCGACGCATTCAACACCTGGCGCCATCTGTTGGTACAGAGTGGAACTAATGTCTGGAAGTTAGGGCGGGCCACTAATTTGTCAATTAAGTCGTAAAACAAATAATGACTCCACTACCGTTTTCGTAATAAACTGTGAGTCTCTTTTGTTTGGCTTTTCTTTGACTTTACGGGAACATAAATCGTTGTTGCTTTCCTGTTAGGTACGTCACAAGCGTTACCTTATCATAAAGTGAAATTAATGTGCGTGTTTCAGCCGACAGAAGTGAACCGTCGCTTCGAAGCTCTTTCCCGCGGCGAGCGTGTGCCGCCGCTGGGACTAGGCGCGCTGAAGCGTCGTGCTGGCGTGCCCGCCTCGCATGGAGGACTCAAGTACAAGCCTGCAGTCAACAATGTGAGACTCCACCGGTAGAAGTGGTCCTTAGCCTCCATTTTAGTAGTTAATAAAGTATTTCCCTAATGCGTATGCCCCTAAATTCAGTTTGATAATATTTTCTGTGCAAAATGTTTTTGAATCTTGTATTACGGTCAAATAGTTCCTTTACTTTAACCTTTCATTTTATTTTCAGGATCTTATATCGCTGTCCCAGGTGAAGAATGATATGAAGAAAGATAAAACTTTCTTCAAAACTAAACGTGCTGAAGCTAAAAACAAGAAAATTAAATAATTATCTTTGTTTATTATTATTAATATAAGGAAAGAAGGTTTTTTGTTTTTGTTAATTGTTATTTTGCCAAGTTAAGTGAATAAAATGAATGTTACACACGCTGCATTTGTTTCTTTCATTATTTTTATCTTCGAGAATCTGACTAAAAAGTCTTGTTTTGGTTCATCCTTCCTAAAGCATCTTAAAATACCAGAACCCAAGGCAAAGATACAGTATTCCATTCCATTCTTTCTCTAAGATTCCATTCCATGCAGTATTCAGCCCAGAAAAAAACAACTGTCACTTTTGACAGCTATCGTCTGTTTGGCAATAACTCGGCGAGTCTGCAAATTTAATTAGAAAAATCTAAAATTATCCACCATTACAAAGTTTCCCGGCTTTTGAAAGCATCTTCATGAGTGTGCCCACCTGACGAAAGCAAAAGCCGGTCGTTAAGATGGACCGCGGCAAGATCCCGTCCGCGGGGCGCGGCGCCAAGAGCAAGGCGCCGCAGCACCCGCAAGACATCTTCGCGCTGGGCGGCAAGTCCACGGTTGTGGTCAACCGGGACGCCGAGAAGAGGAACATCCACAAGCCTTCCACCAGCGGTGAGTGCCGGCAGGTTGAGGTTAAGTTGACCAAGATGGTTGAAACTCCGTCTAGGCTTATTCTCCTGAATCTAAGCTTTTGTAAGACTAAATTTAGGATAATAATGATTAAGCTATACCTACATAATCTTCGTATTTATCGTCCAGAATCTGGTTTTAAAGGCATAGCAATTATAACCTATTGAACATTTCAATAATCAGTGTGGTCGCCATTGTAGCAGACTGTAATTTACTAAATCAAGTTCCTTATTTTATTTATTATGTACTTAACTAATAATGACTTTATATTAATACCTAGGTGTTGAACGTAAGAGGGAAACACCAGGCTTCGGCACTCAGCCCCCAGCCAAAAGATCGAGGATTGGGTCACCTGCTGAGGCTGTGGGAGGGACTTCATTGGAAGTGGATCCTGTAGACCTGGTGCCTAACGTTTTGCAAGCCTTGGATACCCACAACTCAGACAAACTGGTATGTAAGATAATAGATATTTGAGTATTTTATTGATGGAATGTTATGTGTGTTATGTGATGTAATTCTAAATGGTTTTAAACTCCTGTTCCAGAACTTAATACAAAAGTTCACAAAGCTTGTAATTCACACATTTTTATTGAAGTTATTAGAATGTTAGGCATCCATTTCCAATCTGATTTACTAATTGAATTTTCTCTGACTTTAGAGACAAGCAAAAAGAGTCTTACCTCCACACGTAACCTCCTTTCGCCGCACCATTATACTCTCTGTTTGACCGAATATGCTAGAATGCTTCTTGGCATTAAGTTCGCCTATTGTATAACTTTTGTGCAATACAGTTTAAAATAAATAAATCTTTGTTCACTAAAATAATGAAAATAATTTTCTTTCAGCTTGGCCTCCTCACAGGCTCGATACGTCTTCTGAAATCCCAACGTTCCAAGCCCGACCCAATACTCTGTATGAGCATGCTCTACCTGACCAAAATCCGACCAAACATGTTTGCTCACGAGACAGTAACGCAGAGCCTGTGCACCTTACTGAAGCGAGAGCAGGGTACTGCGTTTAAGAGCAAGGGGAACCCGTTGGTGTTTGTGCTGGCTTGCAACATGCTGTACGCTGGACATAAGGATAGCAACAACTGGCCTGACACTTTCATAAAGGTACCGTTTCTGTGCTATTATAAACTCATTATTCTTTTGTGCTTCTTGTGTGATCTACATGATTATATGTGAACCATCAAAATCTGATAATGTGGCTATTGACCATAGAATAATCTAGGAAATAAGGAAAGACCAATTAAGGATAAAAATACAAATTAAATAAAAATTTACTATACTCTGATTCATAATCATGTAAAGTAAACTGACAGATGAAAATGACAAGTTTCTATGCATTTTGACATTTTGCATGTGTCAAATTGAGTGATAATGTATGGGGATGACACATTGACATCTGTCAGCTTACTTTACATGATTATGAATCAGAGTATACAGTGAAGTAGTCATGATTTTTATCTCCTCATATTTTAAGTCTCATGTCAATTCTTTTAAGAGTCGTCTACAAGATATTTAATCTTGCAGGTGTACATTGAAGATGCCCTGAATGAGCGCTGGTGGGTGGAGTGCTCCTGGTGCAAGTGTCTAGTGGAGAACATTGTCACTGCATTCAGCACTAAGCATCCTCCCCCGTACCTCATTCCGTCTGACAACACACTTGGTGAGTATAATAAACCTAATCTAGTCTTATGGAAGAAGCACTTCTCAAATAATAGTTCTTTAGAAATAAGGTGGTTCAAGAGATTTACTTAAAATTTTTAAATTTATTTAAAATACCTTATTATAAATGCATTAATAAGTATTTTTTTTATTTGCAGGTACTATGTCACCATCTGGATCTGGTTCTCCACTGATGGGAAGCACTGATGAGGACACTGATAATACTGAACTTGAATATTCTGTATTCCCTCGGTGAGCTCATGTCAACATGCCTTTGATATTGCCACACATCTTGTGTTCCTTAAAACAAAATTATAGAGATGCAGAAGCAAAACCATTCAAACTATTATCGCTAACTTTTGTTGCCTAATCGAACACAATTTTTTTACATTTAACACCTAGAAACTTTTTGAACTGTTAAACATCATCTGTTACTTTCATAAAACAAACCTATAAGCAGGCTGATAGCAATAAGACAGTCTTTTTGTACTGTCTATGTGCATAACAGATGCACATAGACAATACAAAAAGACTGTAAAATCATCCTGAAATGTTTTCACTAGATACTCAAGCAGCTACGAGACGGTTGAGGCGTTGGTTCTGGAGGCGATCAAGGAGCAGATCCAGCGGCGCGCCGCCCCCGACGCCATACACCGCGGCTTCCTGAAGCTGCTGGCGGCTACCTGCGGCTTCCCTGAGGTACATAGGCCATGAACTCATCAGTCAAAGTGGTGTTCCCATTCATTTCCATATGTTTCTTGGGGAAAAATGATTGTTTTCATCGGTATAATGCCCTCGAAAAGTGACTAAGACAGTTATAAATATGGTAAAATAAATTGTATTTTCTTTCTTTCCAAAAAGTGTATTACTTGTATTACTTACTTACAGCGTAATTATGTGACTGTATTTCCAGATCCGGATGATATCGGCGTCCCGTCTGGAGGCGTGGCTGCACTCGGGCAAGCTGTGGAAGTGCGCGCAGGAGCTGCTGGCGTGCGTGTGCTGCAACGTGGACGCCTGCGGGCCCACCGCCGCCCGCGACCACGAGGTGCTGGCGCAGCTGGCCCGCATGCGCCTCAAGACCAAGCCGCTGCAGGCCGCCTACCAGCTCTGCCTCAGGTAACTATCGTGCGGGCCCACCGCCGCCCGCGACCACGAGGTGCTGGCGCAGCTGGCCCGCATGCGCCTCAAGACCAAGCCGCTGCAGGCCGCCTACCAGCTCTGCCTCAGGTAACTATCGTGCGGCCCACCGCCCCCGCGACACGAGGTGCTGGCGCAGCTGGCCCGCATGCGCCTCAAGACCAAGCCGCTGCAGGCCGCCTACCAGCTCTGCCTCAGGTAACTATCGTGCGGGCCCACCGCCCCCGCGACCACGAGGTGCTGGCGCAGCTGGCCCGCATGCGCCTCAAGACCAAGCCGCTGCAGGCCGCCTACCAGCTCTGCCTCAGGTAACTATCGTGCGGGCCCACCGCCCCCGCGACCACGAGGTGCTGGCGCAGCTGGCCCGCATGCGCCTCAAGACCAAGCCGCTGCAGGCCGCCTACCAGCTCTGCCTCAGGTAACTATCGTGCGGGCCCACCGCCCCCGCGACCACGAGGTGCTGGCGCAGCTGGCCCGCATGGCCTCAAGACCAAGCCGCTGCAGGCCGCCTACCAGCTCTGCCTCAGGTAACTATCGTGCGGGCCCACCGCCCCCGCGACCACGAGGTGCTGGCGCAGCTGGCCCGCATGCGCCTCAAGACCAAGCCGCTGCAGGCCGCCTACCAGCTCTGCCTCAGGTAACTATCGTGCGGGCCCACCGCCCCCGCGACCACGAGTGCTGGCGCAGCTGGCCCGCATGCGCCTCAAGACCAAGCCGCTGCAGGCCGCCTACCAGCTCTGCCTCAGGTAACTATCGTGCGGGCCCACCGCCCCCGCGACCACGAGGTGCTGGCGCAGCTGGCCCGCATGCGCCTCAAGACCAAGCCGCTGCAGGCCGCCTACCAGCTCTGCCTCAGGTAACTATCGTGCGGCCCACCGCCCCCGCGACCACGAGGTGCTGCGCAGCTGGCCCGCATGCGCCTCAAGACCAAGCCGCTGCAGCCGCCTACCAGCTCTGCCTCAGGTAATGACTAAGACAACCCTACTATGATGGGAGGCTTAATCACTACGCTTGCCTAATGTGGATTGGTGATCACTAACCCAAGCTATGTTCGAAAAATTCGAAACCTACTTCTATGATATCAGTACCTCTGCATTATTATCCACACGGATGTGTGACTTTAAACTTGACTTCACATAAAACTCCCTCTAACTAACCCAGAAGTCCCAAGTAATCCTCTATCGCCTTCCACAGAGAAATGGTATCGGACAGCCCCGCGCTCCTCCGCAGCGTGGTGACGCACACGATCTACAACGAGCTGTCGAACGTGCGCTCGCCCAACAACATGGCGGTGTTGGCAGCTCTCATCCAGGCGCAGCCGCAGCTGGTGCCCGCGGCCATGGCGGATACTTACCACGAGCTGTTACTGAGGCCGGAGGACTACTTGAGGCCGCTGCGGGCGTTAACAAGGGAGAGCGTGAGGGCGGCGAGGGCGGACGCTCAGGCGCTGTTACCACTTGCGCGGGCGCTGGCCAGTAGCCACGCGCACGCACAACATGACGTCGCCGCTGAGGTGAGTCCTGTAACGAACTTTTCAAGAAATAGTCACTTTTACGTATCGTGTCCACGCTATTATTACGCTAGTACTTAGCACGGAGCACCTTTGGTATCGTATAGTACCATTTTCTTCAAATGAGATGTAGCTTCGCTATGTGTATTCTACCGAATATACCATGGGGAATGCTCTGAGGAATTGTTCGGATTTATTCCTGCCGCTTCATTTCACCACCGTTCCACTCGACAACAGTTCCACCCACATCATTTAGATGCTTGGCAATCTTCAACTGTGCGTTTCTCAAGAAACTTTCTGCCTCGAACTACAAATTATGGAATGAACTGTCTCCAGCGGTATTTCCGAACCGATACGACCCACAAACCTTCAAAAACGAGCGTATTCCTCCTTAAAGGTCGGCAGCGCATTTGCGACTCCTCTGGTGTTGCGGTGTCCATGGGCGCAGTAATCACTTACCATCAGGTGAACCTGTTCGTCTGCCCCCTATCTCATAAAAAAAAATTAAAACGTTAGTTGTATAATCGCGGCGTTGCTCTTATCACTGCTGATGATCGTGCGATTAATTTTAGTTCTTCTACGTACGATAGAGGGTGCTCTTCAATTTTTATACAATTTTGTACGGCGATGCACCCACTTACTCACTCCTGAGTTATTTAAGATTGTGGGAGAGCTACCGGAGGTCCATTCGGGGGAAGGGGGTTAATAGGTTAAAAACACCTGTCACATAATAAACATTTTTTTTGCTCTACTACGCTGGTTCAGAGATCCACGAGGTCTTACACGTCACAGGGCTCTTTTCCATATGGCGTCTACTTTACTCCCTACCAAACCCTCTTTTCTCCAATGAGGGTTTTTGCAAATTCAAAAACTGATCGATGGCGTTACGTTGACGTCAGGTCTAACAACGAGTGGATTGGCTACATTTTGACAACCAAACCAAAGTTGGACCTGCCGATAACGTAACGCCATCTATCGGATTTTACATTTGCAAATACCCTCATTAGGCCTCCTTAAAATTTTCTACAGCCAATGTTACCTTGATCGCAGATCCGCGAGCGCGCATTCGCGTCCCTGGCCGACCTGTTCTGCTGCTGCTGCCTGGTGACGGCGTCGCACAGCAAGCACCTGCCGGACTACAAGCAGCAGCTGTGCGGCATCCAGGGCGCCGCGCTCGGCTGGCTGCTGGAGACCGCGCACGCCGTCTACCGCCCCTCCAGGCATGACTTCCAACACGCTCTGAACAAGGTGAGAGAGGAGACTATGACCGTTCATGTATTACGTAGACATTGGTGAGGAGAGGGAGGAGGGAGGGTTGGGGGAAAGGCCTATTGTACGAGTGCCCTGTGGCTAGGGGCGTTAAGAATACTGCCAAGGTATTCCCGGCCTGTCGTAAGAGGCGACTAAACGGGCTTCGGAGTACGTGAGCATGCCACTAGTGGGGAGTGGCTTGCTCAGTATCACGACTCCGCGAGGGAAAAATCCTACTGGGTGTCCGGTAGGTCGCGCATTGGGAAGGGTGCATTGCGCACACATTTTGGCTCAAAGTGGCGAGCGCGATTTGCGGTACGGTCTAGTCCCGGCTGTGGGGTGTCCGACCGCGATTGCGCTGAGATGGGTTTGGTTTGGGTTAGAGTCCCACACACCACCTGTCCCCACATGTGGCAAGGTGAAGGCCATGATGGTTTCCCCTGGGAAAATTGTACGAAGTTTTGTGCCTAAAGTTTTTAAAACTGGGGAGAGCCACGCTTCGGCATGAATGGGCCGGCTCGACCGGAGTGATACCACTGCCTCACAGAAAACCGGCGTGAAGCAGCCCTTGTGCTGTGTTTCGCTGAGTGAGTGAGGGTACCGGAGGCCCACTCGGGGGGGAAGGGATAAAGGTTGCAGCGCACTTGTAACTCCAATGGTGTTGCAAGTGTCCATGGTCAGCAGTAATCACTTACCATCAGGTGATCCGCTTGCTCGCCTGCTACCTATCACATAAAAAGAAAAAAAAATACATAGGAATAGGAAAAAAATCCAAAAAGATCAGCTCACGCCATACTTGAATGTTACTTCTAGATGCGAGTTTAGAACATTTTTCACCTCTGGATTTTTCAAATCTATGGTATATCGTGAGAAAACAGTTTCGGATAGTTTTTAATACGTGTAACCATCACAGTTGGTTTTGTTCCCTTGTTAAAGGGTTGCAAAGGTCGGGCGTGCGTTGGTTCATTGAAATTAAAAAAAATCTATGATACTACGCCTAGGTAGCAATTCTCGTGTACTCGACATTAAAGTCGAATTAGAAATTTGTATGGACGAATGTATGAAATCTCTAAATTCGACTTCAATGTCGGATGCACGAGAATTGCTCTCCTGGAGGTCAATTCTCGGTAGAAGGCGAAAGCCTTCTATGTCGAGTCGACTTCATGGAACGCACAACCAATAGAACACATTACAGTCGACATTTCTTATCTTGTTCTCCTATTGGTTCCATGAAGTCGACTCGACGTAGAAGGTGAAAACCGTGAATTGGTCTCCAGCCGGGCTAACATGCGCACCACGAGATAATTTCGTCGACACTCGTATTGTTTCGGCGCAAGTTGCTTCTCGCTCACCTGACTGAGCGATGAGCAGGATAGACGGATGCGCTCTTGCGAACGAGAGTCGACAAAATTTTGTCGCGGTGCGCATGTTAGGCCTACTGGTCTACTGGTACGCGGTGTTCATTCGAGAATCTTTTGGCTCCAACGGCTAATTGTGTTCTATGGAATTTATCTCCTTATACATTATCATCTAATTCGCCTTTTTAACTTGTCGATGTCGTGTGCAGATAATGTTCGTGGAGAGCGCGGAGACGTACAGCAAGACGGACAACTGGCCGCCGGAGTGCGAGCGCGCGCTCACGCACCGCGTGTGCTGCGAGGCGCCGCTGCCGCAGCACAACCTGCTCCGGATCATCTTCATCGGCCTGTCCAAGGTAACTGTGACGTATTATGCCACTACACTTGACCTTCGATTGATTTGATTGAGTGATTGACACCTAATGTTACGTGAAGATGAGGTTTTGTGGGAGAGCCATGCTTCGACATGAATAGGCCGGCTCGACCGGAGTGATACCACTGCCTCACAGCATACCGGCGTGAAGCAGCTCCTGTGCTGTGTTTCGCTGAGTGAGTGAGGGTACCGGAGGCCCACTCGGGGGGGAAGGGATAAAGGTTGCAGCGCACTTGTAACTCCACTGGTGTTGCAAGTGTCCATGGGCGGCGGCAATTGCTTACCATCAGGTGATCCGCCTGCTCGCCTGCTACCTATCACATAAAAAGAAAAAAAAATACATAGGAATAGGAAAAAAATCCAAAAAGATCAGCTCACGCCATACTTGAATGTTACTTCTAGATGCGAGTTTAGAACATTTTTCACCTCTGGATTTTTCAAATCTATGGTATATCGTGAGAAAACCGTTTCGGATAGTTTCTGATACGTATAACCATGACAGTTGGTTTTGTTCCCTTTTTAAAGGGTTGCAAAGGTCGGGCGTGCGTTGGTTCATTGAAATTAAAAAAATCTTGATATACTACGCCTAGGTAGCAATTCTCGTGCACTCGACATTAAAGTCGAATTAGAAATTTGTATGGACAATGTATGAAATCTCTAAATTCGACTTCAATGTCGGGTGCACGTCAATTGCTCCCCTGGAGGTCAATTCTCAGTAGAAGGCGAAAGCCTTCTATGTCGAGTCGACTTCATGGAACGCACAACCAATAGAACACATTACAGTCGACATTTCTTATCTTGTTCTCCTATTGGTTCCATGAAGTCGACTCGACATAGAAGGTGAAAACCGAGAATTGGTCTCCTGGTCTACTGGTACGCAGTGTTCATTCGAGAAGCTTTTTTTTTATATAAGATGTTTTTGCACTTGACCTCATCTACCTGATGGAGAGTGACAATGAGGTCTAAGATGTAGCGTGCTTTCCCAGAAGAAGCCTATTCACTCTCGACTTAAAAGACACCCAAATGTAGTCTCTGGAAATACAGAAGCCGGCAAGTTTCATTCCTTAGCAGTTCGCACCAAGAAAGAAGAGCGAAACGCTTAGTACGAGCTGGTGGAACTTACAGGTGTAAGGGTGGATTCCTTTCGTCTTCCGCATTGTCCAATGGTAGAAAGAGAAGGTGGTATCAGGTCGTGAAGCTCTTCGAACACTCACTCTTTTGGTTCCAACGGCTATGTGTTCTATGGAATTTATCTCCTTATACATTATCATCTAATTCGACTTGTGACTGTGTTGTGAAGTAGTTGTCGTGAAGTAGTTGTCGATGTTATGTGCAGATAATGTTCGTGGAGAGCGCGGAGACGTACAGCAAGACGGACAACTGGCCGCCGGAGTGCGAGCGCGCGCTCACGCACCGCGTGTGCTGCGAGGCGCCGCTGCCGCAGCACAACCTGCTCAGGATCATCTTCATCGGCCTGTCCAAGGTAACTGTGACGTATTATGCCATTACACTTGACCTTCGATTGATTTGATTGATTGATTGACCTCGATCACACCTGATGTTACGTGAAGATGAGGTTTTTTTTTACATTACAAGCTTTTATTTAGTTTCACCTGTCCCGTTGTCTGTCGTTCTGTAATTAAATCTTGCAACTTAAATTTGATCCACTTTCCGGTTTCCGATTGAGCTGAAATTTGGTATACACGTTTAGTTCGGATGACAATGCATATTAACTGTGTGACGTCATTCTAAATCCAACATGGCGGCGTCTCCAATATGGCGTACCAATTATTTTTAATGTACTCCTACAATATAGGTATCAAATAAAAGAGCTTGCCAAGAATAACTAGAAAAAAATAGAATTACTAAAAAGTTAAAATAAAATTAAAGAAAAAAACCTTTTTAAAAACAAGCTTTTATATTTTTTTATAAAATGAACTAAAAGTTAAAAATAAATAACTCTAAAAGAAATATAACACTTTGTTCATATAGTCCCCATTTAAAAATAAAAGCGTGTTACATTGTGATAGCTTGAGGTTAAATGTGTGTTGTATTAATGTAACACGTTTATTTATAAATGGGGACTATTTTTTTTTTTTTTATGTGATAGGTAGCAGACGAGCAGGTGGATCACCTGATGGTAAGCAATGCCGCCGCTCATGGACACCTGCAACACCAGTAGAGTTACAAGTGCGCTGCCAACCTTTTATCCCCTTCCCCCCCGTGTGGGCCCGGTACCTCACTCACTCGGCGAAACACAGCAGGGGCTGCTTCACGCCTGTTTTCTGTGAGGCATGGTATCACTATATGAACAAAGTGTTATATTTCTTTTTAAATCTTTTTAATCAAATCAAATAATAAAAGTGTCTTTAAAAAGGTATTTTTTCTTCAATTTTTTATATTAAGATGACCTCACTCCGCCTGATGATAAGCGGCCGTGAGATCCAAATATGAGATTGACAGGCACAAAAGAACAGACAAAGTGTCCATTGAGTCTGTCACTCTCACCTTGAAGGCCTGCTGAGATGCCGTTTCATGCCCTTTTCAAAAACCCAGGATTGTAAGAAGGAGGAAACACTTGAACTGGAAGGGCATTCCATGACTTGATAGCTCGGGGCAGGAACGAGGAGCTAAACCTCTTGGTGCGCGCTGGCATTGTCTGGATGGTATGTGGATGGATGAGGTCTAAGGTGGGCCATGCTTGCCCGTGACAAGCCTATTCACTATTACCACAGAATACTTAATAGTACAAGTACAGAATGCCCACTTCTAAAAACCGTTTATAGAAAATAAAGGCTCAGGCTACCATAACATAAAGTTGAAATTCCGGCCGCCCAGCGTTCAACACCTACAATTATTCATGCCTAGAAGTGCGTTCTCTTTCTATCGCACGCAACTGTCGCGCATGCGTCGCCGCTCGCTCGTGATTTTCTACTGACTGGCCCCTCCGGAGGGGACGCCGCATGTACTTGCAAGTTTGATACTACACGCGGAGTGGGACAGGCCTGCTATTACCTTAAAGAGGTAACCTTTCTTCATCAGGATATCCCGGTGGCGCCGGCCGAGGCCCTGGAGCTGGTGGAGCAGCTGGTGCGGCGCGCCTGCGCGCTGCCGCCCGAGGACAACCCGCTGCACGTGGACAAGCTGGAGCTGGCCGACTACGTGTTCCAGCTGTGCCAGTTCAACCCGCCCGACAACATGCAGCTGCCGCAGGGGTCAGTGGGGATACACATGCCCACGCACACACACACACACACAAAGTGGTTCTGATGGATCACCAATCTTGGCTCGAATGATATGTTTTTAAACTTTCGCGTTGCTTTATACAAATACTTCATATAAACGGGACTAAACGCGACGAAAATTAATAAGTACATTCTAACACTTACTTCTTGATGTTTCGACTGCGTTACAATTACAACAGCCGTGATCACAAGCGAACTGGAGGCGCACGGCGTCGTCTGCTACGCCCGGCTTGTGCATCTTCGGATACCCTCTCGTTTTCGATATTTGCACTGCCACTAAATAAATTGTCAGTGAAGTGTTGGCTCGAATGGGCCGAATCAACGTAGCGAAAAAATCAAAATGACTCGTCCAACTCATCGTTACATGGTAAATTGATTAGAAATACGTCCCAGATAATATCCGAAGTTTTATTCCTACGTCTCTCATGAACTGAACGATCTAGACTTTAATACTGGAATATGACTACATCTGGAGTCATAGGCGTACAAGGTTGGCACAAACGTGACTCCTTTGTAATCATTAGACTGTGAATGTATTAAGTGAGGTCACTAGAATCCAAATCTGGTGCCCACGACGGCAAACGCTTACCAGCGGCTGCCCTACCATCTGTCCACCTGTCCCTTAAAAAACAAGTTCGGATTCGCTCCAACGAACAAATGCCGATCCATAGCTCTTGCCATAGCCCACTATTATGTGATGTGTATGTTCGGTGCATAGTAACCAAACACTGATGACGTACATAGGCGTGCGCCGATGTAAGTCATAGGTGGCCGCGTGGCGGCTCACCAGTGCATTTTTGGGAACAGTCGCGACCGGGTGCATTCGAACATTCATTAACATTTATCATTAACCCTTACTTGTAGATCTTATCTTCAAATTGTGACTAGTGTCTTAGTTTACAATAAACATTTATTTACACTCTTTCGGACTTTTAACAATCACCTGCAATCCCGCACCTCAACAGTGTAGATTATACCGGTTATGTTTGTTTAGGTACACGCCGCCGGCGCTGGGCATCACGTCGCTGTACTGGCGCGGCTGGGTGCTGCTGGTGATGCTGGCCGCGCACAACCCGCACACGTTCGCCGAGCGCGCCGCCAACATGTACCCCACGCTGCGCGCGCTCATCGAGACCTGCATCACCAGGTACAGGGCGCAGGCACCCCTGGCGCTGCCGGTGCTGTGCCGGAGCGACCCGCACACGTTCGCCGCCAACATGTACCCCACGCTGCGCGCGCTCATCGAGACCTGCATCACCAGGTACAGGGCGCAGGCACCCCTGGCGCTGCCGGTGCTGTGCCGGAGCGACCCGCACACGTTCGCCGCCAACATGTACCCCACGCTGCGCGCGCTCATCGAGACCTGCATCACCAGGTACAGGGCGCAGGCACCCCTGGCGCTGCCGGTGCTGTGCCGGAGCGACCCGCACACGTTCGCCGCCAACATGTACCCCACGCTGCGCGCGCTCATCGAGACCTGCATCACCAGGTACAGGGCGCAGGCACCCCTGGCGCTGCCGGTGCTGTGCCGGAGCGACCCGCACACGTTCGCCGCCAACATGTACCCCACGCTGCGCGCGCTCATCGAGACCTGCATCACCAGGTACAGGGCGCAGGCACCCCTGGCGCTGCCGGTGCTGTGCCGGAGCGACCCGCACACGTTCGCCGCCAACATGTACCCCACGCTGCGCGCGCTCATCGAGACCTGCATCACCAGGTACAGGGCGCAGGCACCCCTGGCGCTGCCGGTGCTGTGCCGGAGCGACCCGCACACGTTCGCCGCCAACATGTACCCCACGCTGCGCGCGCTCATCGAGACCTGCATCACCAGGTACAGGGCGCAGGCACCCCTGGCGCTGCCGGTGCTGTGCCGGAGCGACCCGCACACGTTCGCCGCCAACATGTACCCCACGCTGCGCGCGCTCATCGACACCTGCATCACCAGGTACAGGGCGCAGGCACCCCTGGCGCTGCCGGTGCTGTGCCGGAGCGACCCGCACACGTTCCCGCCAACATGTACCCCACGCTGCGCGCGCTCATCGAGACCTGCATCACCAGGTACAGGGCGCAGGCACCCCTGGCGCTGCCGGTGCTGTGCCGGAGCGACCCGCACACGTTCGCCGCCAACATGTACCCCACGCTGCGCGCGCTCATCGAGACCTGCATCACCAGGTACAGGGCGCAGGCACCCCTGGCGCTGCCGGTGCTGTGCCGGAGCGACCCGCACACGTTCCCGCCAACATGTACCCCACGCTGCGCGCGCTCATCGAGACCTGCATCACCAGGTACAGGGCGCAGGCACCCCTGGCGCTGCCGGTGCTGTGCCGGAGCGACCCGCACACGTTCGCCGCCAACATGTACCCCACGCTGCGCGCGCTCATCGAGACCTGCATCACCAGGTACAGGGCGCAGGCACCCCTGGCGCTGCCGGTGCTGTGCCGGAGCGACCCGCACACGTTCCCGCCAACATGTACCCCACGCTGCGCGCGCTCATCGAGACCTGCATCACCAGGTACGCGGGGCGCAGGCACCCCTGGCGCTGCCGGTGCTGGGCCGGAGCGACCCGCACACGTTCGCCGCCAACATGTACCCCACGCTGCGCGCGCTCATCGAGACCTGCATCACCAGGTACAGGGCGCAGGCACCCCTGGCGCTGCCGGTGCTGTGCCGGAGCGACCCGCACACGTTCGCCGCCAACATGTACCCCACGCTGCGCGCGCTCATCGAGACCTGCATCACCAGGTACAGGGCGCAGGCACCCCTGGCGCTGCCGGTGCTGGGCCGGAGCGACCCGCACACGTTCGCCGCCAACATGTACCCCACGCTGCGCGCGCTCATCGAGACCTGCATCACCAGGTACGCAGGGCGCAGGCACCCCTGGGTCACAACGTGACAACAACTCATTGTTGAGAGCTGACACAACAGGATGTGCGGTGTAATCAGTCTATCAAACCAGTAGAAAACAAAATCCACAAAGATAGAAAGTCGCTTGCGATTAATCACACCTCTTTATGGATAATTCTCATTTTTTAAAAGAAAAGGTCACTTCCATGGAGGGCTACTTTCTTTCAATTCTTATACTCGTAATTACGAATTTCAAAATATTGCGAGCTCGGCGAGTCCTTTTCCCATGACCGCTGACACCAAATTTATTCAAATGCATCATCAATTAAGCACAGAAAAAATTGCCCTCCATGGAAGTGACTCTTTCCAGAAAATGAGAAATACCCTTATATGGCATCCTCTACAAAATAAATGTCAAACTACGACTTCTATCGCATCTTTAATTCATTAATTTCCCAAGGAGATGCTGAGCCTTAATCCGGCTGCATAATTTAATTCCTCATACAACCTCATACGTAATTGTTTACTTCTCCGCAGTAAACCAAGCATAGAATGGACCACAAACACAGCAGCGGAGACAGAGCGGACGGAAGCCGAACGTGCCTCCATACTGCAGCTGGAGACGCACCTGGCCGCCGCCAGCAACGCCAAGCTGCCCGTCACCGAACACACGTCCCGACTGCTCAGCCAGGTGAGCCTAGCATACAGTACAGTGACCATTGATACACACAGCATACGGAGGCAGGACGTGCCTCCATACTGCAGCTGGAGACGCACCTGGCCGCCGCCAGCAACGCCAAGCTGCCCGTCACCGAACACACGTCCCGACTGCTCAGCCAGGTGAGCCTAGCATACAGTACAGTGACCATTGATACACACAGCATACGGAGGCAGGACGTGCCTCCATACTGCAGCTGGAGACACCTGGCCGCCGCCAGCAACGCCAAGCTGCCCGTCACCGAACACACGTCCCGACTGCTCAGCCAGGTGAGCCTAGCATACAGTACAGTGACCATTGATACACACAGCATACGGAGGCAGGACGTGCCTCCATACTGCAGCTGGAGACACCTGGCCGCCGCCAGCAACGCCAAGCTGCCCGTCACCGAACACACGTCCCGACTGCTCAGCCAGGTGAGCCTAGCATACAGTACAGTGACCATTGATACACACAGCATACGGAGGCAGGACGTGCCTCCATACTGCAGCTGGAGACGCACCTGGCCGCCGCCAGCAACGCCAAGCTGCCCGTCACCGAACACACGTCCCGACTGCTCAGCCAGGTGAGCCTAGCATACAGTACGAGTATAGTAACTTCCGTACGAAGCAAAACGTACGTATGTTGACAAACGTAACGTAACTTGATGGCTGCCAGTCAGTACTGACTGTTCAATAGCCGTGCTGTTTTGAGTTTTCTGATCGGATAAGATATGGATCCGATGTGGTGTGATACCGTTATAATCAACATAATGTAACATTCTAGCAATAAGTTAATGAATTTAGATTTTTGACAAAATCAATCGAATTTCCACAGTTAACAACCTTGGATCCTGTGGGGCCGGCGCGTAAGCCGCCTCAGAACGTGATCGAGACCCTGCAGACCCTCAGCAGCCAACTGCGCCTGGGCAGGCTCCTGTGCCGGCAGCCCGCGCTGCTGCTGGCGCTGGTGGAGAGACACGGCACGCGCCGCGCCATGCCCTGGCTGCACACGCTGCTGCGCCACGACCAGCTGGAGCTGAGGTAGGACCAGCGCGGCGCTGCTGCCGGCGCTGGTGGAGCCATGCCCTGGCTGCACACGCTGCTGCGCCACGACCAGCTGGAGCTGAGGTAGGACCAGCGCGGCGCTGCTGCCGGCGCTGGTGGAGCCATGCCCTGGCTGCACACGCTGCTGCTGCGCCACGACCACTGGAGCTGAGGTAGGACCAGCGCGGCGCTGCTGCCGGCGCTGGTGGAGCCATGCCCTGGCTGCACACGCTGCTGCGCCACGACCAGCTGGAGCTGAGGTAGGACCAGCGCGGCGCTGCTGCCGGCGCTGGTGGAGCCATGCCCTGGCTGCACACGCTGCTGCGCCACGACCACTGGAGCTGAGGTAGGACCAGCGCGGCGCTGCTGCCGGCGCTGGTGGAGCCATGCCCTGGCTGCACACGCTGCTGCGCCACGACCAGCTGGAGCTGAGGTAGGACCAGCGCGGCGCTGCTGCCGGCGCTGGTGGAGCCATGCCCTGGCTGCACACGCTGCTGCGCCACGACCAGCTGGAGCTGAGGTAGGACCAGCGCGGCGCTGCTGCCGGCGCTGGTGGAGCCATGCCCTGGCTGCACACGCTGCTGCGCCACGACCAGCTGGAGCTGAGGTAGGACCAGCGCGGCGCTGCTGCCGGCGCTGGTGGAGCCATGCCCTGGCTGCACACGCTGCTGCGCCACGACCAGAGAGGCATTGGGTCTTCACTCTACAAACTTCCATGGAGAGCCTCGAAATTACTCACTTAACTGTTGGACGTTAATTCCTTACTCTCACTTTCTAATACGAGATCCCCATGGTGTTCCATAAGGGGCCAAAAGTAGCCTGTTACTCTTCATCCCTTCAACTATCTCCACTTAAAAAATCACGTGAAGGAAGACAAATATACTGACAGGCACACTTTCCCTTTTAATACATTAGTATGGATTTGGATTTTTATTTCAGCTGATAACTTGACCCGTTATGTCCCCCAGCGTCCTCCCGGTCCAGTGCCTGTGCGAGTTCCTGTCTGCGGGCGGCGGCGCCGGCGGCGCGGGCGAGGCGGGCAAGGCGGGCGAGCTCTGCGCGCACCTGCGCCGGACAGTCGCCGACAGCGAGCAGGGCGCGCGCGCCGTGCTGCACTACTACCTGCAGCGCCTGGCGCACCCGCACGCGCCGACACGCGCGCACGCCTCGCGGGTACGTACCGACACCCGCGCCGGACAGTCGCCGACAGCGAGCAGGGCGCGCGCGCCGTGCTGCACTACTACCTGCAGCGCCTGGCGCACCCGCACGCGCCGACACGCGCGCACGCCTCGCGGGTACGTACCGACACCCGCGCCGGACAGTCGCCGACAGCGAGCAGGGCGCGCGCGCCGTGCTGCACTACTACCTGCAGCGCCTGGCGCACCCGCACGCGCCGACACGCGCGCACGCCTCGCGGGTACGTACCGACACCCGCGCCGGACAGTCGCCGACAGCGAGCAGGGCGCGTTGTACTGGTATCGTCGTAAATCATTACCGTTATTTTTCTGAAGACTATTGTTTAATTGCAGGGTTTGAAATTAGTGTTGACGCAATCTTCTGAGGAAGCTACTGAAATGGACTACAACGCCGAAGTCAGCCCTGAGTAAGTTTTAAAGCTTTATTTACAAAAATATAAGTAAAAAATGCTTTTTGCGCAGCAATATGGTGTTGCTTACAAGCTTTTGACGTAATTAGCCTACTATACTCGACCTAATACCCAACTGTACATACTACCGGGCTGATAATGATGATGTTTTCTTAAAATTTCGTAGGTATTCCAACTTTACAGCCAACTTTTCTGTCTGACAGAGAATGGCTGAACCTCCTGTGGGAGCTGCCGCACTGGGAGCAGGTCCGCACGGAGGTGGTGGCGCGCATCCGCGCCGCCTGCCTCGTGGAGTGCGTGCCCAGGCACGTGGCGGCCTACGTCGCCTTCCTGGCGCGGTACGTGGCCGCCGCGCCCGACGCGGACCACACCGACCTCGTGCTGGTGAGACCCTCGCGTGTGAGAGAGAGCGTCGGCCCGGTGGAGTGGTGCCCGAGCACGTGGCGGCCTACGTCGCCTTCCTGGCGCGGTACGTGGCCGCCGCGCCCGACGCGGACCACACCGACCTCGTGCTGGTGAGACCCTCGCGTGTGAGAGAGAGCGTCGGCCCGGTGGAGTGGTGCCCGAGCACGTGGCGGCCTACGTCGCCTTCCTGGCGCGGTACGTGGCCGCCGCGCCCGACGCGGACCACACCGACCTCGTGCTGGTGAGACCCTCGCGTGTGAGAGAGAGCGTCGGCCCGGTGGAGTGGTGCCCGAGCACGTGGCGGCCTACGTCGCCTTCCTGGCGCGGTACGTGGCCGCCGCGCCCGACGCGGACCACACCGACCTCGTGCTGGTGAGACCCTCGCGTGTGAGAGAGAGCGTCGGCCCGGTGGAGTGGTGCCCGAGCACGTGGCGGCCTACGTCGCCTTCCTGGCGCGGTACGTGGCCGCCGCGCCCGACGCGGACCACACCGACCTCGTGCTGGTGAGACCCTCGCGTGTGAGAGAGAGCGTCGGCCCGTGGAGTGGTGCCCGAGCACGCCCGGTGGATGTGGTGCCCGAGCCACGTGCGGTTCCTGACGTCGGCCTTCCTGGCAGCCGGGTCACGTGGCCGCCGGCGCCCGACGCCGGACCACACCGGACCTCGTGCTGGTGAGACCCTCGCGTGTGAGAGAGAGCGTCGGCCCGGTGGAGGTGGTGCCCGAGCACGTGGCGGCCTACGTCGCCTTCCTGGCGCGGTACGTGGCCGCCGCGCCGACGCGGACCCACACCGACCTCGTGCTGGTGAGGACCCTCGCGTGTGAGAGAGAGCGTCGACCGGTGGAGTGGTGCCCGAGCACGTGGCGGCCTACGTCGCCTTCTGGCGCGGTTACGTGGCCCGCCGCGCCCGACGCGGACCACACCGACCTCGTGCTGGTGAGCCCTCGCGTGTGAGAGAGAGCGTCGGCCCGGTGGAGTGGTGCCCGAGCACGTGGCGGCCTACGTCGCCTTCCTGGGCGCGGTACGTGGCCGCCGCGCCCGACGCGGACCACACCGACCTCGTGCTGGTGAGACACCTCGCGTGTGAGAGAGAGCGTCGGCCCGGTGAGTGGTGCCCGAGCACGTGGCGGGCCTACGTCGCCTTCCTGGCGCGGTACGTGGCCGCCGCGCCCGACGCCGGACCACACCGACCTCGTGCTGGTGAGACCCTCGCGTGTGAGAGAGAGCGTCGGCCCGGTGGTAGTGGTGCCCGAGCACGTGGCGGCCTACGTCGCCTTCCTGGCGTCGGTACGTGGCCGCCGCGCCCGACGCGGGACCACACCGACCTCGTGCTGGTGAGGACCCTCGCGTGTGAGAGAGAGCGTCGGCCCGGTGGAGTGGTGCCCGAGCACGTGGCGGCCTACGTCGCCTTCCTGGCGCGGTACGTGGCCGCCGCGCCCGACGCGGACCACACCGACCTCGTGCTTGGTGAGACCCTCGCGTGTGAGAGAGAGCGTCGGCCCGGTGGAGTGGTGCCCGAGCACGTGGCGGCCTACGTCGCCTTCCTGGCGCGGTACGTGGCCGCCGCGCCCGACGCGGACCACACCGACCTCGTGCTGGTGAGACCCTCGCGTGTGAGAGAGAGCGTCGGCCCGGTGGAGTGGTGCCCGAGCACGTGGCGGCCTACGTCGCCTTCCTGCGCGGTACGTGGCCGCCGCGCCCGACGCGGACCACCGACCTCGTGCTGGTGAGACCCTCGCGTGTGAGAGAGCGTCGGCCCGGTGGAGTGGTGCCCGAGCACGTGGCGGCCTACGTCGCCTTCCTGCGCGGTACGTGGCCGCCGCGCCCGACGCGGACCACACCGACCTCGTGCTGGTGAGACCCTCGCGTGTGAGAGAGAGCGTCGGCCCGGTGGAGTGGTGCCCGAGCACGTGGCGGCCTACGTCGCCTTCCTGGCGCGGTACGTGGCCGCCGCGCCCGACGCGGACCACACCGACCTCGTGCTGGTGAGACCCTCGCGTGTGAGAGAGAAGTCAGCCAACTTGCTCATAGGCTGCCACGTCACCCGGATCTAGATCCTGTGATCGATGCAATATGATCCCTAGAGTTATTCTTTATTCAATTTAAATCTGTATAAAAAGAATATGAAAGTGTAATATCGCTGATTCGGAAAGTCGATTTCTGCCGAGACGAACCAGCAAGAATGTCAGTAGTTACTTGTTGTTGCGGGTATCCATTGGCGGCGTTGTTGGTAAAATGTATAGACGACGACGTAGTCGATATTACGAGCCGCTCAAATCGTTCTTTGTGCGGATCGCAATGGTCATTTCATCGAAACTAATTGGTGACCCCTGCACTAGCGCGTTGCAATTGACGTCCTTGCATGGTGCGAGGGTTCATAGATCTAGTAGTTACCACATACAACCGTCACTCCCCAGGACCTGAGCCAGCTGGTGATGGAGCGCACGTCGGTGATGAGCAGCGTCCTGCCGCCCGCGGAGCTGCGCGACCCGCCGCCGCCGCCGCAGCGCCACGCGCACCAGACGCTCCACGCGCTCACCACCATCCTCCACGCGCACATGCAGCACGTGAGTACACGCCGCACACCCGTGGCTCCCGGGACTGGGCCGGCTGGTGACGCAGCGCCACGCGCACCAGACGCTCCACGCGCTCACCACCATCCTCCACGCGCACATGCAGCACGTGAGTACACGCCGCACACCCGTGGCTCCCGGGACTGGGCCGGCTGGTGACGCAGCGCCACGCGCACCAGACGCTCCACGCGCTCACCACCATCCTCCACGCGCACATGCAGCACGTGAGTACACGCCGCACACCCGTGGCTCCCGGGACTGGGCCGGCTGGTGACGCAGCGCCACGCGCACCAGACGCTCCACGCGCTCACCACCATCCTCCACGCGCACATGCAGCACGTGAGTACACGCCGCACACCCGTGGCTCCCGGGACTGGGCCGGCTGGTGACGCAGCGCCACGCGCACCAGACGCTCCACGCGCTCACCACCATCCTCCACGCGCACATGCAGCACGTGAGTACACGCCGCACACCCGTGGCTCCCGGGACTGGGCCGGCTGGTGACGCAGCGCCACGCGCACCAGACGCTCCACGCGCTCACCACCATCCTCCACGCGCACATGCAGCACGTGAGTACACGCCGCACACCCGTGGCTCCCGGGACTGGGCCGGCTGGTGACGCAGCGCCACGCGCACCAGACGCTCCACGCGCTCACCACCATCCTCCACGCGCACATGCAGCACGTGAGTACACGCCGCACACCCCGTGGCTCCCGGGACTGGGCCGGCTGGTGACGCAGCGCCCACGCGCACCAGACGCTCCACGCGCTCACCACCATCCTCCACGCGCACATGCAGCACGTGAGTACACGCCGCACACCCGTGGCTCCCGGGACTGGGCCGGCTGGTGACGCAGCGCCACGCGCACCAGACGCTCCACGCGCTCACCACCATCCTCCACGCGCACATGCAGCACGTGAGTACACGCCGCACACCCGTGGCTCCCGGGACTGGGCCGGCTGGTGACGCAGCGCCACGCGCACCAGACGCTCCACGCGCTCACCACCATCCTCCACGCGCACATGCAGCACGTGAGTACACGCCGCACACCCGTGGCTCCCGGGACTGGGCCGGCTGGTGACGCAGCGCCCACGCGCACCAGACGCTCCACGCGCTCACCACCATCCTCCACGCGCACATGCAGCACGTGAGTACACGCCGCACACCCGTGGCTCCCGGGACTGGGCCGGCTGGTGACGCAGCGCCACGCGCACCAGACGCTCCACGCGCTCACCCACCATCCTCCACGCGCACATGCAGCACGTGAGTACACGCCGCACACCCGTGGCTCCCGGGACTGGGCCGGCTGGTGACGCAGCGCCACGCGCACCAGACGCTCCACGCGCTCACCACCATCCTCCACGCGCACATGCAGCACGTGAGTACACGCCGCACCACCCGTGGCTCCCGGGACTGGGCCGGCTGGTGACGCAGCGCCACGCGCACCAGACGCTCCACGCGCTCACCACCATCCTCCACGCGCACATGCAGCACGTGAGTACACGCCGCACACCCGTGGCTCCCGGGACTGGGCCGGCTGGTGACGCAGCGCCACGCGCACCAGACGCTCCACGCGCTCACCACCATCCTCCACGCGCACATGCAGCACGTGAGTACACGCCGCACACCCGTGGCTCCCGGGACTGGGCCGGCTGGTGACGCAGCGCCACGCGCACCAGACGCTCCACGCGCTCACCACCATCCTCCACGCGCACATGCAGCACGTGAGTACACGCCGCACACCCGTGGCTCCCGGGACTGGGCCGGCTGGTGACGCAGCGCCACGCGCACCAGACGCTCCACGCGCTCACCACCATCCTCCACGCGCACATGCAGCACGTGAGTACTTTCGAAGAATTGATAACATTTCATAATAAGTACTCTTATGCTTTTTACCGAATGGTGTCCTAGAAACAGCAGACGAAATCCAAGTCCTCCGGTGTCACATTGGGTCGACGACATCACCAAAACCGGAGGGATATTGATCCGAGCAGTTCAGGACCGAGTACATTGGCGTAACGGAATGTCTATGCTCAGCAGTGGGTACTACCGAGCTAATGATGATGTCGCCACATACACCAGTGGCTCCCGGGACTGGGCCGGCTGGTGATGGAGCGCACGTCGGTGATGAGCAGCGTGCTGCCGTACTCTTATGCTTTTAACCGAATGGTGTCCTGTCCAGAAACGGCAGACGAAGTCCAGGTCGTTCGGTGTCACGATGAGTCGACGACATCACCAAAATTACTACAGGATATACAAGGAGGGACTACATGGATCCGAGCAGTTCAGGACCGGGTACATTGGCGTAAAGGAAGGCCAATACTCAGCAATGGGTACTACCGAGTTAATGATGATGAATGGGAGCTATCGCATGTGAGAAATCCCCTAGATGGCGTAATGTAGAACTCGAGGTCCATCTACAAGGCGATTATAAAATAATAGTAATTTATAAAACCTTTTTTTTTTTGTTAAAAAGCAAAATTTTACAAAAAAGTACAGTTATAGTGATCTTGCAATGGTAAAATATGCACACAGATTGCATGCTCGGATTCATATCACGACGCCCCGTACGGAAAGCGCTTTCTTATCCACTGAGCTATATCGCTCTCACTACAATCAGATAATGATTAATCCTAATCATAACTAGTATTATAAATGCGAAAGTAACTCTGTCTGTCTGTCTGTTACTCTTTCACGCCAAAACTTCTGAACGGATTTAAATGAAATTTGGTATACAGATGATCTAGACCATGAGAAAGAACATAGGCTACTTTTTACTAAAAAGTTACTTTTCCACGCGGACGAAGTCGCGGGCGGCCGCTAGTTTAATATAATTAATTATTTAAAAACACCCTCACTAACATTACAAGCATAGTAGTGGACGCAAAAATACACATTCATTTGTGACATATAGGTTCGTTCAAAGAAAGAAGACAGTCCACCCCCCAGCACGGCGGGCGGGTCGGGCGCCGGGGCGGCCGGGGCGGCTGGGGCGGAGGGCGCGTGGGCGGCGGGCGAGCGCGTGGCGCTGCAGTGGGCGTCGGGGCGGCGCGCCACGCTGCACGTCATCATCGCGCACGCGCACCTCAAGCTGCTCTGCTACGGACCCTCCATCTGTGAGTATGCGCATACCAACATAATCAAGAGCCACCCATAACAACATATTCGTATTGTACTTGATTCACACATACACACAACAGTTTATCACACTCCTAAATTATGCTCTGCCCTTCCGGGTCCATGATTTTGAGGTGGAAATATCCTTGAGTGGAGTCCGCAGCCGTGGCAGGCTTCCCACCAGGTGGACTGACGGTCTAGGGCAGTGGTTCTTGACCGGTGGTCCGCGGACTACTGGTGGACCCTGGAGGCATTCCAAGTGGTCCGCGAAGACATCGTAATAAACAAGTGACGTGAGGTGAGGAGTCGAGTCAACACAACGCAAACGGCGCCGCAACGCATGTCCGAAATGAGTGGTCCCTGACACGACAGAATTTTGGTAAAATGGTCCCTCATGACTTAAAGGTTAAGAACCACTGGTCTAGGGAAAGCCGCGGGAGTCCCTTGGATGCGGGGCAAGACCGATCTGTGTGGAGAACGTCGGAGGAGGCCTATGTCCAGCAGTGGACGTCTATTGGATGAAATGATGACTGAATTACGGAGATATCTGGGTAATTTTAGCTAAAATTGTTTTTTCAGATGACACCAACCAAGAGATGTACTCATGGCTCCAATCAGTGTGGGTGGGCAACGACGCGCCCACCGCGTTCCTGCTGGAGTCGTCGGAGGAGGCGGCGCTGCTGCCGGACTGGCTGCGCCTGCACCTGGTGCGCTCGGCGCGGCCCGCGCTGCTGGACGCGGGGCTGCGGGCGCTGCCGGCGCACAAGCTGGCGCTGTTCATCCAGACCTTCGGCATGCCTGTGGCCTCCATGTCGTGAGTGTCCGTCCTCCTGGTGTCGCAGGAGCCCGCGCTGCTGGACGCGGGGCTGCGGGCGCTGCCGGCGCACAAGCTGGCGCTGTTCATCCAGACCTTCGGCATGCCTGTGGCCTCCATGTCGTGAGTGTCCGTCCTCCTGGTGTCGCAGGAGCCCGCGCTGCTGGACGCGGGGCTGCGGGCGCTGCCGGCGCACAAGCTGGCGCTGTTCATCCAGACCTTCGGCATGCCTGTGGCCTCCATGTCGTGAGTGTCCGTCCTCCTGGTGTCGCAGGAGCCCGCGCTGCTGGACGCGGGGCTGCGGGCGCTGCCGGCGCACAAGCTGGCGCTGTTCATCCAGACCTTCGGCATGCCTGTGGCCTCCATGTCGTGAGTGTCCGTCCTCCTGGTGTCGCAGGAGCCCGCGCTGCTGGACGCGGGGCTGCGGGCGCTGCCGGCGCACAAGCTGGCGCTGTTCATCCAGACCTTCGGCATGCCTGTGGCCTCCATGTCGTGAGTGTCCGTCCTCCTGGTGTCGCAGGAGCCCGCGCTGCTGGACGCGGGGCTGCGGGCGCTGCCGGCGCACAAGCTGGCGCTGTTCATCCAGACCTTCGGCATGCCTGTGGCCTCCATGTCGTGAGTGTCCGTCCTCCTGGTGTCGCAGGAGCCCGCGCTGCTGGACGCGGGGCTGCGGGCGCTGCCGGCGCACAAGCTGGCGCTGTTCATCCAGACCTTCGGCATGCCTGTGGCCTCCATGTCGTGAGTGTCCGTCCTCCTGGTGTCGCAGGAGCCCGCGCTGCTGGACGCGGGGCTGCGGGCGCTGCCGGCGCACAAGCTGGCGCTGTTCATCCAGACCTTCGGCATGCCTGTGGCCTCCATGTCGTGAGTGTCCGTCCTCCTGGTGTCGCAGGAGCCCGCGCTGCTGGACGCGGGGCTGCGGGCGCTGCCGGCGCACAAGCTGGCGCTGTTCATCCAGACCTTCGGCATGCCTGTGGCCTCCATGTCGTGAGTGTCCGTCCTCCTGGTGTCGCAGGAGCCCGCGCTGCTGGACGCGGGGCTGCGGGCGCTGCCGGCGCACAAGCTGGCGCTGTTCATCCAGACCTTCGGCATGCCTGTGGCCTCCATGTCGTGAGTGTCCGTCCTCCTGGTGTCGCAGGAGCCCGCGCTGCTGGACGCGGGGCTGCGGGCGCTGCCGGCGCACAAGCTGGCGCTGTTCATCCAGACCTTCGGCATGCCTGTGGCCTCCATGTCGTGAGTGTCCGTCCTCCTGGTGTCGCAGGAGCCCGCGCTGCTGGACGCGGGGCTGCGGGCGCTGCCGGCGCACAAGCTGGCGCTGTTCATCCAGACCTTCGGCATGCCTGTGGCCTCCATGTCGTGAGTGTCCGTCCTCCTGGTGTCGCAGGAGCCCGCGCTGCTGGACGCGGGGCTGCGGGCGCTGCCGGCGCACAAGCTGGCGCTGTTCATCCAGACCTTCGGCATGCCTGTGGCCTCCATGTCGTGAGTGTCCGTCCTCCTGGTGTCGCAGGAGCCCGCGCTGCTGGACGCGGGGCTGCGGGCGCTGCCGGCGCACAAGCTGGCGCTGTTCATCCAGACCTTCGGCATGCCTGTGGCCTCCATGTCGTGAGTGTCCGTCCTCCTGGTGTCGCAGGAGCCCGCGCTGCTGGACGCGGGGCTGCGGGCGCTGCCGGCGCACAAGCTGGCGCTGTTCATCCAGACCTTCGGCATGCCTGTGGCCTCCATGTCGTGAGTGTCCGTCCTCCTGGTGTCGCAGGAGCCCGCGCTGCTGGACGCGGGGCATCCAAAATATGTTATAATCTACCGCTGATTCGGAAGGTCAATTTCTACCGAGAAGAATCAGCAAGAAACTTAGTAGAACTGCTATGACTATATCGGTGTGTGATCGGGTCCGTGTGGTTGCAGCGCGCTGCTGTCGGCGCTGGACGCGTGCCCGGCGGGCGCGGTGGTGCGGCTGGGCGTGGAGCGCGCGTACATGGCGCAACTACTGCGCGTGCAGCGCGCCCGGGGCGCCCGCGGCGGACACGCCTTCGCCGCCGCGCTGCAGCTGCAGCCCGCTGCTCACCCGCCAGGTATATTAGGCTTGTATCCATACTAAACCTGCGACAAGATGGGATGATGACATTCGAAGGCTGGCTGGAGTGGGCTGGATGAGAGTGGCCGAACATCGGGAGCGGTGGCGTGCATTAGGGGAGACCTATGTTCAGCAGTGGACGAGTGTGGGTTGCTAATGATGATGATGATCCATACTAATATTATAAATGGGAAAGTGTGTATGTTTGTCTTTCTTTCACGGCAAAACGGAGCAACGAATTGACGCGATTTTTAAGTGGAGATAGTTGAAGGGATGGACAGTAACATAGGCTACTTTTTGCCCCTTTCTATCCCCCCCATTTTAGGGAAGTGGGGGACGCGAGCCAAGCCGTGGGCAAAAGCTAGTAGCCTTAAAGCCTTGGGCAATCGTTTTAGATCTTTTTACATATTCTTGACACCCCGCGGAGCCCAAGATGTGATGTGAAATTTTTTTCGACTGCCCAACAAAATGTCACGACTGCCCACAAGTCACTTGACCGACTTTATATAAAATGTTGCATTTTTTTTATGCGAATATCCAAAAGTCATAGAACAAATGTTGTTCAAAATGGTTGGTAGAACACGTGAGTAAAGGGATGTAAATGATTACAGATACACCCTGTATAATATATCCAGCCTATATAACTTGTATGGTATGGTAAGCACATCTAGAGAATTAGTGGTATTTAGATAAATTAAAGTCACTGGTAAGAGTAATAAGAACTGTATTGTCCGAATAATTACGTAACTAATAATGGTAAATGTGAGATGGTTGAATGGTATGAGTACACGCGATATGTATGGTGATCGATCGTACACTGGTACACGTACACTGGTTGAACAACGACTAATTTTACTATACCTAAATGAAATACGTAATCGATATGAAAGGAGCTGACGGTGCATCGCGGCGCGCGCGCGGTGTCATCGTTTACCCAATGTACGGAACCCGTACATAACTAATATCATGTAAGTGACTAAGATCCGGGGGGGAAGGGATTTTAAAGGTCTCAAATTGAGCTGACTGGACATAGGCTGCGCTTGAATTTACAGATGACATGTTGTTCGCGGAAGAGGAGCCCCCTCCAGAACCAATAGACGCGTGGGAGTCTCCGGGAGCGCTGGCCGGCGCGGCCACGCCCTTCGCGGCGGGCGCTCCGCCCCCGGGGCTCGTGCCGGCGCTGCTGGCCTCCGCCTTCGAGGGCGCCGCCTCCTACCCCGGAGATGTGGATACTGCGTTCACGCATCTTGTGGCGGTAAGAAATGTTATAGATTGAGTAGACGATGCTAGTAATTTGTGTCATAAATTTTATTTAATTTGCCCTTTCAATATAAAATTGTAATTTAAAATTCTGGCATTTACTTATGTAGATTTGCATGCCATGTTATAGTTAAATACGTTAATCTCTTTTTATATCATAAGAAACGATTAAAAGTACCGGGTTCTTCCCATGACTCCTCCCCATTTAAGGGCGATAAGGGAAAACCGCTGGTGTTTAGTGGGTATGACCATGGCCGGTTTTTTGTTAAAATTTAAAATGACAAGATAAGTATTTAACCATCTCTGCGCAATCGCGGTCGGATACTCCACAGCTGGGACTGGACCGTACCGCTAATCGAGCTTGCTACCTTACGCCTATAAACCTAACTTTTGGGCCACGTGTTGTATGTAATAATAAGATGTACATTATGAGGTTTGATATAAACAGGACTTACGCTTGTAACCACGGCTGTTGTAACGCAGTCGAAACGTCAAGGATTAAGTGCTATAGTGTTACTTATTTTAAATATCCTCGCGTTTTAGTCCTGTTTATATCAAGGATTTGTATAATGCAACGCGAAAGTTTAAAACCATGTACGAGAATTGTGAATAAAGGGGTTTGTTCATTGTAAATCCCATAGGCGGTATCATCGGAAACGAAGCGGTACAGCACCGCCGGCGCGTCCGGCAGCCCCTACCCGTACCTGGAGTGCGTGTGCGCGTACCTGCAGCGCGCCGGCGCGGGGGCCGCGGGGGGCGCGGGGGCGGCGGGGCTGGCCACGCACGACGCGCGCGCTGCGGCGTTACTGAGGGCGCTGCTGCCGGCTAGGAGCGAGCATCTGGCTGAGGTGAGCTGCCTCTTTCTCATTTAGTTCCTTTTACACTAGCGAGTTAGGACCAGTATTCGAAAGATGGTCATCTCTGCGAAAGGTTTCGATGGTTGCGTGCGCTTGCACATAAAAAGAATTAAGAAGAAGTTTGATTGATGAGGAACTGCCCGAGAGCGAGCCGCTTGTGCTGTTAATGTTGTACGCACTTCATATGGGCAAAGTAATATTGAAATGGGACCAGACACAGACTTTCTAGATAGTGAAAAGAGCCCTTAGCAGATACCCAGTAAGCGTTTCACAAGACGGAGCTGAGACGGACGGAAAAGGACGGGATATTATTTTTCTTTTGATAAGATAATATAGCCAAGCCCCAAATATTCAATTCTGCCGTATCTGTGTTTTTGTGGATTAAATCTTAAATGAATGTTGAGAAAAATACCTGATCTATAATTAATTGATAATGTAATTTAAAGAAATACTTCGATAGTTTTTGTTTTATTTTTCCTGAAGTACCTACTCGTGACCCCACAAGGTGCATCGACGATTTGATTTGATAAGTAATAGTACGATGCGGCTAAACATGACACGACTTATTAAAAAACGTATCTCAATGACAATGTGGATAATCGTTGATCCGCCGCATTTCCAGACGACCCTTCTTTACACAGTACTATTTATTTATTTATGCTAATTTAATACGACGGATTATACGATCTGGCAGCGACATCTATACAAAGTTTTTTTGTGAACATTTACATCCCTTTGTGTTTGTTCAGATCGCGGAAGCGTTGCTGAGCCAGTACAAGTGTATCGGCGGGCGCGTGGTGGGCGCGCTGCGGTCGCTGGCCTCCCGCGCGCCCGGGCCCGCGCCGCCGCCCACGCCGCCGCCCGGCGCCGGCAGGGACCAGCTGCTAGCAGGTAGCTGCTGTGTTTAGTATTATTTTTATTTTGGCTATAGCAATCCTTTGAAATTTATTCTTAAGTAAACGACGCACTTAAGAATTCATCGACGGGTTCAGGTGGGACTCGAACCCACAACCTTCCACAGTCCGGTTGGGTGGAATTGCTATAACCAAAATAAAATTATTCTTAAATTAACATTATAAGCTTATGTTCCTACATATTGACAATGTACAGTCCGCGGTATGTAAGAATAGCGATGACCGTTAGTTTGCGTACTTGTAAAAAATAAGACTTTCTACTAAAATTGGTTTTTACACACTCAAGGTCATCGCTATCCTTATATGCCGCGTACTTTATGTGTACGGTTAAACACCGCACATGCATTAGCAGCGTCGGCATTATGCGTCACCCGCATAATGTCTTACTCTACATTGCTTAGATTTAAATACTTTAAATCATGTTTTTAATTTATGTATCGACTAACTGTAAGGTCTCGTTCAGACATGCGGGAATCGTGCGTTTACGAATCGCGCGGTTTGAAACCGCAAAGTTGTGAAGCTATTCAGACACGCGCGGTTAGTATGCGATTTCGTGCGGGTTAGCGTCAGTTTCAAAATGGAGGTCGACGAAGAAGTGTGTTTACTGTGGTTGCTCCTTAAAAAAAGAAAAGAAAAAGGCGGTATTGGGTGCATCCAATATTACGTGACCGACTAGTACCTACATGGTCAGTTCGTAACATTATATCCCAAATTAAGAATGTATGGTAATCATCACACTGAATGTCCCATATTGCAGGTCTCTTCTCCACCTCATCAATAAATAGTTCAGTCTCGAAACGATCCATGGCGAATTCACGAACAGTGACGTGCTCACCGCGCGGTATCCGCAACGCAACTGAACGCGAAGTAAAGACTCCATAGTAATAGAAACGCGCGGGAGCAGCGCGATTCTATTTTCTGGCGGTTGGGTTGCGGTAACCGCGCGGCTTGATTAACCGCGCGGTTATGTCTGAACGATTACTAACTAACTCATACATCGTACACGTAAGTCATGACCGGAAGGACGCACTGGTCGAAGACTTTCGACTTAAGACTTTGAGGGATGGGTGACGAGAAGACTTGACGAAGCCTACCAAATGCTGCCCAGCCTAGCTGAATTCTTCTATTGGCTTCTCTCTCGAAGTTGTTTTTGCCTAGTTGGAGCGTTTGTCCTAGATAGACATATTCCCGGACAACTTCGAGAGGTACTCCATTAACAGCGACCGGTCCCGGATCAACGAGCTCGTTGAACATGACCTTGGTTTTATCCAAGTTCATCCGAAGACCGATGTGTTTAGAAGATTCAGCTAGGCTGCTCACCATCTCCTGTAGGTCCTGTAAGGTTTCCGCCAAGATGTCGATGTCGTGTATGTGTTGTTATCTCATTTTATTTATTTATTTATATTGCATGAAACGTTACACTCATTAACTCACTCTATTTTCCATAATTAGTGCTGGAGAGCGCCACTGCGAGCTCGCTGGAGGCGATCGGCAACAAGATGATCGAGACGCAGAGCACGCAGGTGGTGGTGGACGTCATCTCGCAGCTGCTCGAGAACAACCAGGAGGGCTGCTACGAGACCAAGGTCAGGCACTGTATACTCGTTTAGCCACAGAACATTCCAGAATTCCTAACGCTAACATAGCGTACCTACGCTACGATTACCCGAGTACTCAGCGCGAAGTACTTTTATTCATGTCATCATACATATGAGATACAGGATACTCCTAATTTAAACAGCGAACTAAAAAAATGCTTTCCTAGTATATTTAAGTAGACTTTTTATTTGATTTTATTGTTCGATTTTTCAAAAAAGTTTATTTCTATCATTATTTCCTTCAAAAATGTATTGGGTAATCTATAAATGGGCGCTCATTTTACGATACGATCCTTTATCACGTTTGTGCTGTTAATTTTAGTGACGCTTAAAACATGCTTAGCCGACAAAATTACATTTGACATTTCCCCAGCTAGTGCGAGGAGCGCGCGCGTTAATCGCATCGGACTAGTGTTGCGCCGTTCTCGCTAAGTTAAAGGATTACTCCTATCAATGCAAAGGTGTTATAAGTGCTATCTTAGACACAGTATCTAACGCAAATGATATGCATAGTAACATTGTTCTGCAATCGTGTACAATGTTGTTGTCAGGTGAAACTGGAAGACTCACCAGTCCCCGCGGGTCTGTTCGCGCGCGGCGGGCTGGGCTGCGGGCTGCTGCTGGACTGGCTGTCCGCGCTGCAGCAGGAGACGCTGGGCCAGCAGCCCGAGCGACAGGTTCGCATACCCTGTTGCCTTTATTATTATTTTTAACACCTCCAGGATCAAGAACCGTAGGCTTTGAAGCAATCTGCACTAGTTTGTTTTGCGTCGATGCTAGCTGCTTAGATGACTGACTGGCCGGTTGGCGCAATGGTGGTGACCCTGCCTCATATGTAAAATATAAAGTGGACTCCTTTTTCCGCACTTAGACTCCTACTTGGTCCAGTGTACGTGTAGGCTTCTTGGAAGTGTAGAAGCTTCCTGGGATGTTCATAGGCTTCGCGGAGTGACCTCGCAGCTATCCGAGGATTTACTTCCGTTGCCTTGTCACAGCATCACATTCCAGGACTTTACTCTAGTTTTTAATCATGTAGAGTAAACTGACAGATGCAAATGTCAAGTTTTTATACATTTTGACATTTTACTACATTACATTACTCCACTGACTCAGCGACCCGAAACGAGTCTTGGCCTCCGAAACAAGAGAACGCCACTTCGGTCGATCATGTACAGTCGCCGTCAGATATATCGTAGCAGACAAGGTGGCCAAATAAATCTGAACAAATAAAAATGTCAATAAGTTCTGAACATACAACTAACCAATAATATCTGAACATTCAGTAGGTACTGCATTAATATCTGAGCAGATGCCAGTCATTAATTTCTGAACATACAACTAACCAATAATATCTGAACACTCAGTACTGCATTAATATGTGAGCAAATGTCAGTTATAAACGAAGTACTTAAAGAAAAGAAACAAAGTGTCATTACATAATTCAATCTGAAAATTCTTTTTAAAAGTGTGTGGCCAGGATGCATGCATTAGTAATTGGAAACTAAGGAGTTTCATCAAAAAAACGAAGATATTTATAAATACTCTGTCCCCTTAAATACCAACGAGCGATCACGAAGCGAACATGTTAAAGATGATTGTTTTCGTTTATATGATGAGATTGATGATTCATTCATTCATCCAGGTGATTATGAGACACTTTTCACTTTTCGAATAACTGCTGTAACAAAAAGCTGATGTCGCAAAAATGGCCACCATTTTGTTTTTTTTTCTTTAAATATCAAAAACGTGGATTGATTAAAAAAACACTCAGGGTTGTCAAAACTTTTACCGCAAAAATAAACACCAACACACCAAAAACAGCCCTAATCAGTGAGTCAGTCAGTGGTAATCGAGCTTTATATAAGTATTATGCTAAGCGACAAACGCGACGTTGCCAAATTGATTTCTAAAACGATAGGCAACATCGCATTGGTATTGGCGTGCGTGAAAGATGACAGTTCAGATATTATTGGTTATTGTATGTTCAGAAGTAAATGACAGCATCTGCTCAGATATTAATGCAGTACTGAATGTTCAGATATTATTGGTTAGTTGTATGTTCAGAACTTATTGACATTTTAATTTGTTCAGATATATTTGGTCACCTTGTCTGCTACGATATATCTGATGGCGACTGTACCACTTTTTGCCAGTCCTTGGCCTTGACATTTTACATCTGTCAAATTGAGTGATAATGTATGGGGATGACACATTGACATTTGTCAGTTTACTCCACATGATCATAAATCAGATTACCTATACGTGCGCGACTGATTCCTCATTGTCTATGTGTAGTGATCAATGTATGTGTCGCAGCCAGATCGTATAATCCGCCGAATTACATCAGGGCTAGTTGTTTTATAAAACAGGGCAGTTTTGAAATGCGGCGGTTCAACGATCAGGCGCATTGTCATTGAGATACGTCGTTCAATAAGGCGGCTTCCTGCTAATGGTTGAACCGCCGCATTTCAAAACGGCTCTGTGTTGGAAAACAGCTAGGCGTAATGTAATACGGCGGATTATAAGATCGGGCTGTGACATGTGTTTTGTTACTGTGACCGAGGACGATGCGTGAGCTCGACGGTGTTGTGTCAGATGCGGCTGATGTTCCGCGCGGGCTGCGCGCGCTGGCGGCCGCAGCTGGCCACGCAGCTGGCGCACCGCGCGTCCTGGCGCACGCTGCACGCCTGCCTGCGCGCGCTGCTGCACCCCCACCAGTAACTGACACTTCATATTCATATATTCACTGAGTTTACAACCGAGGTACATAAACTCCAAAAATATGTATGCACTTTAGGACCTTGTCACAATACATAATGTATAAGAAAGTAGAATTCGTTCTTATACATACAGGGTGTATCTGTGAACATTTACATCCCTTTCACCACGTGTTCTACCAACCATTCTGAACAACTTTTGTTCTATTTCTGAAAATTCTCCTAAAAAAATTTCATCTTTCCATACAAATTCGGTCACGTGATTTGGTCGTTTTGTATGGGGAGTCGAAACATTTTTCGAAGAATTTGGAAAAGTTGTTGAACAAATGTTGTTCAGAATGTTTGATAGAACACGTGGGTACAAGGATGAAAGTGTTCACAGATACACCCGTATATATTGTGACAAGGTCTAAGTAAAAGTGTATAGGGGAAAGTGTTATACCTATGGACACTTGCCAGATTTTTTTACAAAAGTGCTTATAAAACAATAAAATAAAAAGTTATATTAAAACTCTTTAAGGATGCACATAGACCATGTAATGACTCACAATAAGCAATAGCCTTATTTTGAAAACTTGGTGTAATTTTAAATATATACAAAGTTTTTTAAAAACTGTGATATTGTCCACAGGTAAGACTCCTAGAATGTACCTATGGACCATTCAAATTACAAGAATCTCTTGTGTAAATTTCTCTCCTTTAAAATATTTTATTATTCCAACATAATATTTTCAATACCTTTCGTCATTTTTGATTCGATCTGAATCTTTGGAAAGTCCACAGGAAAATTCGTAGCGCTGTCTATAGGTACAACACGAACCAAGAAAAAAGAAAAACCATCATAAGTTTCCTAATTGTTCGAATTAATGACTTAAATGCAGTACAAAATCACATTAATAACCTAAGATAGACAAAGAGCTACAAAATAGCCTTTTATCAAATTGGTTTAAAAAAATATATATAAAAGTAATTGGAGCAATTTATTTACCTTTTTTATGAAAACATAATATTAATTGATTTCTCCAATTACACAACAGACAATGATAAGAGAGTTAATAAATGTTGCTTTATGACGAAAGCTCAGTACGGATGTGTGGAATTTTAGTCATTTTGGTTTATAGTTTAGTAGATATTCAGACTGTCCACAGGTAAAGCCGTCCACTGGTACAACACTTTCCCCTACATATTTTTGGAGTTGACTGTACAAATTAAATACATTTTTCAGCAGTTGGTAATGCTAGGTCATAAATTGACCTTTTCAAGGTATTAGTGATTTAATAATTTATAGTCTTTAACCCTAAGTCACTAAAAAGCTTGTAATTTTATTATAATATTAAAATTCCTTAATAAATCTGACGTCATGATATTGTGACAATGTGCTAAATTGCGAAAAATCCGCTAAATGGTATTTCATCTACACGGTGCTGTTTAGTTATTTTTGATATGAAACGTCAAAATGTCACTAAACAAGCGCCGACATTGAAGTAGGACCCCAGTCCAACAGCACGCCATCTAGCGGATATTTGACACGCGATTGCTCGTGTTGTGCGTCAGGAAGTGGGCGGCGAGCTCTGTGGTGGAGTTCTGCGCGACGCTGATGGACTCGCGCGCATCTGGCAGGGCCGCGACCGCCTCGAGCCCGCCGCGCACGCGCACGACCAGGACACGCTGCGTCTCACGCATCAACAGGTACTGTACATACAGCGACGCTGATGATCGAGCTATTGTAGTAGTAGATAACTGTACGGGCACGCGCGTACACATTATCGCGTCAGCATTTTACTTCATTATTGCGATTATTAGCCAGTGTGACTTCGGCAATCAATCGTGCCGTCCGCGTACTCATTATCATTCTGTCATTTAGACGCTAGACTTCTCCTATTAATATATTCTATCAGTTCTATCAGAGACTTTCATTATAATCTTCTATCATCAATCATAAAAGGGTGTGCAAACCGTACAATAACTTTCGCGATAGTCTTAGTTTTTTAGATAAAAGGGTAATTATTGTCCAAAATGACAAATATAGATATGAATAAGTCAATTTTGCCCGGGCCCTGCATCAAATGATAGGAATCTTGGCCCCTACTATGTAAAATTCACGTAAAAACAATCCTTTTGCTGTCTTTAGAAATTCAACAGCTGTATGCAATACTATTACGATGAATATCTTAAAGCTCGTCAGCAAGTCTTTACTGATAGCTAAATGCATTAAGTTACAATTGTGACGTACGAAAATTCACGTGTATTCCAGAATGTAAGATTCTAGAACAATTGAGGTCGGTATACAGACGCAAGATACTATGTACGCGAACATTCTATAAACTGCTGTATAGCTAGAACTTAGATACTCGTCCGCTTATCGTTTCCGCTAAGTTCGTCCTGTTGACCAAGCTACGAATCCTGTTAGGATTGTTTTCGGGCAAAATTGGCATACTTTTCGAATTATACCCGTATCTTCTAATCTTCTATACGTACTATTTATAAAGAGATAAAATCTGTAGACAAACCTTATATACAAAGCGGAAAGGCGAAACGCTAGCGCGATGCAATCAACACCTAGCGCCATCTATTGGTAGATAGTGGAGCTACTATCCCGAAACGAAGTGAGGGCGGGCCACTAGTTCGTAATAAAATGGATTATTTCCTTCAGCTGGAAGTCCTAATCCGCTACGTGATCGAGGAGGCGGAGGCGGCGAGCGCGGCGGCGGGCGGCGGCGCGGGGGGGGCGGAGGCGCTGCGGCGGCGCATGGAGGCGCGGCTGCCGCTGGTGCTGCGCTGCTGCCGCGACCCGCCCGCGCTGCTGGCCGCCGCCGTCGGGGCTAAGGAGCACCCGATACTGCTGTTACTGCTCTATATGAAGGTAACTGATCAACCATTTTTTTTATGTGATATTAACTGTGGGAGAGCCACGCTTCGGCATGAATGGGCCGGCTCGACCGGAGTGATACCACTGCCTCACAGAAAACCAGCGTGAAGCAGCCCCTGTGCTGTGTTTCGCCGAGTGAGTGAGGGTACCGGTGGCCCACCCGGGGGGGAAGGGGATAAAAGGTGGCAGCGCACTTGTAACTCCACTGGTGTTGCAATTGCTTACCATCAGGTGATCCGCCTGCTCGTCTGCTACCTATACAATAAAAAAAAAAATGTAGCAGACGAGCAGACGGATCACCTCATGGTAAGTAATTGCCGCCGCCCATGGACACCTGCAACACCAGTGGAGTCACAAGTGCGTTGCCGACCGAAAGTCACAAAAAGACAATTAATTTATTCGACGAATTTCGCTTTCCAAATCGGAACTAACTCGCCGGCTCGCACGTCTCGCTTTTATACTAGCGCAGACGCGGGCGCAAGCCTTCTGGAAGGAAAAGAAAATGGAATCGAAGTTTTTGGATTATTTTCTCTCGAAACTTCTAGAGAGAGAGTAGGTAGACATTTTGCGGGCATGTTACTACATATTAGGGCTTCGAGGGACTTCTATACAGTTCTCAATGTTTCTCGTAGCAACTCGAACTTTCTATAGAGAGTTCGATAGTTTTCCATTCCCAACTCGTAGATTCGAGAGGGACTGTGCGTATGTGACGTGGTGCACAACGGAATAATCGACGTTATCCATTTGTGATAAGCTCTATTTCCGTATGCAGGGGGCACATAGTCGTAACAATATGATTACAAAAATGTTTTTTTCTTATATTCTGCATTACCCTTTTTTAACGTTCAACCAGCCTATGTACCATAAGGGAGGAGAACAAGATTGGACTTTATGCAGTTATAATAATGTTGATAACCAATTTAAAAAATATATTATTGTCTTATTTCTGGTTAAGAGTTTATCTCGTGGATTCTAGTTTTAAGTTTTATACCTCTGTTTTGTGTGCAATAAAAAGCATATTCATTCATTCATTCGTGGTTCTAAACGATGGCATTTTTCTCATCTCTTTTGTTTATTGTTGTTGTCAAAACTATATCCCCAGGTGCCAGCGATCCAGCAGCTGCTGTCAACGTGGTCGCAGGGCGCGGGCGGCGTGAACATCGGGCACATGGTGCGCGACGCGTGCGGGGGCCGCGCCGCCGCCGCCGCCGCCACCAGCGCCACGGACACGCTGTCGCACACGCTGCTCACGGCGCTGGCGGCGCACCACCCGCACCACCACAGCAAGGAGCACTCGCACAAGTGAGGGACACCCGACATCTACATCCCTTAAACCTTGTCTTAGGATCTGTGAACATTTACATCAATTAAATCAACTACTTAAACTTTTTTAAGTTAATATTTTTTACACGAAGTTTCAGAAGTCGTAGTGTTAAAACTGAGGACCAACTTCAAGTCATTGGTTGTTCAGTGACATTTTAACACCTAACATAAAATATAACCAATCCCTACACGGTGATTGGTTATAGTTGGACTTTATTTTACTCAATTTTACGTATCGTCGCATACCGATTATTTCACACGCGATAGCCCCCATTGACCCGATCGGTGTAACGCGACGACAGCGATTTCTTGGTTTTGCAATATTCCGTGCTGCCTTGAGAACTCGGCGTCAGTTTCTCATACAAGTAGAATCCGCCTTCAGCGTGAGGACGACTGACTCAACATTTACCTTTTTTGCTCTTTTGTGCCCGTCAACCTCATATTTGGATTTCACGGCCGCTAACCATCATGCTGAGGTCATCCTGACTGTTCTCAAAAAAAGGAAGCCTAATTAGTGTGATGTTATTGTGTGTCGCAGGCTGTGGCGCATGGAGGCGGTGGTTCGCGCGGTGTGGTCGCGCGTGTGGGGCGCCGGCGCGCGCGCACTGCCGCTCGCCGCCGCGCTGCTGCGGGGACAGAGACACCACCACCACCTGCTGGCCGCGCTCGAGGTGCTGCCCGACCACGCGCTGGCCGACAGGTACCCGCCGTCCCCACACAGCCACAGCGCCACCACCACCACCTGCTGGCCGCGCTCGAGGTGCTGCCCGACCACGCGCTGGCCGACAGGTACCCGCCGTCCCCACACAGCCACAGCGCCACCACCACCACCTGCTGGCCGCGCGAGCAGGTGCTGCCCGACCACGCGCTGGCCGACAGGTACCCGCCGTCCCCACACAGCCACAGCGCCACCACCACCACCTGCTGGCCGCGCGAGCAGGTGCTGCCCGACCACGCGCTGGCCGACAGGTACCCGCCGTCCCCACACAGCCACAGCGCCACCACCACCACCTGCTGGCCGCGCGAGCAGGTGCTGCCCGACCACGCGCTGGCCGACAGGTACCCGCCGTCCCCACACAGCCACAGCGCCACCACCACCACCTGCTGGCCGCGCGAGCAGGTGCTGCCCGACCACGCGCTGGCCGACAGGTACCCGCCGTCCCCACACAGCCACAGCGCCACCACCACCACCTGCTGGCCGCGCGAGCAGGTGCTGCCCGACCACGCGCTGGCCGACAGGTACCCGCCGTCCCCACACAGCCACAGCGCCACCACCACCACCTGCTGGCCGCGCGAGCAGGTGCTGCCCGACCACGCGCTGGCCGACAGGTACCCGCCGTCCCCACACAGCCACAGCGCCACCACCACCACCTGCTGGCCGCGCTCGAGGTGCTGCCCGACCACGCGCTGGCCGACAGGTACCCGCCGTCCCCACACAGCCACAGCGCCACCACCACCACCTGCTGGCCGCGCGAGCAGGTGCTGCCCGACCACGCGCTGGCCGACAGGTACCCGCCGTCCCCACACAGCCACAGCGCCACCACCACCACCTGCTGGCCGCGCTCGAGGTGCTGCCCGACCACGCGCTGGCCGACAGGTACCCGCCGTCCCCACACAGCCACAGCGCCACCACCACCACCTGCTGGCCGCGCGAGCAGGTGCTGCCCGACCACGCGCTGGCCGACAGGTACCCGCCGTCCCCACACAGCCACAGCGCCACCACCACCACCTGCTGGCCGCGCTCGAGGTGCTGCCCGACCACGCGCTGGCCGACAGGTACCCGCCGTCCCCACACAGCCACAGCGCCACCACCACCACCTGCTGGCCGCGCGAGCAGGTGCTGCCCGACCACGCGCTGGCCGACAGGTACCCGCCGTCCCCACACAGCCACAGCGCCACCACCACCACCTGCTGGCCGCGCGAGCAGGTGCTGCCCGACCACGCGCTGGCCGACAGGTACCCGCCGTCCCCACACAGCCACAGCGCCACCACCACCACCTGCTGGCCGCGCTCGAGGTGCTGCCCGACCACGCGCTGGCCGACAGGTACCCGCCGTCCCCACACAGCCACAGCGCCACCACCACCACCTGCTGGCCGCGCGAGCAGGTGCTGCCCGACCACGCGCTGGCCGACAGGTACCCGCCGTCCCCACACAGCCACAGCGCCACCACCACCACCTGCTGGCCGCGCGAGCAGGTGCTGCCCGACCACGCGCTGGCCGACAGGTACCCGCCGTCCCCACACAGCCACAGCGCCACCACCACCACCTGCTGGCCGCGCTCGAGGTGCTGCCCGACCACGCGCTGGCCGACAGGTACCCGCCGTCCCCACACAGCCACAGCGCCACCACCACCACCTGCTGGCCGCGCGAGCAGGTGCTGCCCGACCACGCGCTGGCCGACAGGTACCCGCCGTCCCCACACAGCCACAGCGCCACCACCACCACCTGCTGGCCGCGCTCGAGGTGCTGCCCGACCACGCGCTGGCCGACAGGTACCCGCCGTCCCCACACAGCCACAGCGCCACCACCACCACCTGCTGGCCGCGCGAGCAGGTGCTGCCCGACCACGCGCTGGCCGACAGGTACCCGCCGTCCCCACACAGCCACAGCGCCACCACCACCACCTGCTGGCCGCGCTCGAGGTGCTGCCCGACCACGCGCTGGCCGACAGGTACCCGCCGTCCCCACACAGCCACAGCGCCACCACCACCACCTGCTGGCCGCGCTCGAGGTGCTGCCCGACCACGCGCTGGCCGACAGGTACCCGCCGTCCCCACACAGCCACAGCGCCACCACCACCACCTGCTGGCCGCGCGAGCAGGTGCTGCCCGACCACGCGCTGGCCGACAGGTACCCGCCGTCCCCACACAGCCACAGCGCCACCACCACCACCTGCTGGCCGCGCGAGCAGGTGCTGCCCGACCACGCGCTGGCCGACAGGTACCCGCCGTCCCCACACAGCCACAGCGCCACCACCACCACCTGCTGGCCGCGCTCGAGGTGCTGCCCGACCACGCGCTGGCCGACAGGTACCCGCCGTCCCCACACAGCCACAGCGCCACCACCACCACCTGCTGGCCGCGCGAGCAGGTGCTGCCCGACCACGCGCTGGCCGACAGGTACCCGCCGTCCCCACACAGCCACAGCGCCACCACCACCACCTGCTGGCCGCGCGAGCAGGTGCTGCCCGACCACGCGCTGGCCGACAGGTACCCGCCGTCCCCACACAGCCACAGCGCCACCACCACCACCTGCTGGCCGCGCTCGAGGTGCTGCCCGACCACGCGCTGGCCGACAGGTACCCGCCGTCCCCACACAGCCACAGCGCCACCACCACCACCTGCTGGCCGCGCGAGCAGGTGCTGCCCGACCACGCGCTGGCCGACAGGTACCCGCCGTCCCCACACAGCCACAGCGCCACCACCACCACAGAACTCCACCTTAGTGATCTAATATTATGCCCATATGTAACAAATAACGTTTGTCTCGCAGTGAGGAGATGTACGGCATCCTGGACTGCTTCCTGAGCATGACGCGGCAGCAGACGGGGCGCGACGCTGCGCTGGCGCACCGCGTGTGCGCGCTCATACGCCGCTACGCCGCGCGCCGCCCGCAGCGCGCGCAGCAGCTGCTGCACAAGCACCGGGACACTGTGGCGTGAGTGTACACACAGACACACTGTACATATACGACATAATCATTGTCCATGAAATGAGATAACGTCTTCTCTTTCCCACGGTTTATTAGGGTGCGTTTCCACAGGAACGGGACTGTGTGGAGTTCAGCGGAGACTTGTAAAAATTAACCAATCACATTGCTCATCAGAAAAGAGATGTGTATTTTGAGCAATGTGATTGGTCAATTTTTACAAGTCTCCGCTCAACTCCACGCAGCTCTGCTTCTGTGAATACGCACCCAGTTTTGTAGCGCAGTGTATGGTTTAGTATTGTTTCATAGTAAGTATAACATACTATATCTGTATACGCAGGAGCACGCCGGCGCTGTCGTCGCTGACGAGCGCGGAGCCGAGCGCGCCGGCGTCGCTGGCGCCGCCCCCGCACGCGCTGCGCGCGCTGCAGCGCCGCCAGGACGAGCCCGACGAGCTGCACTGGCAGCTACAGGTGTGTAACATACAAACACACACACACGTTCTCAAATAGCATAAGAAAATTGTAATAAGTTAAAGAGAACGAAGAGCGGAGCCGCCTGACACAAGCCAGTAGCTTAAAAGGGGGCTCCAATCATTTATATGATAAGTTTGTTACAGAAATTAAACACTATTTTAATTTTGATTTGATTTGTAACATACACTCGTACTACGGCGTCGCTGGCGCCACCCGCATGCAAGGGACTCCCGCGACCTTCACTAGATCGTCGGTCCACCTGGTGGGAGGCCTGCCACAGCTGCGGCCTCTTACACGCGGCCTCCACTCAAGGACCTTTCCACCCCAACGGCGTCTGTCCTCCTCGCATGTGCCCTGCCCATTGCCACTTCGGCTATGTCCGCGACCTTAGATCTGCGGATCTCATCATTTCTGACACGATCACGCAAGGAGATTCAATCAATCAGCTAGGAAAAATCGATTGACCTGTTCCAAAAGCGGCCGTGAGATCCAAATATGATATTGACAGGCACAAAAGAATAGAAAGAGCGTTCATTGAGTCTGTCACTCTCACCCTATAGGCCTTCTGAGATGCCGTTTCACGCCCCGCCTAAAAAAACCCAAGATTGTAAGAAGGAAACACATGAATTGTAAGGGCATTCCTTCACTTGATGGTTCGGGGCAGGAACGAGGAGCTAAACCTCTCGGTGCGCGCTGGCATTGTCTGGATGTTATGGTAGATTCGGGATTAAAACGACGTATAGCTAATGTAAATGTTAGTGGTCATTAAAAGTATATTGTTCATGCGTCCAGGAGATCGAGGCGTGGGGCACGCGGCGCGGCGGCGCGTGGGGCGGCGCGGCGCACGCGCACGCCATCCTGCGCGCCAGCGCGCCGCTGTGTGCGCACGCGCACGCCGCGCTGCGCACCTCCGCGCTGTCGCTGCTGGCGAAACTGCTGCCCGCCGTCACCGACACGCGACCCGGTCTGTACTCACTAGTTACTTGAATTTCTCCAAAACAAAAAAAAAACAGTTTTTTTATCTCATACTAGTAGCCCGCCTAACATTATCAAGACGGGCTGATGACATATACAGAGTGGTGGGAAAGACCTAGATGATGCTGCCACAGGACAGAAAACCGGAGGAGGCCTATATATGCTGTGGAATCCAGATACATGCTAATAATGATGATGAGTGGCCTTCTCTAACATATTTCAGGAAAATAGTTCCACTGTCTACCAACAGATTGATGACGATCTGAGTATTGTCTACTGACTGTGTAAACAAGTCTTCATTGAGTGAAGTTATTCATGTGTTGAAATTACTCCCCCTCTAGGCCTCGAAGCCGTGCTGGAGTGCCTGGACTCGAGCCAGCCGGAGGTGACGCAGGCCATGCTCGACAAGCTGCCCGACATCATGTGCGGCATGCAGGTACGAATCAATTTGTAGTCTACCCATGACTTCTAGAACCAGCCTCTCCCACATCAACTAGTGATTGTCTATCCCCTTCCTCCCATCTTTACCTTTTTTTTATTTAAAAAATTACCGTGAGAGAACCTCACCAACTCTTTAACAGTGGGAGAGCCACGCTTCGGCATGAATGGGCCGGCTCGACCGGAGTGATACCACTGCCTCACAGAAAACCGGCGTGAAGCAGCCCCTGTGCTGTGTTTCGCCGAGTGAGTGAGGGTACCGGAGGCCCACCCGGGGGGGAAGGGGATAAAAGGTTGGCAGCGCACTTGTAACTCCAATGGTGTTGCAAGTGTCCATGAGCGGCGGCAATTGCTTACCATCAGGTGATCCGCCTGCTCGTCTGCTACCTATCACATAAAAAAAAAACCTCGCCGTTCGTTTTCGTCATCAACGGACCGACTAGACCGGAGTGATACCACTGCTTCACGTGAAGCAGCAGCTGCGCTATGTATAAACTATATAACATGTGACTAAATAAACAAGGGTACGGAGGCTCCATTTTAAAGGCAATTCACATTGATTCGTCTGCTCGTTTGCCACCTATCACATACAGGTTGACTTTTTTAGCTGCAACCAAATGCAGCAGATAAAAAAACTCCCTATGAAACGAATAGCGAGGGGGCTACACGGTGATTGGTTATTTTTGATGTAAGATGTCAAAATGTCGACCAATGACGTTGAAGTTGGACCTCAGTCTACACGTACGCCATCTAACGGATTTTCCACACGCGGTAGCCTCCGTTGATTGGTGTTTTAAAAGTTCATTGCTTTGTTTTTGCAGGAGCACGCGGCGCGCATCCTGTGCCGCGTGTTCGCGCTGGGGCTGCAGTCGCGGCACCCCGTGGACGCCTGCATCGCCAAGTGCGTCGCCACCATCAACCTGCACCGGGGCTGCTAGTGCGACGCGAACGAGCGAATACTTAGAGTCGAATCTATTGCAAATAATCCGTCGTTTGATGTTATCTGCAGCAAGCAGCAGTTTCGCACTCCGTCCGATTCGAAAACGTGAAAATAACACCGTAATGTGTGGAGTAACTGTAGAACTATTTCTATATCTTTCCGTGTACAGGTTCGGATAGGACGTAATGCGAAACCGTTCTTAGTTTGTCATAATGACGAGGTTTTTCATTTTTAAAGTCACCCTTATCTTATACGATGAATGATCTATGCGAACTTCCCAAAAATAGCGAAAGCATACAAATCGCTAACCATACTTCTCCCGTGACGACAACAAAATAATGAAACATCAAGATTCATCCGATCATCCGAATCTATCAAAGGAAAAAAAAAGATATCACTTCAGATATGTAGTGGATGTGAAGTCTCAGTGAAAACCAGCCTACTTATGTTTTCCTTTAAACTTTACATAACAGCAACATTAATTACGATTAGTAATTTTAGAAGATGTGATCTTTTGAATAAAATGCCTTTACAAAAGAATTTTGTAAATAGACATAGTTTTAAGAAATAATTGGTCGAAAATAAATGTCTTTTTTTTCATCAATTTGTTTTAAATTAAAATAAAACAAACGCTTTTAAGAATACTTTTTTATTATTAAACGTTAACATTAATAAAAAATATCATTCTTGCACAGAACACATTTCATTACATACATTACTTTCCATCATTTGTCAAACTATAAATATTGCACAAGTCAATTCTTAATAACTCCTGCTTATTTGGTAATTATTGAAATTATTTAGCAAATAAACAAACGAAATAAATGCTTTGGATGTAAAGATGCAAGCAAGTTTTTCTCTCTTATTTTTGTAAACAAAAAAAACTTTTTATGTAATACTTGTGGATAACTTTTAACTAAAAATAATAAATAAACACCGCACACCGCATCTAAAGCTTAGAATCGATCCCGCACTCCGCAAGCAAGTATACAGTCAGTCAGTCGCGCACACGCAACACAAGGTCCGCTCCACGAGCCACGCTCCTCATCACCAGTCGTTGGCGCCGAGGTCGGCAAACATCTTGTCCTTTATTCTTGGTTTGGGGTCTTCTTTTATCTTGGTCTCTACGGCGCCAACTTGTCCTAATAAGAATTCAAATTCTGGAACAAGAAATTATCAATTTAAACTACAATAAATCTTAAAATCCATACTAATATTATAAATGCGAAAGTAACTCTGTCTGTCTGTCTGTCTGTTACTCTTTCACGCCAAAACTACTCAACGGATTTAAATGAAATTTGGTATACAGATAATCTAGACCCTGAGAAAGAACATAGGCCACTTTTTATTGCGAAAAGGGGGTTGAAAGGGGGGGTAAAAGTTACTTTTCCACGCGGACGAAGTCGCGGGCGGCCGCTAGTATGGAATAAGAACAAAATTGAGCTAAAAAAGGCTTATCCTGTATCTCGGCAAAAACAAAAAAGGGCTTATTTACAAACTAGCGGCCGCCCAGACAGACAGAGTTACTTTCGCATTTATAATATTAGTATGGATTATTCATTTCAAATTGTTTATAAAATGTTTGAATTCTCAAAGAATTCTGAGCCACAGCTAGATAACTATACCCTACTATTCATCCAGATCTGATGAATGCACTGCAAGAAAATCAACAATAACCTACCGTCACAAGTAAGAGCTGTGCCTCTCAGCTCAGGTCCAATGAACTGTTTCTTCATATCGCCCTCGAAGTAGACGAACACTGATGGCAGGTTGCGCTCGGGGTAGTTGGGGATGCAGGTCTGCGCCACGGCCTTCAAGAACTTCACATATGGGAACTTTGAAGACAACTGCTTCATGTGCTGGTTCAGGAGAGCACACTGTTGGATGCTGGAACATTTAAAATAATTCAAACTGTTAGGTTTGTTGCTAAATTCTTACATAGGATTTTGATTACTCTTGTTTTTTTATTAAATTGCTCAAGCTTTATTTAAAGTATTTCAAAGTTTAGCTACATGTAGAGATCAGTCACAGGAGGAATTGATAATAAATTATCATATTTCTTATTTGATAAGGTTTAAAGGTAGGTACCCTATCATTAAGACTACAGTCTGCTGCCACCAAGCTGTTTTTGGTGATTCATGAACAATAATAGTTACACAGTAAATTTTTTTTGCAATACATTTTTTTTTGTTGCTAATTTAACAAATACTCAAAACTAAATAAAAAGAGCTACCAAACATATAACAAATGATTATAATTGTATATTATTTAGTTTAAGACCATGTTCAAATTTGCTTACCCATGTTTATAAAGATGAATAACAACCCATATGCCCTCTCCAGCTTTGTTCACCTCCTGCACATAGTCCTGGCCAGGACTTCCCTCACATCTCCAAACCTCGGCTTCTCTGCCAGCTTCTTGAGCTCGGCAATCCTTTTCCTCCTGTACTCTTCTAGAACAGCCTCATCTTCTGAATCCTCAAGCTCGTCAAGACCATCTAAATCTAGTTCAGAGAGCTGCTTATCCTCTGAAAAAAATGTAAGTATTGATAAAAACTGGTTTAAATGAAAAACAGGTTTTTTAGTAAGGTAATTAGGTATATTATCGGGGAACATTATTTATAATTTTATACAGAACAATATTCATTAGCATCCTGCTGTATGACTCATCAGCAGCTCATACACAAAAATGAGAAGTCAATCATTAACAATTTCATGAAAGAACAATGTCTCATTTCTACACAAAGTTGAATTTTAAAGCGTTTGAAGACTGAAAAACATAACATTAAATTGGCTAAGGCAGTTCAAACACCACAGGTGTGTATCATAACCTAGAAAATAAGTTGTAATGTATCTTACTTTCAGCCTGTTTCTGCTGAATGGTCTGCTCAATCATGTTAACGATCTCCTCCTCGGAGACCTCCTTCTCCTTGGGCGGGAGGATTCCCTTGGCCCGAAGGACATCATTCCATTCAGTATCCTCATTTGGATTCTAAAAATAAATTCCAAAATAATAAAACTCAATAGCCTTCAATTCACAAAGTGAATTACTACAGATTATCTATTTAGAACAATTACCTGCATTTTAGTTTGTTTTATTTTACGAAAAAAAGAACTAAAATTTCTTTTGAATTTCTGAGTTTTTACAAGTTTTCCATGAAATTTGACACCCAAAAATTAACTGACAGCTCAATGTCACAGATGACCGCTCCTGACAGTTGCTGTTGGTGTTTCCAGTAAAAAAAAAATCAATTTGATGCATTCCACTGGTTGACCACAAAGCGTTATCTTTATAATTTATTTTGAAAATAATTTGTTTATTTGGTTGGTTATCAAACCGACTACTATACTACTACGACTACGACAGACTAACTGCGTTTATTTAACAAAAAAAATACAAAACAAAAGGTTTAACCCACTTTAAATTGTTAATTGCCCCATATTTAATCGTAAATAGCAGTGCGCATGAATATGATGTCACGTATACTTATTACTCGGAAAGAATTAGTCCGAGACTTACTATAATAAAATTTACCTTTGATATACTACGCTACGCTACGTAAGCACAGGCCACGGCACACATAAGTACACAACGCAAATTGGGAAACAAGCAACAACAAGAAAAATATGCGAATAGGATGAATAGTAGTGAACACACTTCACGTTCGCAGCTTCGCGCGTAGTTCACGTTCATATTAATCTGTGTATTACATTGAAGTCAACGTAACGTAACGTAACAAAAAGGAACTATAATGACTTTTATAGAATACAAGTTTTCTAAACTTTTACAAAGTCAAAAAAAATATGATAAACAAAAATAAGTTTGCAACACTGATTTTGACATATGACACGTACTTTTTTTCTATGAAGTTGTCAATTGTCATCTTGCGTCGTGTTGGAAAAATTTTGTTCGCTATGTTCAGTCAAGTCTCGAAATAAATAAATTGAACATGGCTGATATCGAAGGACATAAACACCAAGAGTCTAATTTCCATGAGGGAGAAGGTAAATAAAGTTGCAATATTATTGTGTAGGGCGCGCGAATCGTTGCGTTAGTGCGTCGCGGGAACGGCCGTGGGTAGACGGTCGTCTGAACTCGAAATTACCCTCGTGTTACCTCAGTGACATTGAAACTGGGTTCTTTTTATATTTGCTGCCTGGATTTCGGTGCTGGTCGGCCAGGATTGAAGTGTGTTTCCCGCTCGAGGGTTTTGTGAAGCGCTCGTGGTTGAAACAATAGTGAAAATGACTGGGGGCGCGGACAGGAGTCTGGATTCAGGTACTCATGTTTTTGTTTTAAATATGTGGTCGGTGGCGGAGGTTATGTGCGTCGTACCACCACAATTACTGACCACTCGAGCACTCTAGGCGTCTTGTACTTTGCACTGTAAGTTGTAGGCAGAGTGATGTGTATATTTTTTGCTGACATCTCGATTATTATTGTTAATAATACATACACAATAGCTCTGTGTTTATCATACCTCCACAATAACAAACTTGTGAAATAATCTTATTATCAAACAATGTTATTTACCTCTACTTGTGGAAGGAATAGTGACTTTCGAATTAATTAACAAACTTTATCAGGCTTGGCATATTCTTGATTGCTCAGCTGGTGTAATGATATTAGGTGGCTTCTGTATATTATTTTGCAACTTTTGTTTCAGAATTCCTTGAAATAATGTTTCAATTCAGTAAATCAAAACTTTTGAAATGAACAATCTCCTATTTCTGAATGCATTTGCATTAATTACTTCATTTAAAAAATCTTTGCTTTTTTATTTTTATTAGTTGCACTCCACAAAGAGGCTAAGTGAACCTAATGTATGAGTTAGAAAACTGAAGTACATAGACATAATGTTTCAATGTATTGACTGTGTTTTAAAATAGCAATCAATTCACTGTTTTTTTTTAATTTTTCAAAAAGTTCAGACTTTCTTATTTTAGAAATATCATGAAATGTTTTATTTGGTAGTTATACATTAGCGTATGTCTAGTACACCAGTTCTCTGTGTGTGTGACATGGTTGTGCACTTCTCTGATGCTAATTACTTTAATTAGGACCTACTTCACTACAAATAAACATTAATTGGCCTTGGCCATAACATTTCTTTTGTGCAAAGCAAAAGTGAGAGTTTATCCATAAAAAAAGTTTCACACCTTAAGTTGTAACTCATTTTCCAATTCAGTCTTTATTAAACTTAAAATATCTATGATGTCTATTAGAAACAGTGATTAAATAGGTTAATTTACCAATGAAATAAAAATTAAGTTTTCACAGGATTATTTTCGATAGATAGAAATGCTTTAACATTTGCGAACATTAATCAGTTTCAATTTCAACATTATTGTTGCATAATATTTTAAACTTTATGACTACAATAAATATTTGTGCAATTTAGATTGAGTTATCTTCATATGTGTTTAATAACAATATGTATAAGCAATGCTTTTCATGCAATCCAACACAATATTAATTACAACTTCAATCAGTTTATTCTACATCTCATTTATGGAATGTATAGTTTATCATCTTTCTAACCATTCTACATATTCTAGATATTTTTCACTAATGTTATTTAGTATTGCATCATTTTACTGATTCATCACTATGCCATGAAAATCAGCAAAAGAATGCTATGTAATGATGACAGTGGTCATTCACCTGGATACATTTTAAAGACCCCATTATGCGGACTTCAGTGTGGCCTATTTAATGCATAATTGCACAAACCACTCCAACTCAATGAAATGATCAATAATTCATGTTGCGATACCCACTAATTATGTCAGTGTACTACCTCAAGTGAACATATTGTTGTGACTTAGGTACTTGTGGGGTTTTGTACTTATAGATATTAGATATGAGTTTAGTAGAGGCCTTTGCCCAGCAGTAGGAGAATTAGGCAAAAAAAATTTTGTAGATAATTATTACGCAGACATACGAGTGGCAATGTTAGCGGAGTAGAAAATAACACATTCTAGTATATGGAAGGTTTTAATTCAGGTCTGAGTATGCATACCTGAATTTATCAAATTCGTTGTGTGTAGTTCTACCATTCGCTTATCATGAGGAAGCCTGCACTTTTAGATAGTTTCAAATGTGTAACCATGATTTAGTTGGTCAAGTTCTCCCCTAAGGGCAGTCGTTGAGTTGTAATAACTAGACTCCCCAAATCTTGAATCGGTCCAGGGTGTACCTAACCCTGGACTCCAAAGCGACATCTTTGGACACTACCGGGAATTGCATGCTGAGATGTGATGAAATATTCTTGTATCAGAATCAAATTAGAAGGTATTAAAGTTAGAACAATGATGTTATGTTATTGAGTAGTCCTTCCCTAGTCACCTTTAGAGGAGGCAGTGTTTTCATGTTTTATAATATTGTTTGTTTTGTATTGTTTTCCAGTGTGTCTTTTTTACGAAGCTAGCTCTAACACAAAGTAACACCAACATATACAAATAAATGCTAAATATGCACCTAACTTTAATGTAGAACAAATCTACATAGTTTAGTTGGTAGGTAACAAAAACGTTTTTATACATAATTTTTTTTTAATTTGAGATCAGGTCAATGTATACAATGCTGTCGGATAAACCAAAATGATTGTTTTAGGACATCTATTCTATGGTAAAGATAAAAGTTCATTAAGTACTAGGTACAGTCGTCGTAACGTAAGATATATTGGAACAGGAAAAGTGATCAAGTAAAATAATAATAAATAAATTAAATACCTAACTTCCGAACAGCTTGTAGTGTCAATAAGCATCATACACTACAAGTTACCGTTAATATATCATCATTCATTACTTCATTTATATCTGAGCAGATGGTAGTCAATTACTTCTATACACCTGATGGCGACGGTACACAAACATGTTCATTGAATTGAAATACCATGCATGATATGCATTGTAATCACTTGTAATAGTAGACACACCCATCCTTCGACTAAAAATAACACCTGTGTTGTAAAAAATAGAAACCACAATACAAAATGAGTACTTATTATTGTTGCCGACAACGTCGCGTGTCAGATCTACCTACACGCTAGAGTGCTTGTGTCAATGGCGTAAGGTTCATAGTTGAATGACTCTGTGCATTTATTGGTGCATGTGAATGTGCCTCTTGTACGTGCGTGCATGCTTATCTGTCTGTATCGACTGTCATTACAACTGGCTTAGCATAAATCTGTCATGGGTATACAAAATATTATACTGAATTTAGTGTATTGAACAAGCTCAAAGGCGGTTTGTACCTAAATTAGTATAATATACTTACTTTGTAATTTAACTGTTGCCAAACTAATAATGGGTAACTAGAATGTTTCATTATTTATTATTTAGGTTTGTTGAATATTGTTATCTTCATGAATAATGTCGTTCAAGTTCTAATCAGTGATCGGATTTGATGCAATTTAGAGTCAACGTCCTCAAACGTTACGTTAGTAGAGATAATATGACCATATTACGAAATTTAAGGAAATTTCTGAAAATAAATTTTACATGTAAAATACATTTTCTCTTATTAGAAAAATATTTTTATTAGCGTAGCGTTGTTTTTAGTCGAATGAGTGAGGGTATCGGAAGTCGAAAGTGCTGGCGGAGTCGAGGGAAGAATGAAGGATACCTCACAGACCAAAGCGACGCTCTTAAATAAGAAGAGAGAGAGAGATTAAAAATAAATCTCCATTTCTTTCCACAGAGCTCCTATCGCTATATTATAGCTACTCGTGTTTAAATTGTTAGTTAATTAATCGCGAGTTTTTCATACGTGTCAAAGTGATGCATTGTTCAGTAATAATTACGAACATGCGTATGCGCGCTTGACCTTTGTTTGTCGACACAATACAATTACGTTTTTGTTAGCTTCTGTGTACAGACCGCCACATGGTGGGTTATTATACGATCGACCAAGTAATGGGACTCGGAAGTCCAAGTATGTAGTTTAGGAATTCGGCTTGATTTAACAATATTTTTATAATATCACAATGCAAGTATAATCATTTTGGAATAACCATTCAGTTATCTGTAATCTAATCTTTTTTAAGCCATCTTAAGTAGACGTAAATCGGTTACAAAAAGATGTGTACACCTTAGTACAGTCAGCAGCAGATATACAATGACGGTGTTCAAGAAAACGTATTTTTTATACATACGCCAACAAAGATTTGTTGTAAGTTAAAAAATACATAAATGTATATCGACTGTTAAGATATTTATGACTCGTCGAGCGCTCATAAGTAAATACTATCATGACAGTCAACAACTTTTTGACTAACTTTGTGTATAACGACTTCTGCTGCTCGCTAAACCATTACTTTCTTATACATACAGAAAGTATAGTATTAATCTGATTGAAGCCAATCGTTTGTTCAAACGCAAATATTCTAACTTATTTATTTATACCTGTGCTTATTCGTAACGTGATAGCGCAGTGGTAAGGGTGTGGTGCCCAAGCGCGGAATGTCCCAGGCTCGATTCCCGGATCATCCCGGGAAATTTATAGAACGATTTTTATCTTGGTATGCCTAGGAGACGCCCCCAACTCCGTCATACACTTCTAGTAATCATAGGGAATGTTTTAGTTTATAACTTGACGATAGATGTGAATCTTTCGCCATGTGTGTGCGCCGTTTGGTTTGAATCATCGTTTGTCTCAGTTATATGGTTGACATAGAAAGAGATGATATGACAAGTAGCCCTCTCAAGTAGAGTGTCGTATATTCGGGAGATATACTCAATAAAATTCACTGATCTAATAATACTAATTACATTGGCAGATTTTTTCATTGTCTAATTGCACGCAACGCGCGAATATATGTATCTGCGTGCTATTTTGATCGAATGCCAAAGCTTAGGCGTGAGAAAATAATCCTTGAGTTATGGTCGAGATCGATTCGTATTTCGGTACAGATTATTAATGTGTACTCTGCATTCACTCTCAATCTGTTATAACCTTGGTCTAAAAGATAGGAAGCGGAAATTTACTACTAAGTATTCCTGTTATAACTAGGTAATCTAAACCCTGGATCATAGACGTAGTACCTATACCCCGTATAGAAATGGAACGGATAGTTCGGAGAGTTCCTATTTTAGGCCTCCCCCAATGTTCTCCACTCGGATCGGTCCTGTGCCACTTGCATCCAAGGAATTCCCGCGACCCTCACTAGACGTCGGTCCACCTCAAACTAGTCAAGTAGTGCATTATTTATCGTGCATCACTTATTGAGCCGGGTGCCGGCGGACTGTTAAGTTGACCTAGCCGCATACCTCGGATGCCGATCAAACTATCTAAACATATGTTCGTAATGTTGCCACTTTGTCTGACGCAATGGAAATCGCTGTGTAACAACGCCACTTTCTGTCGAGCCTCAAGACGAGTGCTGAGTAGAGCCTAGATCTAATAATGTTATGTTTTATCCTCCATATTACAAACGATAAATTAAAATAGGTTAAAAACTGATCTGTCTCTTTACTTATTTGTTACTTTTAAAAAAGTGATAGCACCATTCTAAAGCCATAGCCAACTTTAGTCTTTGATTTGTAATAAAGGGTTAGTAATCTGTGATAATAGGGGTAGACGTCCAGTGAAATCTGATCAAGGAAGAAAGCTAATTCTGATCTGATTTCACAAAATCATAGCATTTTAGAAATAGTTTCAGCTGAAGATAACAATTATTTTTAACCTAATTTATCAGTTTCGGTTGCTCCCAAAAAGACGAATGAATTCGACAGTATGTCTTAAATTGTGTCCAACCTTTTTAAATAGGTAACAATGTCGATTCATTCCCGAAGCGGGCGCGGACCCCGGGTTGACCCTTTTGATGATAATCTAACTATGAAAAGTAGGTACTTTTGGTACAATAACGAATTTATTATTATAAGCGTAAAAGTTCAATGAACATAATTACTGACCGAAAATGGTATATCTTTTTTGCAATGTTTGCGCCTGCGCAGGTAAAAAATTAAAAGAAAACCGCAGTACCAAACAGGTCTTGTCCCTTTATGCAAGAAACCACAATGAGGTCGATGCCTTTGAGTTTGGTTATGGTTTTCCTGTAACATTAGTCCTTCCTTTGAGCAGACATAAACTCTCCTCACCAGTCGCCAATTCAAATGTTTCCTATTTATTATCTGGGAGATCGCTGCTCGTCTTCTTATGCACCAACGGCATAAATAACTTGGTAATCTTGTACAGTTGTATACTTTATAAAGAGATAACTACTGAGTATATGCACAATCACACAGTTTTTTATCAGATAACAGAGGATCACAAATACCTATACTTAAATACATTGTTACTCCTATACACTGAACAAACACAAGTGTTCATTTATTTTTGATATTTGTTATTTTATCTTATATTTTCTAGGCTAAAACATCGTAGCTTTGATTTTTCCTGTTGCAAAAGTTCATAGTTTGTTGTAACCAGTTGCATAATGATGTATTTGCAAATGTGCGTCACCAAGTGTCGTGTCATCTTGTTCGCAAGATGAGTGTCCTGAGATCCCGGACACTAGTATGACGGCTGTGACGTCAGGCGGGTGCTATGTGCCAATACCGCGTGCAACTGACTATGACTACTAGCTGACCTAATAAGTGACGCAAAAATATGAACTGGATAAGCGATCCTAAACGATTTTATGATCATGCTAGTGGCCCGCCCTCACTTCGTTTCGTTAACTAAGTATACCATTAGATGGCGCTTGGAGTCGATTACATCATGCAAGTGTTTGGAGTTTGCCTATAAACTTTAACGTAGACTATGAGATTAACCTAAGGATTAACCCCTTTAACAGTAAAATAGTATACATACATAGGTACCGATTACGAGGTAACAAATGAAGGATGGGTAGCTTAGTGCGTGCGTTAAGAACATGCGGAAATTTCTAAACAAGTTTACTGGAAAATCCAAGAGTCGTTTGTAATCCGACGTTGACCCCGGGATATAAACTTCAGTTACACCGTGACCATGGTGCTAGTACATCGTA
>CM026293.1:10859693-11079706 GCA_014851415.1 Cnaphalocrocis medinalis | reverse complement strand
TTCTACCATGTATCTACCTGGTTTTTGAGTTTCCGCATCTCGTTAAAACTATTTTTTATTTTGTACATACATACCTACGAATATTTTATTATAAGTACCTAAATAGTTTAAGAATCTTATAAACATAGATCTTACGATTTGATTATGTATAGCAATAACAGATTTATGTTCTTTATGGATTGCTTTGGTAGACGGTGGCCGCAGGCAGGGTCACCATTCTGATTAGTGACCGTAGCCCTCGTCCAGGTCAAGAAAGAACATTTCTTGATACAAACTATTGTTTAAAATACACAACACAAAAATTTTGGCAGTGTCAAATCGGTGTCAAACAGTAATAAGTTTATCAATGTCAAACGGTTTGATTTTTTTCGTTGGCGGCTTCCAGCGTTGCCGCGTTGCAATGACGACTTTAGGAATTTTGTTAGGAATTTTTTTCTTGATTTTTTTGTCTACTGTAATATTCCTTATCAACCTTACTGGGTTCATCATCACTAACTTATCCCATAATCCATAATGTCATTTTTCCTTTCGTGCCTTGACATATAAAAACATCTCTTCTCTTTCGGTACATCCAAATTCACAGCGAAACACACCATGTGTGTTTGAGGAATCTAATCAAAACTCAAATTAACACACATGTTGTGTGTTGGTCACACTTATGTGTGAAACTTTATAATAACATAACATCTCATTAAACTCCATTAAAATGTTAAATATGAGCATGTTATGTTACAGGCCACGCTGTAGTGGGTAAGCTGAACTTGAAGCTGCGATATAGAGAGATAAAACTGACGAGTAAGTCTTCGTGTGTCTGTGTTGTATAGCTGTTTCACATTCTAGTCTAGCCGCGTCCTTGTCTGCCGATCCAAGCCGTTGGTCAGCATGCGTATTTACTGTTTCTGATTGATCTACTATCTCCTCTTCTCTTATTAGCTGTCGTGTTAGCTATAACATTAGCTATTGATGTGGTTTCTCAAAAGGAAAGAAACAGAACTTTGAACTGTTATGTTTCCTATAAGAGATGATTGTTTTATGAAAATTGCATCTTAAAAAAATCTTATATTCAACTCCTAATTCTGTAAATTATATAACTGTCAAAATTTGTCCTTTGTTATTCGTTATAGTATTTTTTCTTGAATTAGTTTTGTTATAGGTATGTACATATTCAGTAAATTTTATGTTTCATCTTGTGAATATTTTTACCAAGTCATTATGTATTTTCTTAATTTATTATTGTAGTTTTTTTTACTCCACTGTACATTTCCAACTATTTTTATATTGCGTTAGTTTATTCCGTTGTATAAATGTAATTTATTTATTTTTATAAGGAGAAAGGTGTTGAAAAGAATAGGTGTTGTCTAGGATATAAGGAGGATCGACAAATTTTTTTTAAGCTGATAAGGGATGTTTGTTTATGTTAGGTGTGAATGTTTGGCCCACTAGCCAATTTGTTTTACCAACTTGCGGCCTGCTCTCACTTCGTTTCGGGATTGCTGTTTCTTCCTTCACCAATAGATCGCCCTAGGTGTCAATTACATCACGCAAGTGTATAGTTTTTTATTCGGATTACATTAACCACGCTAAGAGCCTGGCTGTATAATTAACTAACTTATAACTAATATAGATAGTGGTGAATTTAAGATCTTTAGAAAAAGTGTATGTGAAGTGTAGGTACTTAAAGAAGCCATACTACTAGAAACGTTATAAATCTTACATTGTTTGTAATTTAATCAGTCAACCGCGTTTATGACGGCACCAGCATATTACAGGTTGCGGTCAAAATCGTTAAAGCTACGTGAGCTCTATGTATTTGCATATAATTTGCGGTTAGAGATCAGGTGCCTCACTGACACACTGTCCTATGGCGATAGAAATCAAAAGAAACAGGTGTTTGGTTAAATATGTTTCTTTTCAGTCTGTTCCGAAAATGTTTTGTTTCATCTACTTATAATATGAAAAAAAAATGTACGTAATGTTACGACAAAAGTAAACAATGAACTGACACATATCGTCAAAATTTTTAACTATTGTAGTCAAAATTTATCTGCACCTACGTATGATAAAGTGATTAGTTTATTCTTTGTGTAGTATCTACTGAGATAAACTGTATTTATGTTAAGATCTATTGTACTACATGAAAGCAATAAATATTATGACTGACTGACTGAACTATGCATGGATATTATCAGTAAATCTGAACTGTGGTTCTGTAAGACATAGTTGTGGTTTTTCTCGTGTGAAATACTTGCTTTCTATTTGCTTTGGTTGACAATGTTAAACCCTCGACGACATCTTCATACTTTCTATCTTTAGAAATCTTTCCTTGGTTGGTTTAAACATTGATTTGATGTCATCATCATCAGCAACCCACCCTCGTCCACTGCTGGACATAGTTCTCCCCCAATGCACGCCACCGTTCCCGATTTTCGGCCACTCTCATCCAGCTCACTCCAGTCAGCTTTCGAATGGCGTCATCCCATCTTGTAGCAGGGCGTCCAACACTACGTTTACCGAGTGGCAGTCTCCACTCAAGGACTTTATGGCTCCAACGGTTGTCAGTTCAGTTGATTTGATGTATCTTGGATGATCTTGATAACACCAATAGCTCGGTGGTGAGGGAAAACATCGTGATGATACCACAATTCCGTTAGTCTGATTCCCCTGTTAAAGGGTTGCGAAGGTCAGACGGCAGTCGCTCCTTTGTGATTACCAGACTCCCCAAATCCTGAATCATGGTGAAAGCGTACCCCGGGCTACGCAACCGGATATTTCAAGCGAGAGTTTTTAACACTAGTGGGCACATAAAATCTGATGTACTTTTTTGCGCAACGCGCTTGACCTTCAGCTAAAACCAGGCAATAATTAAACACTAAACAACGTTACTAGACTTACAATACAATAACAGTTTCCGCTCGGACACAGTTAAGTGATGAGCAGCGAAGTAGTAACAGAGCGTAGCGTATACGTATCGTTAACATTTTGTATGAAACCTTTAAGAGTTCCCTCTATCGTACGTAAATGTAACTAAAATTTGCATCACAGACATCATTAAAGATAGTATCACGTGAACGCCCGTCCATAAATTAAACAACTAACGTATCCATCCAACACATTTTTGAAGGATATTTATGGTACGACTATACGATACGTCGACAAAAGTACTTCGTGATGAGTACTAACGTAATTTCAACGTGGTGGCTGTGGTGGTGGTCACGATACATTGACGTTACGAATTCTTCAGTTATAAATGTTATAATTTATCTTCTGGCAAAAATCCTCAAGCTTTTGACGCGAAGTTGCATTCTAAATACGTCGAAAGCAAATGGAAAATATTCGCTAAAATGATAGGTTCCTGTTCTTAATATCTGACATTACAGTAATTGAAAAATTTAAGCGCTAAGCACTTTTTTCATCAGCCGTTTATCAATGTGCTTACTGCTGTCCTTACCCTCACTTGGAAGGTTGTCTCCATCAGTAAGTAACTCCATTTTTACCTCGCTATCTCGGTGATGTCTAATATAGAGATGGTTTACTGTTCATTCTGATAGAGATGGTTTACTGTTCATTTTATTGACTGTGGCTTCACAACCTCAGTCTGAAGCTACTCATTAAGTCTTCATTAATTTGAGCGCAGACGCAGGATATTGGCAAACCGAGCAACTTCCTCATTAACCCTTGTGTACACGCAATCCTCTACCAAAGTTTTTATTTCTTTCTTTGCTTTTGAAGGTTGAAGTACTAAATCAAAGATTTTACCTTGATTTTTTTTTAATGACAAGAGTCATTATGCTGAGAGTGTTGTTGGTTCTTATCAGTGACAAATAACATTAAAAATCAGTAGTAAGTCCATCTGGCTATGTGATGCCATCTGGTGGATATTTCATTTGAACATTTTCATTTATCTTTTTTCTGACTTCGGCCCATCTGATGGTAAATAGTAAAAGCCACTCATAGAAATCAACGATGCCGAGGCACAGTTATGCCGCTGCCTACCGCGAAATAAATTCTCTGACACATTGATTCCGGAATCGGAGAGTGATAATTACAGCGAAGACTAAAATAAAGCTATTGTATTATGATAATATGACTTCATTGATTTTGATGTCACAAACCGTAACATTTACTCTCGAGTCAGGTCGATGTATATGGATGATTGATGACTCTATCGTGTGATCCTCTGTGGCCGGACCACATTTTAGTACTCAGATTCTATAGTTCGAAAAAATACCTACCTAAAGTCTACTTTCACCGGAATATATATATGTAATTAGTACCTCAAGAGATATCTTTTTATTTAAAAAAATATGTGGTCCGGCCGCTGAGCAGTGCTCTCTAGCCGCGCCACCTCAAATTAAAGAGAGTATAGTGAACTATTAATAAATCAATATCCCGAAAAAAGCTACCTAAATAGTACCTTGCATATAACAAATATGTTCCAATAAACCCCTTTAGTAAAGGAGTTATTCGTCGTAAGGTGTGGTCCGGCTGGAAGGTATACTCTGCAGCAATTGTGTGTTCCTCTGTGGCCTGACCACATTTTAGTACTCAGATTCTATAGTTCGAAAAAATACCTACCTAAAGTCTACTTTCACCGGAATATATATTATGTAATTAGTACCTCAAGAGATATCTTTTTATTTAAAAAAATATGTGGTCCGGCCGCTGAGCAGTGCTCTCTAGCCGCGCCACCTCAAATTAAAGAGAGTATAGTGAACTATTAATAAATCAATATCCCGAAAAAAGCTACCTAAATAGTACCTTGCATATAACAAATATGTTCCAATAAACCCCTTTAGTAAAGGAGTTATTCGTCGTAAGGTGTGGTCCGGCTGGAAGGTATACTCTGCAGCAATTGTGTGTTCCTCTGTGGCCTGACCACATTTTAGTACTCAGATTCTATAGTTCGAAAAAATACCTACCTAAAGTCTACTTTCACCGGAATATATATATGTAATTAGTACCTCAAGAGATATCTTTTTATTTAAAAAAATATGTGGTCCGGCCGCTGAGCAGTGCTCTCTAGCCGCGCCACCTCAAATTAAAGAGAGTATAGTGAACTATTAATAAATCAATATCCCGAAAAAAGCTACCTAAATAGTACCTTGCATATAACAAATATGTTCCAATAAACCCCTTTAGTAAAGGAGTTATTCGTCGTAAGGTGTGGTCCGGCTGGAAGGTATACTCTGCAGCAATTGTGTGTTCCTCTGTGGCCTGACCACATTTTAGTACTCAGATTCTATAGTTCGAAAAAATACCTACCTAAAGTCTACTTTCACCGGAATATATATATGTAATTAGTACCTCAAGAGATATCTTTTTATTTAAAAAAATATGTGGTCCGGCCGCTGAGCAGTGCTCTCTAGTTAAAGAGAGTATAGTGAACTATTAATAACTATTATTTAACGGATCAATTTTAAAGTTACTCCTTTGAAAATCGGCAAATCACTGTACTCTGGGCAATCACTGTCTCGGTTACCCTACCTATCTACTTAAGATTAGGTAGTTAATTTGACACATTAATAAAATAATTGAGGTTTAAAATAAAAAAAATAAGTATACGAAACCAAATTTAATTTTCATAATCAAATAATAACAATTGTTACTACAATTTCAAATGACGAAAAAGTGTATTATAAATAATAACAAACTACTTAAGTAAATAAATGAAAATAATGTAAGCTTAAACCTTTTAAACAAGAAATAACAGTAAAATAGAGTGTACCAAAACCGCGTTGTCAAATAAAGGAGTTTTGAAGTTATTTTACAACTTAAAAATGTCATTAAAAAAGGTCATAAATCAAAAATAAACATTTCAAAAGAAAAAGTTGCTTAAAATTTACAATTTTGCGTACAAAATACAATGAACATTCATTTGCTGAGTTTTGGTCCTTGTAACTTTAGTATTTAAATCATCATATGTCTCCCAAGTATCATTCAGACGCTTGCAGTGTGCGACGTAATGGCGAATATTTGGTAAATACTCAATCACTGACAACAGTGTAAATGATTTTCCTCGTAATATTATAGTGTCTGGAATGTCATTTAAATCAACGCCTAAATCAATTTCAAATATTAATAAATCATTTAATGTGTAGTTAATAATTTGTTTACCAGTGCATTTTACACCGTCGTCATTTAACAGGAGATATAGAGAAAATGTATCGTCAAATTCTCATTCATCCTAGTCAAAGGCATTTACAAGTAATTTTATGGCGGGAAAATGAGAATGAGCCTATGAGGTATTTGCAATTGAATACAGTCACCTATGGTACCTCATCGGCCCCATTTCTAAGCACAAGATGTTTGAATCAATTAGCATTAGAATGTCAAGACCCAGTCATTAAGCAAGTAATGTTACATGATTTTTATGTCGATGATTTGAATACTGGGCACTCAGATGAAACTAACTTAAAATACATATATGAACAAGTCACAGAAAAATTAAAATCAGCAGGTTTTAATTTACGCAAAATCAAAAGTAATTCCACAGAATTGTTAAAATTTGTTTCGAACAACTGTCATGATAAACAAGACAATTTAAAGTTATCAACAGCAACAAACATATTGGGCATAGAATGGGATCCTAATATCGATTGTCAACTTTTTCTTTTGAAATGTTTATTTTTGATTTATGACCTTTTTTAATGACATTTTTAAGTTGTAAAATAACTTCAAAACTCCTTTATTTGACAACGCGGTTTTGGTACACTCTATTTTACTGTTATTTCTTGTTTAAAAGGTTTAAGCTTACATTATTTTCATTTATTTACTTAGTAGTTTGTTATTATTTATAATACACTTTTTCGTCATTTGAAATTGTAGTAACAATTGTTATTATTTGATTATGAAAATTAAATTTGGTTTCGTATACTTATTTTTTTTATTTTAAACCTCAATTATTTTATTAATGTGTCAAATTAACTACCTAATCTTAAGTAGATAGGTAGGGTAACCGAGACAGTGATTGCCCAGAGTACAGTGATTTGCCGATTTTCAAAGGAGTAACTTTAAAATTGATCCGTTAAACAACACTAGGGTACTCTTTTCCAGAATTCTAAATAAGAAATTTGGTGAAATTGAAAACTTATTGTTAAAATATAGAATTATATTGAAATAAAACTAGTATGATTTCCTTAAGGGGGCTATCACTGTATCGATTACCCTAAACAAAAACAAAAAAAAACGCTTTTTCAAAATCATTTTTGTAAAAAAAAAAGTTTACATATGAAATCCATCTCTTTTTATACAGTACTTATTATGCCGTTTTCGTTGTAAAAAAAAAATACCGCATATTTTATTTTGTTTGCTAAAAGTAATCCTCCCTAGCCGCGCCACATACTTTAAAGATTAATTAATCAAAATTCATAGTTTGTTGAGAAAAAAATTGTATAAATTAAAAGTAGACACAAGGTACTTTTATATAAATTAGTTTATGGGTAATTAATAATAATCATGTCAATACTGAATTGCTGCAGAGTATACCTTCCAGCCGGACCACACCTTACGACGAATAACTCCTTTACTAAAGGGGTTTATTGGAACATATTTGTTATATGCAAGGTACTATTTAGGTAGCTTTTTTCGGGATATTGATTTATTAATAGTTCACTATACTCTCTTTAATTTGAGGTGGCGCGGCTAGAGAGCACTGCTCAGCGGCCGGACCACATATTTTTTTAAATAAAAAGATATCTCTTGAGGTACTAATTACATATATATATTCCGGTGAAAGTAGACTTTAGGTAGGTATTTTTTCGAACTATAGAATCTGAGTACTAAAATGTGGTCCGGCCACAGAGGAACACACAATTGCTGCAGAGTATACCTTCCAGCCGGACCACACCTTACGACGAATAACTCCTTTACTAAAGGGGTTTATTGGAACATATTTGTTATATGCAAGGTACTATTTAGGTAGCTTTTTTTCGGGATATTGATTTATTAATAGTTCACTATACTCTCTTTAATTTGAGGTGGCGCGGCTAGAGAGCACTGCTCAGCGGCCGGACCACATATTTTTTTAAATAAAAAGATATCTCTTGAGGTACTAATTACATATATATATTCCGGTGAAAGTAGACTTTAGGTAGGTATTTTTTCGAACTATAGAATCTGAGTACTAAAATGTGGTCCGGCCACAGAGGATCACACGACTCTATCGCTTTGCTGCTACAAATTTCAATTTGTATCAATATGGAAATCAGCCTCTTGTAAGTAATATATAATATAGCTTTTGCCCGCGACTTCGTTCGCGTGGACTTTAGGTTTGACGACCTCACATTAGAAACCTAAAAAATTGTAGCCTATGTGTTATTCTGATGTATAAGCTATATTGTGGTAAACTTTCATTCAAATCCATTCAGTAGTTTTTACGTGAAAGAGTAACAAACATCCATACATACAAACTTTCGCCTTTATAATAGTAGTAGGATTATTATAACTTCAATAAAGTCCTGAATTTACTAAATATAATAAAGGATTCGGCATTAAAACGTTAAAAAATATTACTTTGTATATGACTGTCTGGCGAAGTAGCGACCTAACGTGAAAGCGGTATATTTTATATTTCCTAGTAAAGTTATGAAGCGCGTATTACATAAAGGATGGTATAAAGTATGGTGTTATAGTGATGGTGTTGAGATAGCACGGCTGTGTCGGTTGCAGCCGACTGGGAACTTATACCATAAGAAATGTCCGTTAGTTAATGTATTTGGAACGCCGCAAACCGGCTGGTAATTAGGAGCTCGAGTAGTAGGGAAACCAGATATGCTGCATTCTACGAATTACATATTTTATTTATTTAACAATAGTAATAAGAGCTTGCAGCTGCCCAAAGCGCTCTATTATTTTGACTGGCCGGTTGGCGCAATGGTAGTGACCCTGCCTCATACGCCAAAGGTCGTGGGTTCGATCCCCACCCTGGACAAACATTCATGTGATGAACAGTTGTGTTTGTTCAGTGTCTGGGTGTTATATATGTATTTAAGTATTATATTTGTCCTCTGTTGTCTGATATCTGTAACACAAGTGCATAAGTTACTTAGTACGGGGTCAGGTCAATGTATGAGATGTTGTGTGAATATTTATTTATTTATATTTATTATTTTAATACGTAAATACTTAGATAGTATGACACAGGTACAAATGAGATAAAACAGAAATGTTATCATTAAATATACCGCATGTATGTTTTAAAGTATTCTATAATATTCGTAATAGACCGGAAGCTAAGCAATCTTATTTACAGTATGTCTTGCACATAAAATATGTATGTATGATGTTAAGTTACACATCGCAAAATTTCCAATATTTATGTACAGAATGAGCTAAACTTCTAATGAAAATTGTCGGATGAACCGATTTCAAGTCAAGAGTGTTTTAGCTGCGTTAGATGAAAATATGATTAATTGATTAGGTGATCTGTCTCTTTGTCTGCCACTAATTGCCCCCGTCACAAAATTCTATATTAACGTCTTAAGACCCTTTAGCCTAAAAGCCTTTTAAAAGGCATAGAACAATTGATTTTTCATTGTGTTTGCTGTTTGGGCCTTACGTCGAGGGGGATTTTAATATTTTTGTAAAAAAATATGTTTGGTCACCCTACCTGGTAGGCTGATTTGCGCAGGAGACTGAGAGTAGTTCCGACGAGAAATACCAGTTTGCAAGCAGTTGACGAGACTGGGTATGCGGAGCCCACTCCGCCCAGTGCCCACCCACCATTATTGTGCAATCATAAGCTGATATTTGAATACTCAATGTTGATTGTTCAGTTCTTGAAGCCTTAATTTAACTTTAGGTGTATGTTCTAGTGTTAAGTAGAAGTAAAATCAATAGTATGCATAGCATTGCCACGTGTAGTATTATCGATAGGGACTTGGAAAATTATTAATGTACTAGCGGCCGCCCGCGACTCCGTCCGCGTGGAAAAGTAACTTTTTACCCCCCTTTCAACCCCTTAAAACCCCCTTTTCGCAATAAAAAGTAGCCTATGTCCTTTCTCAGGGTCTAGATTATCTGTATACCAAATTTCATTTAAATCCGTTGAGTAGTTTTGGCGTGAAAGAGTAGCAGACAGACAGACAGACAGACAGAGTTACTTTCGCATTTATAATATTAGTATGGATAATGCCAAAACTATCTATAATATTGTAATTTCTAACATAATCAGGCTAAAATTAATTGATTTGTTATATTGATTGATTATAAAAATACATGTTGGTTGAAAGTAGAAATTATTATGAGAATTCAGTTATTTCCAACTAGTCTTCACTTCACTTCGTTTCATGGCTTCATTTTACTTTCTATCCTACCAATAGATGGTCGAGTACATCACGCGTGTCGTTAACTATAGAATTTACCTCTATATAAATAGCATAGAATTATTTACCGATTCCCTAAATAAACATGCACTGTTTGAATAACTCTGAACTAAATATTTTTTTTTTTGTTTGTAAACACTCGCAAACGGGAGGAAACCAGAGCCAATGCAGATAATTGGATTATGACACCGAGTGTGCGTGTTACGGGTGTATATAAATGTGTTTGTTCCAATACAATGTTCACGCCAAAGCTTGTGGTTGTAAACTGTAGACTTTATAGCAAGCAACTGTTGAAAGCATTTTTTAGCTTGTATAATAAATAATATGTTGTTGAATACTCTCGGGTGCAGAAAATTCACACGGCTGTCTGTACATTTCACGGCTTAATTTTTTTATAGGTGGCAATCCAGCAAGCGGGTCACCTGTATGTATTCACCGCCGCCCATGTTAAATTTGCGAGATTAGAGAGGTCGCTGATGCGTTGCTAGTCTTTTAAAAAGGTAAAATCTTTTTGCAATATTTTTCCGTACCAGCATTTCATTATCCCTGGAATTTTCTTGACTCAACCAAAAACATTATCAACATTTTAATTAGTTTTTCAGCTCCATATAACGTTGTATGGCACAAGAAGATAGATTTTTTTTTGAAGATATACTTATTAAGATGCCTGATTAACAGACGAGCATACATGTAACGAAAAAAATATGAAATGAGCACGTTATATGAAAACTAGGCAATCACAGATGTGCGTTTTTTCTGCACACAAGTGTACCATTATTACATAAGAAGCATATTCAATAGCCTGTAACAGATCCAAATCTAGGTATTTATTTCTATTTATCTGATTCCTTTCAATTCGTGCCCACAGCACAGTTGTTCCTTATTATATGACTGTGTAATGAAATTCCTTCATATGGCGCTCAGTCTATGTATTGTGAAAAATATTTTTGTCACGTTCACAAGCGGATAAGATGAAATTCTTTATTCAATTCTTGCCTTTGATAGTGTGCTTTAACGTCGTAAGGCCCAGACAGCAGACAATGGAAAATCAATTGTTTTATGCCTTTTAAAACGCTTTTGGCTCTTACGACGATAGATAAAACCGTCAGAAATGTCGGAAACAATGTAATGATCTATACTATTTATAAAGAGGCTTTATGTAAACCGGAAACACGAAACACTAGCGTGATCTAACCGACGCCTAGCGCCATCTTTTGGTTCAATTTGAAACTACTGTCCTGAAGCGAAGTGAGGGCGGGCGACTAGTCTGTCATAAACTAGTTTTATTCAGATACAGTTTATCTTCGACCTCACGTTCAACCAACCAATTTGATGAGTCGTCATTTACAACCTGTTATTCACATAATATTATATAATAGCTTCAGTTTTTCAATCGTCAAACGATCGCGAAGACGAAAATCACTAACTACATAATAGTCTCATAATGGGATAAGTGCGGCACGACCTCCGAGTCAAGAGGCGAAGGTCGTATGTTACAAAATTCACTAACTATACGCGAGTTACTACGTACTTTCACTCTGTGTTGTTCAAGAGGCTGGTTCTTATGGTTCGGATTTTAATTAATTTCTTTGTATTGTTTTAGCAATAAATCAATATTTTCTTGAGCAATCGCTCTGTCGACTTGAAAGTGTGAATTTAACTTTCTACGATGGTGAAAAAAGGAACATTTGTCTGGATTTAAGCTAAGACAAAATCTTTCGAACTCTTTTACCTACGGGTGTTACTGTCATCTCCTAAAAGTTCGTCCTGTTTTTCCATGGTTTTATTGATAGTACTAGTGGCCGCCCGCAACTTCGTTTGCGTGAACTTTATGACTCTTGACTTAAAGATGATTATTTAAATAGAATTTAACAAAAATATTACTTATCATAAATGTTCGTTTATAGGTTAATAGATTTTTATTCCATTAGGGGATGCAAGTATTCTATTAAAGTTTGAATCTTATATTTTATCCATCAATTCTGTCAAAGAATGTGTATGCAAAAGTTGGAGTAAATTGGGCCAAGGAATCACGTAGTCCCATGAACAAACTTTGAACCCCCTTTTCGCTCCATTAGGGGTTTAAGTTCGGAATATCCTTCCTTATAGGATCTCATCCAAAAATGCTCATCACATTTGACTATTTTCCATTCCATTTCATTCCATATTTGTTATAGTGTAGCTGGGCTCTTAGAGGTCCAAACCAGATGTTCCATGATCTTTGATTTTTTTTCATGGCATCATAAACTGCTCATCAATCTGAACAACTTTTGTTAAGGTGCCATTGACCTACCTCTTATAGTTTAACTGGGCTGTTGTGGTTCTACATCAAGGAGCCTGGTCTTCAAAATGTAATATATCCTATAAGTTGCCCTGATATTACAGCTATACAATAAAAAAAGTTTCATTCGGATTGGTTCAGTAGTTTCCGAGATTAGCGCGAACAAACAGACAAACAGACAAACAGACAAACAGACAAACAGACAGACAAAAATTTTAAAAATCATTGATTCATGTTCTGTTACTGTTTTTTAGTCGTCCTAAGTTATTTTGAGATAAATATCTTCAATGTACAGACACAGCTTTTTTACATTTTTATTATATGTATAGATTATGCTCCTCTGCTGCGACGGTGTGTGAAAACCCAAAAGAAATTGTCTCGAAGACAAACGGTGTATCCTTTCGTTGGTCTATTTTATTTTTCTCAATTCTACAAATTTTAGTAGTTGTGGTTTGTTGCGGTAGTTTTTTCGAGAGACTACAGTATAAGGTTCTTCGAATTAGAAGTGTTAAAGGTCCTTAAGGGGTCGGCAACCGTATGCAGTTCCTCTGGAGTTGCAAGCGTCCATAGGCTGCGGCAGTTGCTTACGATCAGGCGAGACGCACGCTTGTTTACTACCGACGTTGTATATAAAGAAAAAGTTATGTAAATATGTGCATTTTCAAATGGCCTTACTATTTAATATCATTGGTATTTAAACCTCCGCTCCCAGAAGCCATACCACGTCCATGGTTATGCAAAGCGCCTAACCGTGCGAACGCTCCTCACGTCTCGCCGTCTGAATGGCGCTTATGTGATTCGCACGTCGTTGTGTGGCCGAGGCGAGGCAAATGAACCGGCTGCAGCCACGGGAGGCTAGTGGCAAGCACTTCGCACGGTTTGACACGTATGGCTTCGCAGGTGTGATAATGCCTGTGACCTATGACTCTCGCTGCGATGGACAGGAGAGAGTTCCCTACAAATTGTTGCGGCTATCGACCATTGCAACGGCAACAAACCACTTGTGATCGGCACGAACCTTTTTTTTCTTATATTGAGGACAATCAAGATGACCTCACTCCGCCTGATGGTAAGCGGCCGTGAGATCCAAATATGAGGTTGACAGGCACAAAAGAACAAACAAAGTACCCCAATAGGTACTTTAGAGAGAAGCTGACAGACTCAATAGTCTGTCAGGTTCTCTCTCCTCAGGGCCTATGACCACTTTTGGCTTTTTGCGGTCATCGATCATTTTTCGCAGCCATCCAGCAGATGTACTTATAAAGGGATACATTCTACACACATGGGCAACACTTATTTTAAACAAATCTTTAAGTCGAAACATTAGCGTAATACAATCGACACCCAGCGTCATCTATTGGTACAAATTGGAACTAATAACAAAATTACGTTCCGAAATAAAGTGAGGGCGGGCTACCAGTCTCCATATAATTTAGCAAAAGCAACAGCTAACAAAGCGAGCCATTCACATCGACAACAAAAGCAGGTTGTAAAGCCTGTAGATAAATTTCCGGTTGGCGTCCTTGGTTGAGATTATCTTTTTGTTATTGGACTTTAGGACTTCTCTATTTGTTTCATCTGTTTTTTCCACTGGTCTATCCATCTTGTATGTCATTCATGACGCAGTTGGTAGTGGGTCGTGGGACTCTGGCTGGGTCGCGAGTTTGATCCCCAGTGAGTTTTTATGTTCAGACTAGCTTTTGCCCGCGACTTCGTTCGCGTGGACTTCAGAGGGTCTAATTTGAAGTCGACGTTACGACCGAATCGGAGTTCCCCTCTCTTTCACACGCGCTGTACGCGCTTTTGTTTGAATGTGACAGGTATAGTCTCATTCGTTACGGGACGTCTTCGTTATAAGCCACCAGGTTCGTAGAAACCTCAAAAATTGTAGCCTATGTGTTATTCTGATGTATAAGCTATATTGTGGTAAAGTTTCATTCAAATCGATTCAGTAGTTTTTACGTGAAAGAGTAACAAACATCCATACATCCATACAAACTTTCGTCTTTATAATAGTAGTAGGATATTCTCAGTTTCATCCCGAAGTCAGAAGTATGCAATCTTGTACCCTGTGCCTAGGAAAGCACGTTAAGCCGTTGGTCCTGCGCCCAATCTCTCTTCTATCATGTCACACTGGTGTCCCATCGAATTAAGAGGGTAAGGGAATAGAGAGTGCATCTGTGTTTTTGAGAATAATACAGGTGTATCTGTGAACATTTACATCCCTTTAACCACGTATTCTACCAACCATTCTTAACAAATTGTTCTATGACTTTTGAAAATTCGCATAAAAAAATTCATCTTTCCATACAAAGTCGGTCACGTGACTTGTTCATTTTGTTTGAGGAGTCGAAAATTTAGAAAAGTTGTTGATCAAATGTTCAGAATGTTTGATATAACACGTGGTTAAAGGGATGTAAATGTTTACAGATACACCCTGTATATCCTGCGTTCGTGACTGATCGTTAAGATTGGTCGCTGTAGCCGAATATCAGTTTGAGCATTTACTATTATTATGTGATGCCATTTCATAAGAAGTGTCACTCATCTCATCACCCACTGTGTCTTAATTACGTGGCTTTTTCTCATGACTCTATGGTGTTTCCCACGTCTATTGTTGATGTAATCTTAGCCCCAATGTCTGTGTTATCGGGTGGAAATGATCTTGTTGCATAAATAGCGCCATTGTAATAGTTGCCGGTGACAGTTTTACTCTCCCTATTTAATTTATTGTAGTAGGAATGTAAATGAAAATACAGTCGTAAAAGATCTTAAGGCACAATGTTTATATTATTTTCTTCTTATCGTCGTAAAGCCCAGACAGCAGACACAATGAAAAATCATTTGTTTTATGCCTTTTAAAAGGGACTTACGACGAAATAGTCATAGTAATGAGACAAATTGGCCCGGAAAAGAGCAAAGTCCGGATGTTATTATAGGTGAGCTAGACTTACAGCGTCATCCGTCCGGATACGGTGTCAAGCGTATCCGGAGTGGTACCACGGCCTCACAGAAGACTGGCGTAAACCACTGCGCTGTGTTTCGTCTGGTGAGGGTACCGGAGGCCCAATTAGGGAGAAAAGGGGTTAAAGGGTGGCAGCGCACTTGTGACTGTTCTGGTGTTGCAGGTGACTGTACTGGTGGAATAGATTTGTGCTACCGTTTACGCACAAACGTCATATAACGTCGTAAGACCCAAAAAGGGCTTAAAACAATTGATTTTCCATTGTGTCTGCTATAGTCCATTTCAGCTAAGAAGAGCCCTGTGACACTTCATCGCGTTCTGAACCACGCATTTTATGTTTGACAATGAAAAATATTTTTATTGTTTATCTTTTTCATTTAATTGCGGCATTATTCCAAAAAATATTCCAATAAAACATCTCAAAGTTATAAAACAAAAACAGTATCATTTACTTTAATTTAATGGAATAGAAAATAACAACATTTTTTAAAACAATCCTATGCACATCGTATTACTTGTAACGGAACGTGGAAAAAACATAGAGCTGCGACATGTCATAATCGGCGGCCATGTTGCGATTACTCGATAATCGGATTATACGAGTGCATCAGCCTTGTATGCGAGTTGTGTTTTCGTTGTATTTGCGTGGTGTTCGGTTATTGTTACTTTTTGTTGTTTGTGTTTGTTATCGTTGACTTTTATTGCTGTTGTTTCTTACGTTTTTTGTATTTTTTGGGAAAATGTGTGTTGCTGTTAGTATAAAAAAATCGATTCCATTTCCTTAGGAAGTATTATCGATTACCAGAAACAATCGCAATCATTTCATTATAGACATCTCTAAAGGTGTCAAAAATCGAAGTGTCACAGGGCTCTTCTTAGCTGAAATGGACTATAGACAGCATTAAGTCGTAAGTTACAAAATTCACTAATTACTGTCGTAAGGCCCAGACGGTCCGATACGGACGATAATATATTTTTCGTATATTTTTGCGGGTGTTCTAATATAAACAGCACTAGCCTGAAGCGTTTTGAGAATATATTTCGTTTAACAATGAGATAACGATTGTTACCTGCAGAGGTCTGGGTCAAACATCTGTCGGCTCCAGCCTCGACGCTAACGGTCCCAAGGTCGTATCTATCATCAACTATGTATTAAAGCTATTGTCTCCGTGGGTACACACACATGTACAGTCGCCTGCAATAAAATGTATACACATCGATTCGTATGCCGGGACTATAAGGTTCACATTTGAATGTGGCTGTATACTTATGAGTGCGCGTGACTGTACACATACATGTTGCAGACGCATGTATAGTCGCCTCGTTTCAAGGTTTTTTTTATGGTATAGGTGGCAGACGAGCCGACGGATCAGTTGTAGGTAAGCGATTACCGCTGCCCATGGACACCTACAACACCAGTGGCATCACAAGTGCTCTACTTACCCTTTAACCCCCCCTTTCCCTGGATTGGGCCTCCGGTACCCTCACGCAGTGAAACACAGCGCATGTACTGCTTCACGCCGGTTTTCTGTGAGGACTTGTATTACTCCGGTCGAGCCGGCACATTCATGCCGAAGCGTGGCTCTCCCACTGTTAACCAGTGACTTTGTGCGTATAGGTTGTTTTGCGATATAAGTGACTTTGGTTCAGTAGATAAGGTAGATGTCAGGTGTGTTTACATTTTCGTGGTTATGATAAGTTAACTGATTGTTTAAATGTTTATTCTAGAATTTTTATCTTAAAAGTGTTGTTTTCATCAGAACTATATTCTTTGTTTTAACAACTGGTATCCATATACGTTACACATAGCCCCTTGTTACAAAACGAATAAGTTTCTAATCTAAAGAAGAATCGGGCACAACGTATAATCCACTATAACCTGGTGTTATTCTGATATTCCCCTAACTAAGCGTTGGCCTATAGTCAAATAATAATAAAAAAAAAACTACAAAACGGAGACTAAAGATAGTCAAAGTTTAATAATGATGCTGACACTTTTATAAAAATCACAGCAACAATTTTAAACTAAGGCTAACTTTTCACCCCGTTTTATAATAAGAGTTCTAATGTTTTTATAAAGTTAGGTGCTAATTCGCTGTCAGACCAAACATGGTTTCACTGCGTTACATTTAGCCTAGCTCTTTTCTAAATGTCGGTAAACTGGATTATGTGAATTGGCTACATATGCACTCTAATTTGAATCTTGCTGTATTATTTTACTGTAAAAAAATATAAACACACACACTCAAGCTCAATATCGGTACGTGAATTGCGTGATTGTTCGCACTAACATGCTTAGTGCGCGTAAAAACAATTTTGTTAACCATTTTATTTGGGCATGGCAGCTGTTGTAATTCGCGTAACTTTTACTTAGGTTAACGTGGTATAACCGTGTTTGATAACATCGTCCAATCTCTGCTTACAACGTTATGTCACTATGATGAGTCAGCTAAAATATATTAAAACCGACAAAAAATTCATATTGACGTTCACGGGCAACTAATTGTTTGATACTCGCATGTCTTAATAATGTACAGTCGAGGAGATGCAATATTAGCAGATCTGCATTTTTTAAATTGATAATTGATTCATGTTTAATCCGACGCTAAGTGACTGATGGACTACGAACAACATGTTAATCTTTAAAATTGAAGAAGACGACATGCTTCTATATTTGTTTAATTTTAATAATGTCGGAATCCGCTTTATTTACTGTCTGTTTGAATAAAAAGTTTGGGCCAAATAGACCTAAGTCTGTAGACACGGCGGAACGGAAAGTGTCGGGTATTAAATAAGTTTTTAGATATTGAACTAAAGTCATCAAAGTTCATTTTTGACCGCGGAGGCATCCATGATCATCATATCAGTCCACATCCACCCACTGCTAACTAGATGCCTCTTCTTTGTTTTGCCAACCTCATCCACAGTTCCCCCGCCACTCTCACCATATCATCGGGTCAACGGGCTATCCATCCATCTAACAAAATGTTAATTTGACTCCGGTCACAGCTCATTGGGCCCGTTCTGTTTGGATAAGACACACGAGCGGTTCATGATATATTGTCGACAGTTCAAAGTAAATCAATCTGTCAAATGTTACTTGAGAATACCTACACTACTAGTAGTGGTTCCCAAACTATGGGTAAAACTAAATTAAAGTATTAGCCTATAAACTGTCCCATTACAGGGCAAAGGCCTTCATCATAGAAATCATGGTCATCGGTCACCCGCGCCCGAAAATATAGCTTATAGCTGACATGGATATAGTATGAAATTTACCAGCTCCCCATTGTTAGTGATATTAGCGATGGTGGATATCGCATGAAAACCATACTTATACTACTATCAAACTTTTTTTTCGAATTGTATCTTTTTTTAATCGGAAGTTTGATTAAAGTTTGGGAAATACTGACCACGTTAATGATTACTGTACGCGTTCATTTATCCTTGACTGACATTTATTGATCTCACGGTGATTGACTTTAGTGATATTAATTCAATGGCCAATCCAATCTGAAAGTATAGTTGTCTATTTAAGTATAGAATATTGTTATTCAACAAATGTTCTAGGACATTATCTGAGATCGTATAGCTGCTGTTTGGGAGTTCAGAGCACCTTAATAAATGTAAAGTTAGAAAGTCTAACAAAACCAATATGGACTCAAAACTCATTAAATTAATTTAGGCGGCAGTCGATGGATACCATTCTTCATTGGCTGCTTTCTAATATAGTAAAACCTGTCGTTAGACGGGCTTAAAACTTATTAATTTTGATTCGCATATTTTCTAGGTTAGCGGCTAATAAGAAATAAATTCTGTCTGCTTATTTATTACTTAATTTTCTTTGTTCGATCTCCGACGTGGTCTAGAGGAACTTTCTTTCGCATAGTATTTCAAATTGTGGATACTCACAATTTGTTGACATCATGTGGAATTTGCAACCGTGATCTAGTTATTCTCTGGCTGTCCTGTTATGTCAATACTGCGTTTTCACTAAAGCAGAGCGGGTTGAAGCGGAGTGAAATGCACCAATAGAAATTCGTGAAAATTCGACGGCTCTCAACGAGCAAGCTTCTTATATTGGTGGATATCACTCAGCTCCGTTTCAAATGTAATGTGGAAAGGTTGTCTTAAGGAATTCGAACGGGATGTTAAGAGCAATACACACACTGAATCCGTCGGGCCCAGGCCGCCGGCCACCTATGTCGGCGAACACCACCCGAGAATGCATGTGGCCAACATCATTGTTTACATTATACGCTGCCTGAATGTGACGGTGGCCCTACCGGCTCAGTGTGTAATGCTCGTTATAATTTGAAAAGACTGATGAATCCTTTGCAATACTAACCTTTCCTCATTTGTCAACAGAGACAGTAACAGAGACGCCGGCGGCCGCGCCGCCGCGGACGGGCCCGCGCGGCGTGCAGATCGTCAACACCGGCCCCGACCACACGTTCGTGCTCGACGAGGATGCGCTCACCGAGCTGCTGCTGCAGGACGACATCCGCGACCGCAGCGTGGTCGTCATCTCCGTCGCCGGCGCCTTCAGGAAGGGCAAGTCCTTCCTGCTCGACTTCTTCCTGCGGTACATGCATCACAAGGTATGTGTGACTGTGTCGAAAGCTAGTCGTTAAAGCCACACGTTCGTGCTCGACGAGGATGCGCTCACCGAGCTGCTGCTGCAGGACGACATCCGCGACCGCAGCGTGGTCGTCATCTCCGTCGCCGGCGCCTTCAGGAAGGGCAAGTCCTTCCTGCTCGACTTCTTCCTGCGGTACATGCATCACAAGGTATGTGTGACTGTGTCGAAAGCTGTCGTTAAAGCAACACGTTTGTGCTCGACAAGGATGCGCTCATCGAGCTGATGCTCCTGAACGACCTCCGCGTTTTCAGACAGGACAAGTTTTTCCTGCGGTACTACAGGATCTATTTGTTATTTAGCAAAGAGTGGGTCGAAGGTATGAGTTTGGACTTTAAAACAGATTAGACATTAGGTACAGAGTTACCGCCGTACCTAGTTAACCAATAGTTTAATGCTGCAACACTTGGTATGTGTGTCCCAAAAGTCATTGTTAAAGCTATACGTTTGTTCTTGAAGATAACGCCCTCATAGGGTTGCTGCTGCTGCTCCGGTGCCTTCGGAAAGGGCAACCCCCTCCTAGTGGTGTAGCTAGGCCTTCCCCTGTGCTCGCCATTTACGACAGTCCTGTGCCAGCCTCAATGACAGAATATACTTTCAAAAAACTGTTCCTTGTGATAATTAGTTGTCTCCCCGTCATAGTGTCACCTGTCCGTAATATAAAAGCATTTCAAATAGTTCCTCGCCTACTCAAGAGTAAATATAGTGACATTCTTATTGCATAACATGGAAATGTAAAATACTTAAGTAAATATTACGAAAAATATCACACTTATTCATGTCACCGAGTGATGCGAACGTTTACGAATATTTCGATATAATTTATATCGGCCTTCGCCTTGGCCATCGACGAGTTGTCCAAGTTTATTGACTGCGACTTTGACACTGAGGAAACCTCGTTATAGGTGTAAATGAGTTTTGTAACACCTTGTATTAGACAAGGCGTGACTAAACTCATTTACAAGGGTATATTAATCGACCAAGTGGGATTTACTAATTTGGTAATAAGGAGTAATTGTAACAATCAGAATCAGATACTTTCGCCATATTGTAATAGTCATATTTTATTCGTAAAAGTTATTCATTTTGTGAGCGTTCGCGTTGCCCGTTATAAAGTCAAGATGCAGTACGATGCCCCCTGGCAATGTCATCTACCACCCACCCTACACAACTCTTAAAACACTTTAGGCAGGTCGTTTTGTTAAACTTAAACAACCCCGGCCAATGTTTGTATTTTTTTTTTTATATTGAGTACAATCAACATGACCACACTCCGCCTGATGGTTAGCGGCCGTGATATCCAAATATGAGATTGACAGGCACAAAAAACGTCTGAGTCTGTCACTCTCACCCTTCTGGAGGCCTGCTGAGATGCCGTTTCACGCACCGCCTAAAAAACCCAAAATTACATAAATATGTAATTCTCTATCATAAAACAAATTAGTCATAGGAGTAGGATAGTACATCATACATATTCATTATCAGGGCACTATTTCTAAATATTGTACTAATAATATTAAACATGAAATGCTCATTCATAATAATAATTAGTTTATTTATTGCTTAATCGCGGTTGACTTACTGACCAGAGTGTATGACATAATATGGATGATATCTTTATCGTGGTTTTGAATACAAATCCTTTGTTATTTACATAACATTTCCAATCTATATTGAGTATTCACCACAAATTATTTATGTAAATGTAAGTAGGTATTATATGATATAAGTATTATTTAAAACTAGCGGCCGCCCGCGACTTCGTCCGCGTGGAAAAGTAACTTTTTACCCCCTTTTAACCCTTTACAACCCCCTTTTCGCAATAAAAAGTAGCCTATGTTCTTTCTCAGGGTCTAGATATCTGTATACCAAAATTTCATTTAAATCCGTTCAGTAGTTTTGGCGTGAAAGAGTAACAGACAGACAGACAGAGTTACTTTCGCATTTATAATATTAGTATGGATTTATTAAGTAAAAAACTCATTTTAAAAATAACTTGTATATACGTGTCAAGATGACGTCACTATGTCTCGATCGGCGGCGACGTGCACCATAATCCGGTCGTAAGCTGTGACCGCCTCGGGGCGCGGAAAGTGGACCGCCGCAGGCTCTGGGCCTGGTTTTGGCAGCCTCCGTTACTTTGTTTGGCTGCTCGGTTTGCCAATTAGCGAATGACTAACAGATGACGCGTTTCGACCTCAATGTCTTGTAGGTACACGTTGTTAAACATCCAAGTGGAACACATATTGTTGAGGCTTTTTATATGATAGGTGGCAGACAAGCAGACGTAAGCGATTGCCGCCGCCCATAGACACCTGCAACACTGCCAATTTTTTAACCCCCTTTCCCACTATTAGATGGATACTAGCTGCTAAATACCAATCACCGTGTAGATGGAGGACCTCAGTTCCACAGTACGCCATCTAACGGATTTTTCACAAGCGATAACGATATGACCCCCGTCGTTTTTGCGTCTTCTTCTTTGGCCTCGGCTCTTCCCGTTACGCAGGGTCAACTTTGCAGCAGCCAATGATTCGGCACCATTACATGTATGTATAGCGATAGCCCCCAATGTTAAGAAACCGTCACAAAACATAAAATATTGTTATCTAAAGTAAAGTATCAGCCTATAATACTGTCCCACTGCAGGGCTAACGCCTTCATTATAGAAATCAAGTATGGGGTTAGGCTTTAATCACCACGCTTGCCTAATGCGGATTGGTGTTCACAAACCCGAGATATGTTCGAAAAATTCAAAACATACTTTTACTTTTACGTGGCACTCGACATTAAAGTCAAATTAGAAATTTGGATGAATGTATGAAATCTCTAAATTCGACTTCAATGTCGAGTGCGCGAGAATTGCCCCCCTGGACCCCGAGATCACGGCCCGGTACTTTTACCACTAGATCAACAGGGCGTCAATTGATTTACATTTGCTTATTTTTGTCTGTTGGTTGCAGTATGGCGCGGGGGGCGGCGGCGGGGACTGGCTGGGCGGCGACGAGGAGCCGCTGCAGGGCTTCAGCTGGCGGGGCGGCTCCGAGCGGGACACCACCGGCATCCTCATGTGGTCCGAGATATTTAAGGCCACGCTTGAATCGGGCGAAAAGGTATGGGACTGTTAATCCACTTTTTTGGATGCACGAACAAAGTTCCAGCAACTTAACTTGATACCAGTGACAGCTGTCAAGAAATGTCATAATACCACATTTTTATGTGATGTATCTTACTGAACTAACACTGGATCGTCGGTCCACCTTGTGTGTCTGCGACTTCCTATCCGCGGTCTCCACTCAAGGACTTTTCCGTCCAAACGAAGAAACTTATACTATGACCATAGTTTAAGTTGATGGTTTCCACGGGACAAGGTAACTACTATGTTTGAGACCAGGATTTATCATCATCATCTGCCTGCCCTATTCCCAGTTTATCTGGGGTCGGCGCAGTATGTTTTCTTCTTACGGGGGTACCACCGCCGGCATTGCACGGACACCCTCCGCAGCCCGGTGGGGACGGCTCAACTCTCTCGGCTGTCCCCTCCCGCTCCCCCGACCCCGGGGGAGCACCCGCCGGGCCCGCCGTGTAGGCGGGCCACCGTCCGGGGAGATGTCGTGGTACGAGGGCTTCGTGCTATTTGCCCCACGACTATCTCCCGCGATGGACGATGAGAGAGAGTCCCAGGGGTTTTAGTCGGTAAACCCTCCGCCGTCATGCGGGGAGGAGTCCGACACAACCCGTCCACCCCCGGCGGACAGGTATGCGTAACGCATTTTCCCTGGGTCACCAAAAAAAAAAAAGTATGTTTTCTTCTTCCATTTGTCCTTTTCCTTCGTCATCGTATCATCCACCCCCCTTTCAAGTTTTAGACCAGAATTGTGATGTTGTTTTAATTGTTCAATTAACGTTATCATTCCAGGTAGCGATAATCCTCCTGGACACGCAAGGCGCGTTCGACAGCGAGTCGACGGTGCGCGACTGCGCGACCGTGTTCGCGCTGTCCACCATGCTGTCCTCCGTGCAGATCTACAACCTCTCGCAGAACATCCAGGAGGACGACCTCCAGCACCTACAGGTCGGTGGGCCGCCACAACGAGACTAGTGGGCTGAAATACTTTTAAACTTTGGTTAAGTGCCAGCAAGGTTTTTTAGGCGGGGCGTGAAACGGCATCTCAGCAGGCCTTCAGGGTGAGGACGACAGATTCAATAGGTAATTAGATCTTTTGTGCCTGTCAACCTCATATTTGAATCTCATTGCCGTTTACCATCAGGCGGAGTGAGGTCATCTTGATTGTCCTCAGTATAAAAAAATTGCGTTTTCCAATCAATGAAGAGTTAATGCGTGTGAAATCCCCTAGATGGCGTCTGATGGACTGAGGTCTAAGTTTAACAGCAACAAAACATTTTTTTGAATATTTTGACTTTGAATTACGTCATACCCTTGTAAGCGACGCCATATTGCTGTTCGAGAGTTATTGTGCGGTATTCAAAGACACGCAGTATTTTTAATATAATTTAATTGTTTTATTTTGGCGTAACAGAAACTACTTCAAATAAAATAAATGAGTCAAATGAGGGTTTAGGGCCTAAACCCTCATTTGAGGCAAATGAAAAATCTTATAATGTAGATGGCGTTACGTGACCACTGGTCTAACACCTAGTGGATTGGTTATATTTCGACGTGTGATATTGGTTGGCGGCGCACTTGTAACGCTACAGGTGTCGCAGGTGTCTATGGGCGCGGGACATCGCTTATCACCAGGTGTTCCGTCTGCTTGTCTGCCACCTATCACGTAAAAAAAAATTACGAAGTTATTTACAAAACTACCTGTCGTCAAAGCCAGACCTGACTTCAACGGAACGTCCCCTATCATAGTTTTTATTTGCAAAAACTCACATTTATTTACTCCTGTTTTTGTTCTTTAGCTTTTCACAGAATACGGGCGTCTAGCGCTGGAGGACAGCGGGCGCACGCCGTTCCAGCGGCTGCAGTTCCTCGTGCGCGACTGGAGCTTCCCCTACGAGGCGGCCTACGGCGCCGACGGCGGACACACCATCTTACAGCGAAGACTCAAGGTAGATACTAATACTGGTACAGGTTAACTCTCATGTGGGAAATACTTGGTGCGCGAGAGTCTCCCGTACGGCGGAAAGAATTCTACAGCGGAGGCTCAAGGTAGCTGATACTAATAAAATTATCCGATAAGTAAATATTACACTTAAAAACTTCCTCGGAGGGTTCAGGTGGGACTCGAAACCCACAACCTTCCACAGTCCGGGTGGCTGTACTACCAATTATACTGGCCGAACCCCTTACTAAGCCGACGAATTTCGTAAGTGATCAACTCGCCATGAGCCGACTATGACGATGAGTACAGCCACAAGGACTGTGGAAGGTTGTGGGTTCGAGTCCCACCTGAACCCTCAGAGGATTTTTTTAAGTGCAATATTTACCTAAGAATAAAAAACTTAAATTTGCTCACTTAGTTTAATAATTAGATTAGAAGTATTTTGATATTCTTATAATTTATTCAATAAAGTTTAAAGTTTAAGTTTAATTGCAAAGAATTGCTATAACAAAAATAAAAACTATAACCGATGACAGTAAAGTGTTAAACGCGTGTTTGTTGTCGGGCAGCTGTCGGACAAGCAGCACCCGGAGCTGCAGTCGCTGCGCAAGCACATCACGTCGTGCTTCAGCGAGATCGCGTGCTTCCTCATGCCGCACCCCGGCCTCAAGGTCGCCACCAACCCGCACTTCGACGGCAGGCTCTCAGGTGACCATCGTTTTTATACAACTTCGGTGGCAAACAAGCTTGCGGTTCGTTGCAGCTTACAGTAGTCACGTTTAGTCCTATGTGTACTTAGTTTACATTATTTTCATCTTCTATCTATCTATCTATATCTATCTATACTATTTATAAAGAGATCAGATAACTTCAATAGACAACGACAAGGCTTATAGGTAAACCGAAAACACGAAACGCTTGCGCGATGTAATTAAGCACAGCGCCATCTATTAGTTCATTTCTGAATTACGGTCCCGAAGCGAAGTGAGGGCGCGGGCGGGCCACTAGTATTTAATAATTTAATTAATGTATGTATTAATGTTTATACCTATGTATATAAGTGTTGTATTACATCATTGCACCGCCTTACAACTTGATCAAGTGTCCTTTACCCAAAGGTTGCCTGAAGGAGACCTCTCATAGTGATAAGGTCGCCTTTGTTGTACATTACTTCTGTAATAACGAGTCTTAAGATTTTTTCCTCTGTTTTGTGTGCAATAAAAAGTATATTAATTCATTATTGACGGCCTCGATGGCGCAGTGGCTAAGGTGTTCGCCCGAAGCGCGAAAGGTCCCGGGTTCGATTTTCGGTCAAGTCAATTTAGGAGACTACATTTTCTAGTTGTCTTGGGTCTGGGTGTTCTGGGTTGACGCCCCCAGTTATTTATCGTCACCTGGTACTCATAGTACAGGGGTTGCCCTAGTTCGAGACCAGGTTGATTGGTGTGATTGTCTGGCGCATTTATTTTATTTTATTTATTTATTATTGTGTTTGTGTCAGACATCGAGGGCGAGTTCAAGCGGTCGCTGTCGCAGCTGGTGCCGATGCTGCTGGCGCCGCGGAACCTCGTGCCCAAGCTCATCAACGGCCAGCGCGTGCGGGCTAAAGACCTGGTGCAGTACTTCAAGTCCTACATGAGCATCTACAAGGGGAACGAGCTGCCAGAGCCAAAGAGTATGCTGGTGGTGAGTGGTGACGTGATACTCTTGATTTCAAACATGATACTGTACTGTACCGGGGCGTAACGCCCCGTTGGTCTAGTGGTTTAAGTACCGGGCCGTGATCTCGGGGTCCCGGGTTCGATTCTCGGGTCGAGCAAAAGTATGTTACGAATTTTTCGAACATAGCTCGGATTTGTGATCACCAATCCGCATTAGGCAAGCGTGGTGATTAAGCCTAATCCCATCATGGTAGTGATAACATGATTTCTATGATGGAGGCCTTTGCCCTGCAGTGGGACAGTATATAGGCTGATACTTTTTTTTTTTACCTATGTATATAAGTATTGTATTACATCATTGCACCGCCTTACAACTTGATCAAGTGTCCTTTACCCAAAGGTTGCCTGAAGGAGATCTCTCATAGTGATAAGGTCGCCTCTGTTGTACATTACTCCTGTAATAACGAGTCTTAAGTTTTATTCCTCTGTTTTGTGTGCAATCCATACTAATATTATAAATGCGAAAGTAACTCTGTCTGTCTGTCTGTCTGTCTGTTACTCTTCCACGCCAAAACTACTGAACGGATTTAAATGAAATTTGGTATACAGATGGTCTAGACCCTGAGAAAGGACATAGGCTACTTTTTATTGCGTTGTAAGGGGTTAAAAAAAGGTGTAAAGGGGTTGTAAGGGGTTAAAAGTGGGGTTAAAAGTTACTTTTCCACGCGGACGAAGTCGCGGGCGGCCGCTAGTAAAAATATATTAATTAATTATTGTGTTTGTGTCAGACATCGAGGGCGAGTTCAAGCGGTCGCTGTCGCAGCTGGTGCCGATGCTGCTGGCGCCGCGGAACCTCGTGCCCAAGCTCATCAACGGCCAGCGCGTGCGCGCTAAAGACCTGGTGCAGTACTTCAAGTCCTACATGAGCATCTACAAGGGGAACGAGCTGCCGGAGCCAAAGAGCATGCTGGTGGTGAGTAGTGACATGATACTCTTGATTTCAGACATGATACTTTTTTACCGTGGGAGAGCCACGCTTCGGCATGAATCGGCCGGCTCGACCGGAGTAATACCACAGCCTCACAGAAGATCGGCGAGAAGCAGCGCCTGCGCTGTGTTTCGTCGAGTGAGTGAGTACACTCTACTGGTGTTGCAGGTGTCTATGGGCGGCGGCCATTGCTTACCATCGGGTGATCCGTCTGCAAAGAGTTCAGTTCGCATATTCGCGTCTGAAAGGAGTTCGTATATTCACATAGTCGCATTTAAAACGAGTTCGCACAGAGTTTAATGCGAATGGCTGGGACTTCAACCATGCAGGGATGGATAGCAACCTAATCTTCTAGTGTCGCTCATTTCAATATTGGATTCGACTGTCCCTTGTATAGTCCGAGGCAAGAAAGTGTAGTTATGACCTTGAGTGCGCAGAAACGAATTTGATAGAAAGTCTTCTTTTTTACAAGTGCGCAAAATAACGGTCATCGCTATACTTTCGTGCCTCCGGCTATACACTATTATTCATTGTTTTAACCACGCATTACAATTAGCACAATTTGTCCACAGGCGACAGCGGAAGCGAACAACCTGACCGCAGTGGCGGAAGCGAAGGAGGTGTACACGACGCTGATGGAGGAGGTGTGCGGCGGGGCGAAGCCCTACCTGCAGCAGCAGCTGCTGGAGGCCGAGCACGGCCGCGTGCGGGACAAGGCGCTGCACGCCTTCCACGCCAAGCGCAAGATGGGCGGCGACGAGTTCAGCCAGGCCTACTGCGAGCAACTCACGCAGGTAATCCTCCGCACACTAAATCACTCCTACTGATGTTATACACATTCGTCCAGAAAACATTTCATCCCCATTTGGTACACCCTGTGTTTTTTTTTATTGGTGAGGATAATCTACATCCGTGGTCGTCAAACTGCGGCCCGTAGACGTTATTTGTGCGGCCCGCGATATAGTAGATTTATTTAATTACTAGTCAACTACATATTCGTACTTGTCAGTTTAGTGGTTGTTGAGTAGAGAAGTAATAGACATACATTTTCGCATTTATATGAGTAGTGTGGACTACTATGGATAAGTACCTATGCAAAAGCTCTTGAAACGCATATTCTGCGGCCCGGGCCCTGATGTTCATATTGATATGTGGCCCTTGAAGAGTAAAGTGTGACGATCGCTGATCTAGATGACCTCACTCCGCCTGATGGTAAGCGGCCGTGAGATCCAAATATGAGGTTGACAGGCACAAAAGAACTAATTACCTATTGAGTCTATCATCCTCACCTTGAAGGCCTGCTGAGATGCCGTTTGACGCCCCGCCTGAAAAACCCCAGGATTGTAAGAAGGAGGAAACTCTTGAACTGGAAGGGCATTCCATGATTTGATAGCTCGGGACAGGAACAAGGAGCTAAACCTCTTGGTGCGCGCCGGCATTGTCTGGATGGTATGCGGATGGCAACGCTGTCCAGCACGTGTTGTTCGGGAATGGAAAGGAGAGGACGGGATTATCAGAGCATTCCCCATTATAAAGGCGGTAGAGAACAAGAGACTGGCAACGTCTCTACGTAGCTGATAAGGTTCTAGGGACTCAGTCACGTCATGATCTCCAATTTGATAGCACGTCGCTGCAACCTGTGTGTATATAAATAAAAAAAACCTCAAAGAACCCTCCTCGTCCCGGCCGCAGGACCTGGAGGAGCAGTTCCAGCTGTTCCGCGCGCACAACGAGAGCAAGAACATCTTCAAGGCGGCGCGCACGCCGTCCGTGTTCTTCGCCATCGCGCTGGTGTTCTACGTGGCCAGCGGCGTCCTCGGCCTGGTGGGGCTGTACCCGCTCGCCAACCTCTGCAACCTCGCCATGGGGCTGGCGCTGCTCACGCTGGTGCTGTGGGCCTACATCAGGTATGCTCTCTCAATAAACTCCTCACATTTATTCTTAAGGAAAATAGTTGTGGAATCGTTGAAGAAAGAATGGTCAAATTATTAACGTCTGGGATTTTAATGAATCTGATAAGCTTCTTACACTTTTTCCTCGTTTGACAGACTGACTTATTCTTTTTTAATGTTGCCATTATACAAATTGAAATTAATAAAAAGTAAAAGATAAACACGACAAAATAAACTTTCTCCCACACGCCCTCTTGGTTTTTGTTGAATAAACTTTCGTTGAAATGGCCGCTGCGGGCTGCGCCCTACGCGGCGCTCCGCTTGGTTCTGCGGCTATAAGTCACGATGAAATCGTCACTCGGGGCGCCGCCCTACGCGGCACTTCGCTTCGTTCTGCCCGTGTGACTAACGATGAAATAGCCGCGCCGGGCTTCGTCTTACGTGGCAGTCCCGGGCTGCGCCCTACGCGGCGCTCCACTTGATTATTGTTGAATAAACTTACGATGAAATAGTCACTCCGGGCTCCGCCCTAAGCGGCACTCCGTTTGGTTCTGCCCATGTGACTAACGATGAAATAGCCGCTCCGGGCTTCGCCCTATGTGGCGCTCCACTTTTTATTACTAAAGCTTAACCGTGTATAATTTCAAAGGTATTAGAAGGTAGCTTGCGCAGTATTATAAATACGTACGTATGTGTGTGCGCAGGTACAGCGGCGAGATGCGCGAGCTGGGCGTCACTATAGACGAGGTCGCCAACTGCTTATGGGACAATGTAAGTATTGCGCACGCGCACGCTATACCTTTCCTTCATTACACTTGCTTTTGTTCCTTTTCTGCTCTTTTCTAAAGGAAGGAATTTATTCTTATTATTATTCTTATGTATTTTTTTAATTTTTATAAAGAGACGAAATATTGCTATTACCCATCCGAACTCGCAGATATTTAAGGGCGGCGGTGATAACTTACCTACAGGTAATCTGCTTGCTAGTTTGCGCCTACACTAGAGGAAAATGAATACTGCGGAGAAAATTTACATTATTGGCTTATCTGTCAGTTATCTACGTGTAGCATCAGTTTGAGTCCTACATGTCCTTCCTCTGTCCCGCAGGTGTTGAAGCCGGTGTACCAGTCGTGCCTGGAGAAGGGCATGGAGCACGCCGCCGCCGCCGCCGCCGACCGCGCGCTCGGGCCCGCCGCGCCGCCCGCGCCCGCGCACAACGGCAAGCACAAGCAGTTGTGATGCCGCCCGCCTCTACCGCCCCAGCCGCCCCAGCCGCCCCGGGGGCGCCCGCCGGGGACACCTAGCTCCGCCCCGTTCGAGGAAAACTTCTCGAAACATCCGGGCGTCGAAAATCGGCGAGTGGTGCCGCGCGGAATCGACAAAATGTGCGTCGAAAATCTGTCAAAAGTGCCCGGTGGATACCACACGGAGACCCGCGCGACCGTCCGCCCCGGCGTCCGCTGACTCCGCGTCGACGTATTTAGTGTTGTGTTAATGTGTGCGTTTTCGGGTCGAGTGTCCGGGAGGCCCGGGGCGTCCCCTCGGATTCGGGTGAGTGTTTTGAAGTTTCGACTTGAAATTCTAGATGGTAGCGTAGTCTGAGCGAGTCGAGCCGCTCCGGTGGCGGTGGCAACGGTTGTTTTGTACAGTATGTAGTGAAATTTTAACGTAGAGGTAGTCTAGCGGTATTTGTAGTATTGATTGGTTCATCTGACTTTTTTAATTGTTATGCGAGCGTAATGGTATGTATTACCTTAGTAATTAATTAACATAGAGAGATGTTGTTCTCTTATTGCCATGGAATGGGCATAATGATTTTCATTTCACCGTTTAGAAACTATTCACATTTAAATAAAATAGGTTAAAGTCAATCATATATGCCGACAATCTAAAAGAGTATATTGGATCGATCAATCAATACCAGAAACAATCAAAATTATGGTCAAATAATATTATCATTGTATTGTATTTATCTAGGTCATATTTTAACAATGTCAAATCGTTTAGGCACAAAGGATATTTTAATAGTCACATTTTAAATAGAAAAGCACATAAAATATAAACCTCACATGGCTGTAACTGTATGGTATTACTAAAAATTAACATATCATTGATAATGATTAACCACTACTTATCATAAATTTACAATTTCCTCAATGTAGATTGTAGAAGCAGGAATTCTATGGATCTGATCGCCGAGTACAAAAACGATATTCTAAAACTGTGTGAGGTGTATATTTGTGTGGGTAAAGTGAATTAGAGCAAACACTTTGTTGAATCGCACCAGGATGATGTACTTAAATACTGACATGTAAGAAGTAGACGTGTAAACAAATTTGTAATCTGTATCTGTAGTTTTAGAGCCTCATTCAATTGTCACTTGATTTTTATTCAATGACGCTGTGTGTATGTAAATGAAAAATGAGCACTTATCATTTATTTTGACCAACTCATGTTTCCTGTACAGTTCGCAACTCTGTATGTATGTTTATATGCTACGGTGTTATATGTTGTGAAGTAATAGTAATAATAATTATTTATTTACCTTACGATCAATGTCTAAAATACCATTGATTTAACTCAAAGGTCGCTTAGACGAGAAAGTATGAATAACATTGAACATACAATAATAAATTAAATATACAAATAATTTAACATAAATGAAGATATTGCATTTTACTTTAGCATTGAGTGACATTTGAAAAAAGCTCTTTTAATATTGTGGTAAACCAACAACAATCATGTGTCGTCTTTAGCATTTTCTGCAACTAAATCAAGTGTTTTCAATTGAGACAAATGATGAAATAATTATGTGTAGAATATATTGGAGAAGCTCCTGACTGACTAAAAGGATTATAAATTGACGTGGCGCGTTATTTAACGCTGACGGATATTAACTATTATTATTACGCTACACCAGGAAAAATATACTCATCCATTATCTAGCTCTGAATAAGTCAGTGTTAATTCTACATTTAACTTGCAACATTTAAATTTGTTCAGAAAGTACTCTCTTAGCCACGATTAACTAAAGAAGACACGTCATGTTGTTGTTGGCTCCTTACTAAATAGTCGCAAAATAGTTGTGTAAATATATTTTAATGTACAATCGACATATCTAAAGAACCCAGTAGATGATGTGATGTGCCAATTTCATTAAATGAATATTAGATGTTTCAAAATTAGCAACTTTGTTTGTTATACATTTTCAGAGTTTATTTTGTTATATTTGATGGAAAATAACTAGGCTGTATTACTTCTCCGTTCCACTTCATATTGGTTGAAACAATTACTCAGAATTAGATCTTGCCACATCCTTCAAACATCAGTATGGTTGTGAAATCTCAAAATCTGATTTTCTTTTTCTTAGACAAGTATTTTGGTAATTTGCTGACTAGCAGGAGGCAAACGTCATAGCTCAGACTGCATTTCTTGAGCTTTGAAGAATGTTTCTAAAACCTCTGCCTTCAAATCTTCCCAAATACCAAATATCTTGTATTTAGCTGTCATACTGAATTTCTAAAATCTAAATTGTAAATATAAACTTTATGTAAATAAAAGCCAAAAGTGCCTATCTTCCACTTTTACAAAAATAGTATAAAACTATTTGGTCTGAACTCCATCGTGCCAAACTTTTAAATCACATTTTTGTCTGTTCTCAGTACATATTTTGGCTTTTTATTAGATTTAATTCAAGAAGTAAAGCTAGTCAACATTATCTTGACTGGTTCATGACAAAATATTATGTTTTAACGATCATTATTTCTTATGAAAAATAGAAGATATGTCAATTTATATGTTATTATTAGTATAATTGTTGTAAGAGTTGTTACGGGGTGAAAATTTTGTTTATAAAACAATCATGGCCGACGTGTATAGTAGTTTATAATATGTTAACTAATAGATTGGTTTAACACCACTTTATTTGTAACTTTTGCTTAGGATAAGTTTTATACATTGGCATTAAAATGATATCTTTACCAAACAATTGTATCATTTGAAAGATATTGTTTTAGTTTCAATATGAATAAAATTGAAACAGTACTGTTGTCGAGTTTTTTTCATGTTTCCATTATTCTCGTAGGGTGTATTCAAGTTAGATGTGGATCGCAAACAATCCGAATTTTAGCGAAGCAATATTTACAAATGAAGGGTCAGTCCACTGTCCACTTGCTTTTATTTGTAGAGATCTAACTAATCGTTTGAATTTACTGTATGCGCCGACGCACGCATTGTCACGCTTTGAGAACCATGCGGCCAATCGGACCTTAGATCAAATGTGAAAAATATTCATTTGAAAATAATCAGGTCACAGGTTAACAAAAAAAAATTTTATTGTAATAGGGATAAAGTTAATTTTAGGCCATGGAGGTGGAATGTTTTTACAATATGATTTATGTTAACTAAGTTACGTGTGCGAGGAGTGTTTCCGTGGTCCGCGCAGGGTCGCAGGTCGCTTGTGTCACGCCGGCGTTTTGCTCAATTTTCACTTAGCTGTAAGTTTCTTTTTAACACGGTGTTATCACACCTAAATAAATACTTAAGACGGATTACATTAAAATTTTCGCGACACCAATGTCTTCTTTCTAATCACTAGGCCAGTGCGTTGGACGTTATGATGATTACATTAGCTGATAATTTTAATGACGTCGTTGCGAGGTTTGGCTGGTTTTACTTACAAATGTGGATAGTAAAGATATCGGATGCTTTCGCTAAAATTATCGATTCAGCAGAAAATATTACTTTAAGCTATAGAAGTTTATAGGGCCAAGATCTATGTTGTAAAGCCGACTCTTACATTACTACTCCCACAATGTAAGTAAAATGGGGCATTATATCTTGAACGTACTAATATATTTTAATAGCAATCGTTTCTTGTTGGTTTGTGCGATGTCATGTTCGGGCGTAGGGTAGGCCAGGGTAAGTGAACCATCAGCTGATGAATATATAACATAATTCATTTTAAAGATAATTAAATACATTGGTACACTCACCCTGTTCTATAAAAATTAGGGATAAGATATCCTCTCGTTTTGTAGTTGTCTCTAAGCAGGAAGAGGTTTTTTATGTTCAAATTTGGACTTTATATTTAAGGGCATAAGGTCTGTAGTAAATAAATATGGATTAGTAAACGTAATTTGTAAATTTTAAGAAGCGATGTGAAGTCAAAGTCATGTTCTTAATGTAAAGGTGTAAAGAGTATTATACATTTTGTCTCCGATGTTTCAAATGTCTCGATCTTGAAATAAAAGCTGTTATGTTTTATCTATGTAATCCTTATTTTTTATCTTTAATAATAGTCTGGTCTTGCATTCGTGCCAGCAGTGTTGCATGCCTTAGGCCCTAGCACTGAATTGTTTCGACTAGACCACTATAACTGACCACAAGCACAGTATAACCAGGGGCAAACTACACTACTACTGACAAGGGTCGATACTGAGGTACAAAATATATCAATCGTAATCATCGAATTAAGAGGGTAAGATAATAGAGAGACTTGTGTTTGCGCACACACTTGAACACAATACTTATATCCTACGCACGTGTTGTGAATCGGTTGGGGGATTATTATTATTTCGAAATATATTCCACCTTATTACAAAACATGGTCTGAAGTTAGTCTAGGTTTAAAACTAACGCTGTCACTTTTGTTTCTAGCGTAAAGTGACAGCATCATTTTTTTTTTCATGTGGTAGGTAGCAGACGATCAGGCGGATCACCTGATGGTAAGCAATGCCACCGCTCATGGACACCTGCAACACCAGTAGAGTTACAAGTGCGCTACCAACCTTTTATCCCCTTCCCCCCCCGGGTGGGCCTCCGGTACCCTCACTCACTCGGCGAAACACAGCACAGGGGCTGCTTCACGCCGGTTTTCTATGAGGCAGTGGTATCACTCGGGTCGAGCCGGCCCATTCATGCCGAAGCGTGGCTCTCCCACAGTTCTTCCAGTTATTATTAAACCTAGACTAACTTTAGACCACGTTTTGTAATAAGGGGGATTGTGATTGTACGAAGGACAACGAGCTGTTCAATATCAATGTCACACGGAGCCGATCGTCTGTGCCTATTTATTTTGTGAGTTCGAGTCTGAGTAGTCGGTAGGGCTGTCGCACGGCGTAAAAGATTGTACAATCCAATGTTTTGGGAACCCTTAAGATTTCGTTCAAAAGGTCACCGAAGCGATACGCGTGTGTTCGTGCTACTGGGTATACTGTGCCATTAGACTTAGGCTGCCTGTCCATTTAAGCGGAGCGATGCGGCGGAGCGGAGAAACGGACAAATATTAGCCAATAGTATTACACAAAAATTCTACTGGCTAAAATAAATAAATACTATTGGCTAATATTTGTCCGTTTCTCCGCTCCGCCGCATCGCTCCGCTTAAATGGACAGGAGCCTTAGCGGCAAAGGAAAAGCCTCTTTCCTACTGCGCGCTTATGTTAGACAATAAAAAATATTTTTTATATTACCAAGTAAATAACTTATGAACGAAAGCTACTGTCAGCTGACGTAGAGCGTGTAACTTTCACTATCAAAATTTTAAAACACTTAATTTTGTATATATTTTATCAAAAAACGGCGTGAGCTTTGTGAAATGATATTAAATGTTTATTTGTTATATTAACAATTGGAGTTTCAATTTTTAAATTCGTCCTTTTCAAAAGTTTTCATTGTATTGGTCGACGTTTACTTACAACGATAAGGCTTTGATATGTTATTAATAACGTAAATAATCTCGTTATGATAGGAAATTGGTCATAGCAGGTGGTGGTGTAAAGAAACTATAATATAACTAATTTCTATGTTGGATAATGATGCATGCTGTAAGAGTGGTGGACAGATTGAGGCTGCGTTACCACTGAAACGGAGCGGAGTGAAAATCCGCCAATAGGATCGGATAAAAAATTCGCACCGAGCTAACTTTTTTTTATTGGTGGATTTCGCTTCGCTCCTCTTCAGACGAAACATAGCCTTAGAATAAGAGCGTGTAAAATATAAAAATATTTATTGACTTAGAACTTACTTAACACAGCTCGGTATTATCAAAAAATACATATATTTCGTAAAAAAGTAATATCAAAGGTTAAAATATTATATATTGGCGCACATTATTAAAACATAATACATTATTTATATTAGTAAACAAATTGGACATTTATCTCACTTCCACAATTAAATAATACCTAATCATCGTCACTTATCTACAATGTTGCTATAATTAAATTTATTACAGAACAATATCCCTCTCTCCCACCACAATATTTATTAATATCACACGCGATAGCAAGAAATAACATGACTTGTTTTCCATTACCATAAGTCATAAACTATCAAAGTATGCTTTGTACAGTCACCAAAGCTCAACATGGATTAAATATAATATTATTTATTTTTAACAATGTTACACAATAGTGGTGAGTGACGTCAATTCTAATTAGGGTTTAATTAGAATTATTTAAAGCGAATAATTAAATTTACATCTTAAACAATTTATGGAATTGTTTTTGTTTGTGTTATTGTGGTTGTATTCTTTTATAATTGATTATTTTTGTCGTCTATATTCCTTCTATCTACTTTGGTCCATAAAATAACCGCTTAGTCATTTGAGCACATACTTGGAATATAGGCATTGCAAATTGTACGGTTTTGAGTTACTAACTAATACACTAAAGTTGTATTAAAGTATCGGTGGAACTTAATGTGTACACTAGCATCTAAAGATCATCGGCGACATATTATACAAGTCATTTGATAATATTCGAGATCTAGTTTTTAGAGGCACAAAATAACGAACTGAATAATAACTTGAAAAAAATATAGAAAGATATGGTGTTGGTATTTACATCTGGACACAGACAACACATTCATCATTACCTCATTGGTTTTTATCAGTTCAAAGTTTAAACTGTTTTTCGAAGCAAGAAACCGTGCCAAATGGGTATTTTTAATTTTATGGGCTGCTTTGTGGCCAGGTACATTTCTTTAACCATCTTTTTGCCAATCATTATGAACAACTTCTGGAGAATCCACTATAAACTGGACATCTTTAAGGCAAGAGTAAACAGGCATCGTCTAGGCAAACGCGTGTCATCCTAGACCTCATCGTCACTTTTCATCAGGTACGGTACGGTACATTTTGTAATGAACAACTCATGTGACTGAATTAAGTAGTAGGAAAAGTTAAAATTTAATGTGATATTCCTAAAGCTTTTTTAAGGCTATAGGCCAAAGCTTGACCACAATCGCACCTGATGAAAAAGTGACGATGAGGTCTAGGATGAACACTGTTTTGCCTAGACAGTCTGTTTACTCTTGCCTTAAAGATGTCCAGTTTATAAGAACTAACGTGTTCAGAATGGTTAGTAGAAGTGATGGTTAAAGGGATGTAACTGTTTAGCAATACACCCCCGTGTATGGAAATATATTTGATGCTTGAATTTATTGATCTAGTCAGTGAAGTTGTTTGGTTAGGATGTCTTCTTGTCGTCCCCGCTGTAGCCCGCCGCGGCCGCCACCGCGCGCTTGCTGATCGAGTCCAGGGTCTGTTGTATGAACTGAAAATAAGAAAGTAACATAAAAATTCAATATAAAAGAAAAAAAAACTCATACAAGTACTTTTTAAAATTTCCGGAGATAACAACCAACACAGTAAACCTATTTGGTGTAGGTTCGTAGTACCCACAGATTATTATATTAGTAGCTAGCTTACCTCTACGTACACGTCCTACAAAAACTAGGCCAAGAATAATTACAGGATAGTTAAATCGACCCGACAGTCGATCCTATAAAAAGTCACATGGGCAGCAGTAATTAGGACGAGAAAGGCATTCTGGCAAAATTGGCAAATTATGACGACAAGAAAGTAGAGATTAGCGAATTACTTATTCAATAAAAAAAAGTTATACTCACATAGCCTTTGATAGTGTTTGCAACTTCATCAATTTTGACAGCAATTTCTCGAACGTTACCGCTTATCCTGCAAGAAATTATATTATGATCAAAGATTGATTTAAATCTTTGATGAGTGTTGTGCCAGTGTGTCCCAACGTTAAGCGCAAGGTGCACAGCAGCCACTGGCGGCTTTCTACATAGTTTGACCTTCGCGCTACAGTCGTCCAATCATGCGTGCGAAGTGTGCGGCACACACAAGCGCCAAGGCAATAGGGGCGCCACGCCGGCACTAACATGAAGGTTCACTAAGAAAAATTGGCGCTTCATTAGTTTCGCACACAGGCGCAGTATGTAGTCGGCGCGCCCCTGGACGCAGACAGTCATGGCCAACTCTCCTTCGACTGCAGGTACTCAACAAGGTGATCAGTCCTACAGTGAGGTTCCAGGATTTCTCACCTCATCACCTGCGATAGACCCAGCAGCGTGGCGCAGGTTTTAACTATGTGACCCAGCACCAACAGCAAGGCTACGCCTACAGCGCCACTGAGCATGGATCACACCAGGTGATACACTATAGTGATGCTGCACCCACTTGTTGTACATCCAAAGCAGCAGTCTCAGCGCCTCCAGTTAGAAGACGGTTACCTGCCGGGCTAACATGCGCGCCGCGAGATAATTTTATCGCCACTCGTATAGTGTCGGCGCAGGTTGCTTCTCGCTCACCTGATTGAGCGATGAGCGGGATAGAAGGATGCGCTTTCGCGGACGAGTGTAGACAAAATTTTGTCGCGGTGCGCATGTTAGGCCTACAGGCCACTGAGCATGGACAGCACCCAGCAATCCTGTTGGGTCCTCTTACCAACTCTAAGTAATGGTTCCTCACCTGCTGTACACCCACAGCAGCAGCATGGCGCAAGCCGTCAGCGCCACCATGTGCCCCAACGCCTCCAGCGAGGCCACGCCCACCGCGCCGCAGACCATCGACCACAGGTATCCCAGCAGGATCACCACGCCCAACACTATGGGCGTGATGGCCATCTTGAAAATGTTCTTTCCCTCGTTATGCGCCTTCAGCTGCTCGAACTGCTCGGTCAGCTCCTGTAATCGATAAATCCAATAATCGATTAACAAATCACGCTTCGGCATGAGTGGGCCGGCTCGTACGGACTGATACCACGTCCTCACAAAAGACCGGCCGTGACACAGCGCCGTCACCATATTGATAATAGTTGCAATTCGCTTTGCTAAAAGTAGTGTCCTATGGGTTTTTTAGGCGGAGCGTGAAACGGCACCTCAGCAGGCCCTCAGGGTGAGAGTGACAGACTCAATGGACACTTTTTTCTTTTTATGCCTGTCAATCTCATATTTGGATCTCACGGCCGCTTAATACCATCAGCGGAGTGGGGTCACCTTGATTGTCCTCAATATAAAAAAAAGTTTAGATAACCAACCATAACAAACCTTTAGCAGCTGCTTGGAGAACCTATCCTCGAAAGCCTCTCCGCCCATCTTCCTCGTGCTGTGGAAGGCGTGGAGGGCCTTGTCGCGGGCCTTGCGGTGCTCGTCCTCCAGGCGGGCCGGCGGCAGGTAGGGCCGGTTCCCGCCCGCCGCCTCGTCCATCAGCTTCTCGTACACGTCTTTGGCCGTTTGCATGGCGGTCAGGTTGTTCGCTTCTGCTGTCGCCTGTGGCAAAAAGAAAAGTTTATACAATAAATGTATGGTCCACATAGAAGCACCTATCGTTTTCGCTAGGCTTTTGTTGCGACGCGTCGACGCAACGCCCCAAAACGCTAGTGTGACCGGCAAAACGCCGACGCTCAAAAGAGGCTAGCGTGGGGTTATGGTGGATTTGGAGGAGTTTTATTCCTTTTGAGTTTTTTTTTGTAATTTGTGCCTTGCAACGCTACTAACATTAAACCAAATTGAAAAATATTTTGGTTTAAGTACGTTTGTATGGAGAATCCGTTTTTCTCCGGCCCCCGTGCGTACGCAGTGCAAACGATTATACCTTTGATTCCGCCACTGTGCCTCTAGTATAAAGCAAGCGAGAAGTAGCGCCTGCGCTGTGTTTCGTCGAGTGAGTGAGGGTACCGGAGGCCCAATTGAGGGAAATGGGGGATAAAGGTTGGCAGTGCACTTGTGACTACTGGTATTGCTGGTGTCTATGGGCGGCGGCAATCGCTTACCATCAGGTGATCCATCTGCTCGTCTGTAAACTCATCAACTACCTGGCCTGTTCCCAGATTATCTGAAGTCGGCACAGTATGTTTCTTCTTCTATTCGTCCCTTATTCGTCATCGTATCATCCACTCCTTTTAAGCCATGTCATTCTTGCACACAATCCATTCCATCTCTTTTTCGGCCGTCCTCTATTCCTCCACCCATTTACTTTCGTCTCGTCTATCTAACAATCACATAAAAAGCGCCATGAGGGAAAGAGCTCCGAGCAAGTACCGATAGCGTCTTCCATGACTCGGTCCGTATGCCAAGTAGGTGGCTCACGTACCTCTAGTATCGTCTTGGGTACGGGCATCTCGCTGCCGCTGAACACCTTCATATACTCCTTGAAGTAGACGAGCAGGTCCCGCGCCTTCACGTCGCGGCCGCCGATCTGCTTAGTCTTCAGGTGCGCCGGCGCCAGCAGCAGCGGAACGAACAGCTTCAGGTGATCTTTGAACTCGGTGCTGATGTCTGTCAGAAATATATATTTTTACTATCATCATAATCAGGAACCCAAACTAGTCCTGCTGGACATAAGTCTCTCCTAATGCACGCCAGTGCTCCCGTTTTTTAGGCCACTAGTCATCCAGCCCACTCCAGCCAGCAAAGGGAGGGCGGGCTACTAGTTGGTTATAAAACATGGGAACTCTGTTAGATCCCTAAAAATCCCAGGTGAAAAGATGAGGTATTGGTGCACCTATTTACTAACCTTTTGTTGAATGAACAACATTCCTTATTTTTAGTTTCGTACCGGACTTATACCCTACCTTTCAGTTTCCCAGAGAAGTTGGGGTTGGTGGCGACCTCCAGCCCCGGGTGCGGCATGAGGTAGCAGGCCAGCTCCTCGTAGCACGCCACGATGTGCTTGCGCAGCGCCAACAGCTCCTCGTGCTTGCCTTCGCGGACCTGCACACGGTATGTTCGTTATGCACACAAACTTTAGAAAGAGTTCCTTTTTTCTCTGTCTTCTTCTTCTCCTCGTGTCGATCCTTACCTCAAGCCATCTGTCTAATAGCTGCTTGCCCCCTTCCGAACCAAACTTATGCTCATACGGGTAGCTCCAGTCTCGGATCAGAATCTGTAGCCGTTGGAAGGGCTTGCCGCTGCTGTTCTGGAGGGCTAGCCGTCCGTATTCCGTGAACAGCTGAAATATAACACAATATAATATTAAGACCACGGTACCTCCTGCAAACGACGCATACGCCAATCGCCTAAATAAATGCTCGAGACAGTTAATAGAAGTTTCTAGAAAGATCTAGTTTTATGTGAAAGTTTCCCGATGCCCGTCACAAATGTCGCAATAAATCTGCGGCGAACATCCTGGATATTGTGTTTATCCATTGTAACCGCAGGCCCTCCTTTTGCTTCTCTTCGACTAAGACCATGGCTGATGCCATGGTCTTAGTCGAAGATTAAGTGATACATTACTTAGTGGATGATAATTCATCATCCTCTCTTTTTCGCCAAAGTATCCGATCCTGAGCTGCTCGGATCCAAAGTATCCTACCTCCTATTTTGGTAATATCATCGATCCATCGTGACGCTGGACGACCAGGGTTTCGTTTACCTTAGACAATGATCAAAACCATGTGCCACTATGAAAAGGTACCTGTAAATGTTGAAGGTCGTCCTCCTCGAGGTTCTGCGAGAGGTTGTAGATCTGCACGGAGGAGAGCATGGTGGACAGCGCGAAGATGGTGGCGTTGTCTCTCACCGTGGACTCGCTGTCGAACGTGCCCTGCGTGTCCATCAGCAGTATCACCACCTGGAAAAGAGATATGTGAGATAGGATTAGGATTTGGCAATTCACAGCAATGATTTGCAGAATCCTGCCGGGCTAAGATGCGCACCGCGACAAAATTTTGTCGAATCTCGTTCGCGAGAGCGTATCCTTCTATCCCGCTCCTCGCCCTGTCAGGTGAGCGAGAAGCAACTAGCGCTGACGCAATACGAGTGTCGACAAAAATATCTCGTGGTGCGCATCTTAGCCCGGCTGGAATTATAACTTAGTGGTGCGCCTTTTCCATCTACGGTCGGCTCTCCTTGCAAGTTTCTTCAGAACTTCTGAAGACCTAGCAGCTTCGCAATGCCTTTTCATAACAATCCCTTACCTTTTGGCCATTATCTAGAGTAGCCTTAAAGGGTTGCGACCAGAGCAGCAGGCCGGTGGTGTTCCGTTCGGAGCCGCCGCGCCAGCTGAAGCCCTTCAGCGGCTCGTCCTCCGCCCCCATCCAGTCTCCTCCGCTTTCGCCTTTGTTGTACTGGAACAGAAAATAATCTCCTTAGTCGGGAACTTCTCTGTATTTTCTCCAAAATAGAATCAGACATGACATACATTTTTGTAATGCGAAATAAGTCTTAACTTGATGGTTGGCGATCCAGCACTATACGGCAGACGAGACGACGGATCAACTGATGGTAAGCGATTACCGCCGCCCATGGCTTACCTTTTAAACCCCCTTCCCCTGAATGGGCCTCCGGTACCCTCACTTACGCATCGAAACACAGCGCATGCACTGCTTCACGCCGGTTTTCTGTGAGGACGCGGTGGTTTCCTGTCGAGCCGGCCAATTAATGCCGAAGCGTGGCTTCTCCCACTGTATTTTTGTATTTTAGGTAAGACTTGCCTTGTGGTCCAGGTATCTGAGGAAGAAGTCGAGCAGGAAGGACTTGCCCTTCCTGAAGGCGCCGGCGACGGAGATGACGACCACGCTGCGGTCGCGGATGTCCCTGCGCGTGAGCAGCCTGGTGAGGGCATCCTCGTCCAGAGTGAAGGTGTGGTCCTCCGGGTCTGGGATCACCACGGGTATACCGACCCCTGACTCGAGGCTCTCAGATTTACCTGCGACAAAAGGAGATATAATATAGGTACCTACAGTGTGTATCTGTGAACATTTACATCCTTTTAACCACATATTCTATCAACAAATGTTGTTCAGATTTCAGAATGGTTGGTACATCACATGGTCAGAGGAATGTAAATGTTCACAGATACACCCTGTATATTGTTTTTTTATGATATAGGAAGGCAAACGAGCAAGCCCCTGGGTCACCTGATGGTAAGTGAATGCCGCCGCCCAGTGTAGGTATTAATATACCTACCTACAAATTAATAATGTTTCTGTCCCATGGACATCAGCTACACCAGAAGGAGTACGGAGAATAGGGAATAATCCGTCAATTTATCCAAGGGAGAGCCACGCTTCGTCATGATTGGGTCGGCTCGACCGGAGTGATACCACGTCCCGTCCTCACAGAAGACCAGCGTTAAGCGGCGCCTTTCTCTTCCTTGTAGAGTGAGTGAGTACCAGAGGCCCAATTGGGGGAAAGGGGGTTTAAAGGTCAGCAGAGCCCTTGTGACTCGGTGTCCATAGGCGGCGGCAATCGCTAACCATCACGTACTCACCCCCACGTACACACTTACCCAAGGTTTTACTAAGTTTTTATTAATACACGAGCATCATCAATAACACAAACACATCAATACACGCACATTGACACAATTCGGCAATCAACAACAAGCTACACCTGAATCACGGCATTCTCGCAACGTCTGACATAATACTCTATAATTAGTTTTATTTAACTACATTCTTTTAACTACACTTTTTACCCGTTGCTTTTAATGGTCACTACATTGTATTATTTAACAGTTGCTAAACACTACTCATTTCTGGTAACAAAATCTATTGCTAATATAAAACGTAAATAAACAAGTTTAGAACTCCTAGCTACTTTATTAATGTTGGTCAAGTCGAATGGAACGTAATAAAGTAGGTATAAAACAAAGTTTTAAAAAGTATAGCTTAATCGCTCACTATTTTAAAAGTATATGGTCGAGTTTCTTAAACTTTAAATGGAAATACTCACTCATTTCGAAGTATCTTTGTGTACGTAAACAATGAATAAACAATTTTCCAACGAGCGTCCGTCCGCGTGCTAGAGCTCGCTGGAATAACTGATGTGTTGCGTTTGAGCTCCGCGCCACAGCTTGGAAGACAGCAGTGAACTTGCCCACATATGTCACACTCTTAGTTTATATACAAGTTCATATCGCAGTATGAAGTGATATGCACATAAATAGACCTTAATCTTACCACAAACTTGACGTTATTTGTGGTAAAATAAGGAAAAACTCGAGATTTGTTAGTGTAATATGAATGAAACTTAATCCATAAATAGCCAGGGTCCATTCACTGCTGCACGTAGGTCATCTTTATGTTATACAGGGTGGAAAAAACTATTAAGCACTGGAAGGACCTTATATCCTAAAGTTAGAGCTTATGACGAAAAGATACCCCTAAGGCGTACCATCCCATCCCATCATAGTAGCGATGAACTGATTTCTATTATAGACGCCTTTGTCCTAATTATGGACTTCAAGGTTTTCTGGGAGAGATCGCTATTAGTGATAATGCCGCCTACATTGTATACTAGGTTATAACCATAATCGACTTTCCCCTGCAATGCACTTAAGAGTTTCAGACATAAGGACGGCCAAAGTCCGTCCGTCCATACAAAAAACTGGACGTCATCGGCGCCATATTATTATTTACGTGTAGCATGTCTCACTGGCATCCTCGCCGCTGTGTGACGTATGGCCAGTAAGGTCAGCGTGTGACGTCACGAGCGCGACTCCACTGCGCTCGGTGATGTCATACCCGTCTGCCGCGAACCAAGGATCTGCTTACTGATATTATCTGATACTTGAATAATACAAGATATTTTATCTATCTATACTATTCATAAAGAGACAACTTCTTTTGTCAACCATTAAGGCTTATAATGTAAACGAACAAAAAGACAAAACCCTTGCGCGATGTAAAGTAAACGACACCAAGCGCCATCTATCGACAATGATCGGAACTAAAAGAAAAATTAAGTCCCAAAACGAAGTGAAGGCGATCCACTAGTTATCTTCTATACCATTTTTAAAGAAATAACTTTAAAGAAGTTATCACTTTCTTTTTAAATGTAAACAGCGGGAATAAGCCTAAATAACAAATGTTAGGTAAATATGGATTTGAAACAGGAATATACAAGGACATTAAAATAAGTTAACATCGCTGTTGCGACAAACGGTCGCCGCGTATCCCGAGTTCACTTTATTTTATTACCCAACATAATGCGGGAATGGAAACACTCACAGCGCCGCACATGACGAGTCCACTTTCAGTGGGCCGCGGCTAGCGACATGTCCTAACTACTTTACTGTGAATTAAGACTAGTTTAGCCGGCTCCATATAAAGGCACCGCTCTATCGTATTCACGTGAATTGCGTACGCGTCATACAGTATGGTCACTCCTCCCCGCTTGGTTTCCTCACAGTTGCCAATGTCTTTTCTCACTCACGCAAGCATGGTGCAAAGAGCATGAAATAAAATGAACTTAGCATTTAAACCTACCAAAAATATCTGAGCATTTGAGAAAAGATAACTGGATGCCAGTTCGGTATACGCTAAAATGCATTTTCATTTGATGTTCGAGAACAAATGAAAACAAATCAAAGTACTCCTCAACTCAGTACACGCTAAGATTATTTTGATGCTGACTGTACCTACGCGGTCCCTGCACTGAGTTTGTAACTATAATACGATCACAATGTGGCTTTATAAACCCACCTTTTAATTAAAAAAAGTTTTATTTCTAAAACGCAAAAAACATAATAATTTCAGTTTCATCTTCATAACAAATCGACTGATATAGCATACCATACCAACCATACTCTATTCCATAGATCAATAAACTAGACTTGAGTTTATAAATTTGACCTTGCAGCTAGCATAAATATTATCGAGACATGTCTACTTGTTCACATTAGTTTCATTGCTTTTTATTAATTAAAGGCACGCGATATAGAAAGTTATAATGTGTAAAAAAGTTTTGTTTTATGTATATGTCATTTTATGTATGTTGCAAAAATATGTATGCACTATAGTTGTTTTTGCACCCAACTGTACAACCGACAAAGTTCCCAATCCCTTTTAGACCTTATTCCAATGTATTAAGGTCGAATGACGGTACTTTGTCCGGGCACTTTGCCGGGTGCACAAGTAATAGGGTTCCACCAAAAAATAACATAAAGGTGGGCTACAACACAATTTTGTATGAAATTTTCAAAATAAAAAGAATACAGTTACTATCAGTATCACCATAAAAAACATACACTTTTACAAAATATACATTTTATTTTCGACTAAAAAAATACAACTTACACTAAAAATGCAACATACTAGGTACTACTGCAAAAATTTCTTATAAAATGTAACAGTGCATGTGTATTTTCACCATTTATTTAATCAATATACATAGTTGGAGACAATCTTGTAACAACACATATAAAAATATGTACAATTTATTAGATATATTCCAACGTTTCCAACTAAGATAAGTCCGTCGTTAACCTGATTGCGAGCCTCTCTAGTTCTCCCCAAGAATTTCTCACACGCCATAGCCGTGCGTTGCTCGCACGCCACATGCAGTTCCTCACGACCAGTGTAAATGTGCATAAATTTTTAATGTTAACAGTGTGATAAGTCTGTTTTACGCGATGGCAATATAAATATGATGGCGAATATAAATCCTGTCCATATATCACTAAGGAGAAGAGGGGATTCTAAAAAGTTGAATTACATCACATACCCTTAATGGTGACAGGTGGTCTATGGCCTAGGCTCTAGCTAGGCCATAGACCACCTAGTCCTAGACTCTCATGTGTCTCACATAAGCATGTAATAGATGCTATACTTGAAAATATACAAATTCAAGCATCTTAAGTATAATCCTATCATAAGAACTACACTTTTCAATATTTACAATTCCAAACCTAACAGTAATAACTATCCAAACATCTTTTTAATAACATCCGTATAATTTTTATTAATCTTTTCTACGAAAGGGCGAATAGAAACTGCTTTCTGTATCGAAGCCTTATCATTCGGGTCTAAATTAAGGGCTTGCTGAATATCTGCCCAAGCCTCTTCATACATCTTCAGGCCGCTGTATGCGGTGCATCGCCTGTAGTAAGCCTTTACGTTCTTGGGGTCTAGCTTTAGTGCGTTGTCACAGAGCTGTATTGTTGCATCGTATTCATTGTATTGGAGTTGACAGTGGGCCAGGTTGTTGTAGAGTTTTACCTGAAAAAATAAATCATTGTGCCATCTACTAAATATTCAAACACATAAGTGCAGGGTATTTAATTATAATATCAATGATAGTAACGTATTCAGAATCTTCAAAATGATATATTACCTTCAAATCTATCATTTCTTTGACCCTCTCTTCGTCAATCTTGGCTTTGTCCACAGGCTCGATGGCTATCAGAAACTTTAGGGATTTATTGAACCTTCTAAATGCGTCTATTATTCTCTTCTCTTTCACAAGTTCCACTCCCCTTTCCTGCAACAAGAGTTCAACACACATAAGCCTGTATTTTACCTGAAATAGTGTACTTAAGTATATTAATTTTTATTCAAAACAACTGGCTAACATGCATTCTCTGGCAGACAACCATGCTGGGTCATGCAGAAATAGTACTTCAAGAACCTCTTAATCATAATATCAATATATAAAATCTTTGCATACTTTGTGATGTACAGCAGCCTCAAATAGCCTTTCTGTACTCCAGTCACTTATCAACTGCTCCTCCATGACTTCCTTCAGCTCTACCCGACACGCCAGCTCCATCGCCAGCACCCCCTCGCTGTCTCTGTACACGAAGCTCGCCGCACACGTCTCCCCGCAACACATCTGCCCCAGCAACCACTCAACATCCCGGTCCAGAAACGAATCACAATCGCCAATAAGCACGTTCCCGTCGAAACTCTTACTGAAAATCCGACTTAAAGGATCTATCTCGCAATCCCCTTCAGGCATTTGTGCAGCGGACCTCGGATAAAGCTATTTTGCAGCGAGAATCTTCGTATGGGACGATAGAGTAGTCACCGGGGATTATGATTCGTTTTTTGATTTCTCGATCGGGTCGCGAGCTTATTACTATTTCCTTCTCCATTTTGGTTTATCCAGATAGTGATAAATGTAATATTCAGGAATAACACTTCAAATTTCTTTACTATTCTTTAATATTCTTGCTAAAAACCTGCATCGAGCAAAATAAATACAACAAAACAACAGACACATTGACATGCATTGCATGCATTGCCTGCATTGACGTTTATTCGCAGAAACTGTCAATGTCAAAATTTTATTAGAGGCACGTTCTGAAACAAATAATTATTGGTAATAATTTATTATCAAACTAAGACAAATGAGGTACTATCCTTATATTATATATGATAGCGCAAATAATTTTATATCAATTATCTGTTTCATCAACAAACATTAATAAAAATTACAATTAAAAAATAATAAAAATAAACAATAAAAATTACAATTAAAAAATTATTTACAATTTGTTTACTTCATTTAATGTAAAGAAAGTTTAAAATAAAAAAATTATATAATTAAAAATCAATTTCCGGAATCACAATTTAAAGATTTGATTTTTGTATGAATTTAACCTACAGGAAGTTTAAAATTAAAATAATTTAAGTTTTAAAATGAACTTCCGGTGCTTGCCTCACCAGTTTTTAATCTGATTTTAGTATGAATCCAATCTACAGGAAGTTTAAAATAAAAATAATTTAAGTATTAAAATGAACTTCCGGTGCGTTTTAATAATATTTTAGTAAAGGAAGTATTTAATAAAAATACCTTGGAATTTAATAAATTAACTTCCTGTGCGGCACAAGTTTTAATTTGATTTTATATTTGAATTGAAATTCACAGGAAGTGTCGGACATAATTCTTTGTGCAATTAAAATGAATTTCCGGCGGCTTAAATTATTGATTTAGCTATGTAACGAAATTAGATTTTAAGTAATTATTATTTTATTTCAAACACATAAAAAGGACTGGGAAATAAAATAAAATGTTATTTACTTTTTACACACTAATTAAAATCAAACTACGCATTTTGTTATTTTTGTAATAATCCATTTCCTGTTTGAAATGTTAATTTAATTTAATTTGTTATTCTTGTATAATTAATTTTAAAATCATAAGAAAAATAATGTAATATTGTAAAAGTGATTTTAAACAACGAATCGTAATTTATTTGTATTTAATTGAATTATAATGTTTTAAGAGTGTTTTAGTTGACGATTTTAGTACTTAAGATTGTCTTATAAATACGGCCGCCGGCCTGTACAAAATTCATTCGAGTGCTGTCCACAGAACAATATTACTCCTAGCGGAGAAGAATGGCAAGTCCATAGAACCGTAATCCACTACCGCCATCTAGTATTCACCCTCCCCTCGTGAGTTTTAAAAAGCGCGGGAACATTAAAGCGCGTAATTTCTATTCTGCCCGTGCCTACGATATTAACAGCAAGTCGAAATTCTTCAAAAGTTAAGTTACAGACTTGGAATATTGGTTCATTCCGAATCCGTAATTCATATTTTGAAAAACTTCAACTTGCTGTTAATATCGTAAGCACAGGCAGAATAACAGAATAATAATAATGTTTAGTTTTCGATGCAAAAGATAAATACAGTCATGTCTAATGAATGAAATGTAGGTATAATAAAATACTTAGACAAGATCTTGTTATCGCTTGTTTAGGTAGGTAGGAGTATTATTTAAAAATCCGTCGTTTGATATGACTGTACCTATATTAAACATAAGTTTCCTAACAAGAAGAAATGCACGTTTGCAGTAAAACCATGTTAAACATAGAAGAATACATTTATTTATGTAGGAATTACAGACTTAATGGAATTTATGGTGTAAAAAAATGGAAAATCATACAGTTAAATACGTACAAAACAGAATCATGAATAACTCAGTAGTTACTCTTTTAATGATGATGTTACAGAGTTTCATTTTGAAAAGAGAAACTTGAAGCTTCTATGTCTGCTAGAAGAGCCTTAGAATTTTGATGATTGGTCGGCCAGTCACTAAGTGAGTGAGTGTAAGTATAATATGAATCAAGGGAAAACTGAAACATTTACAAATTTCGGTTCAGTTTTCAAGATTTATCAACAACATAATTAACTTTGTAATCTCATATAAATGTACAGGATTAGGTACATTATATTAATCACTGCTCTTCTATTAACACCATCCATATCGCAGACAATGGCTGCAATATTGACCCCAGCTTCAGAGCAGTGATGAAGAACCTGAAATATATTTTAAGTCATATTAGGAACTTGAAATTATTATGGATTACCGTCAAGAGACGAGCGTAACCCAGTCCGCTTCTATAGGTACGGTACCGCTAAAAGGTCGGCAACGTATCAGACCTCGCGGATGTTCATGCGGTGGTGATTAATTACTTACCATCAGGTGCTCTTTGCCCGCTTGCTCTTTTGTCACTTCTATCTAGCTCAAAGACATAATAACTTTATAAATTGCGAGCTATCACAGTGCACGTAAACTTACCTGCAGGTTCCTAGTTCCAGGTTTTAAGGAAGCGAAATAATTTAATATTGTCTGCGGCCGGTGAAGCGCCACATTTAAAGCATTTTCGCTTTTTCTCTTTGTCAGCCATTCTATCACTATAATAAGAGTCACTTTCTCAGAAGAGTCACTATCTCAAACTCACACTATACCTAACTAAAATTGAGGACCAGAAGTTTAGAACAGAACTCAGAGTCACTGTCTCACAAGGAAAAGAGTCACAACCTCACAAGAGTCACTATCTCACATTTGCATACCACAATAGCACATACGGAGGAACTCAATCTGAACTCAGAACAAAATAAAGCGCGTTGTCCTAAACTTTTCAAAGTTTCAAATAAAAACAACGTTGGCCATTTTGAATTAGAAAATTTGTTGACATCATGACATTTAGATTTTTATTTTTTCCTTGGCATTTAGATTTGTGTATGCCAGTTTGTTTTTAATTAGTGATGCCAAATCTTTTAAACCATAAAACTACTTTCGTTTGCTTGATTTGGGTTTGTTTGATCAATGATATTTTAAGATTTTAACTATCAAACAATTTTTATAAGAAATCTTAATAACTCAGCGGAATTTTATTGAAAAATTTAAATATGATCAAATCAAAAATCTACTACAATAGTAGCGAGACACTTCTTAGGCATCCCTTTCTAGCCCCCGTAGGTTTATATCGTCGGCCTATAGAAGTTACTTCCCGCTGGTGCTGTCTGTCACGGAATAAACTGATACCAAAAATAACTTCGTGTCATTTCAACATGGACAACGACGCTCTAACATATATGATTATTATAAATACGCGCTAGCGCGTTACACACTTACGCATGATGTCACGTTGAAATTGAAAAATTATAATCGTTAAATTGTATTAAAAGGGTTTTACAATGTAATAATAAAGATCAAGGTTTCGAACACTTCTCTACGTTTCATTTCAAGTGATGATATATTTTCTTAACAGTTTTGATGATATTATTAGGTATAGAATAGAAACATTCCATAAATGGATAGTTTTTGCAATATCCAACAATGTTACATTATAATATGTAGGTACCATGAAATTAGATTTTTATGACACCTCTTTATGAATTTATTTTGTGATTTATTTCTTAAAATCACTAATGTCAAAAACAGCTGATTTTGTGATTGACATTAAGGTTTGACAGTCGTTCACAGACCATTTTTCCGTAGCAAAATCACATTTTCAAATTGTTATTTTTGTGGCGGTGTTTTAAAAGAAATATGTCCCTAACATGCTGCAGTAGCTAGATAATTTAACATTATACAATAATATTTAATTATTATTTTTAATACTTTTTATATTTTTGTACGTTTTGTTTTATTTTTTTTGGATAAGATAGCTCTCATAGAAGGTGAGTTCAGCTAAGGACACAAGTGAAAAAAAAGGAATAATGCATTTTTCTAAATAAATGAATGTTAAAAACAAAGATAACCTCTCAACTCGTGAAATAATTGTGTGAAATTTAAACAGCGACATAAAATTAGTAGTAGTAATTTGGTGTTTCAGAGCCTTCTTACTTGCTCTAATTACAGTATAATAATAAACATAAACATGTATTTATTTGCTAAAATACTCGTTGATACATGGTGTTATAAATTGTATCTTATAGTTATGGTATCCAGCCTGCCAGCAAGCAAAATTATATATTATTATTAGCTATTATTATATAATATTTAATGAATGAAAGAATGTTTATGTCGCATGTTTCAGAGGTCATGACGCTGCTGCTGAAGAGCATGTGGCAGAACATGCTGCGAGGGGGCCCCCTCGCGCGCTCCATGCGCTCCAGGAGTGTGTCTTCTACATGTAAATTTAATTTAATTTCTGTTACATTCTTATACAACCCGCGAACCTCAGTCTTGTGGAATAGTTTAGCTGCGGCAGTATTTCCTGACGGCTATGACTTAGGGACCTTCAAGAAACGAGCGTACTCCTTCTTAAAAGGCCGGCAACGCATCAGCGACCTCTCTGATCTCGCAGATGTTCATGGGCGGCGGTGATTACTTACCAGCAGGTGACCCGCTTGCTCGTTTGCCGCTTCTAGTATAAAAAAAAAAAATACAATCTGGCTTTAACCATTTGCCGAATCTGCACCATCAGATAAAAAAAGAGCATTTTTTTATTTTATTTTAAGCGGGCGGCTATGCAGGTCTCATTCAGACCAGTATCACTGCAACCAGTTTGATCTATTGTGATAAAAAAGAGCATAATATCTACCTAAAACTGGCAGCTTACTACGAGTAGGTAGTTATTTAATTGGTGTTGTGGGTCAAAAGATCAGCAAATTATTAATAATAGAAATCTCAAAATTACATATTTTTTAATATTAACAACATAACAATACTATAATTTTTTGTTTCACACGCGATAGCCCCCATTATAAAGTATCAGCCTATAAGTATACTGTCCCACTACAGGGCAAAGGTGGGCAAACTTGATGGGATTAGGCTTGATCATCACGCTTGCTTAATAAGGATTAGTGATCACAAACTCAAGCTATGTTTTCGAAACATACTTTTTGCTCGACCTGAGAATCGAACCTGGGACTCCGAGATCACGGCCCAGTACTTAAACCAATCAAGTTGATTGGTTTAAGTACAAACAAAAATAAAAATATTCCAAGTGTAAACATTTGTGTCGGGCAGTGTCGGAGGTGACGCGCGCGCGCTCGCCGCCCGACAGCGTGATGGCGAGCCTGCGCGCGGCGCCGAGCGCGGCGGCGCTGCTGGCGGCGGTGCAGGCGCACCTGCCCGCCATGACGCACAAGCACATGCTGCAGGCGCTGCGGAGCCTCTTCGAGCTGCAGAAGGCTGGCAAGTGAGTACCAACTAGTTTCATAGATTTTCGCGTTTCATTATAACTATTATTATTATTTTTTTTTAATGGTATAGGTAGCAGACGAGCAGGCGGATCACTTGATGGTAAGCAATTGCCGCCGCTCATGGACACTGCAACACCAGTGGAATTACAAGTGCGCTGCCACCTTTTATCCCCTTCCCCCCGGGTGAGCCTCCGGTACCCTCACTCACTCGGCGAAACACAGCACAGGGGTTGCTTCACGCCGGTTTTCTGTGAGGCAGTGGTATCACTCCGGTCGAGCCGGCCCATTAATGCCGAAGCGTGGCTCTCCCACAGTTATTCATGCCGAAGCGTGGCTCTCCCACAGTTCAGTTATTAAAACGGTAATTAACGCGACATTTATTTTTAAATACATAGTATGTAAACGCCCCATTGGTCTAGTGGTTTAAGTACCGGGCCGTGATCTCGGGGTCCCGGGATCGATTTCCGGGTCGAGTAAAAGTATTTTACGAATTTTTCGAACATAGCTCGGGTTTGTGATCACCAATCCGCATTGGGCAAGCGTGTTGATTAAGCCTAATCCCATCATGGTAGTGATAACGTGATTTCTATGATAGAGGCCTTTGCCCTGCAGTGGGACAGTATATAGGCTGATACGTTTACATTGTATGTACTGGCGGTGCGCGGCGTCGTCTGCTAGGGCCCGCACCGCCAGTTCGCTTGGGACCACGGCTGCTGCAATGTACCAGTAAGTACATACAATGTACTTAAAAATAAACGTTGCGTTAATTCCCGTTTTAATAATTTGATTACCAACTAATATTACAACTGTGAGTATGTGCCTCTTGCACGTGGAAGGAGAGCTTGACCTCACCAACCCACTTCTTGCACCCACACTAGCGTCTTTTGAGACGCCGACGCTCAAAGGACGCTAGTGTCGGGTCACTCTATGTACCTATAAAATGCATAAATCGTTGCAAACAACATTGCATACGCAAGATCGCTTAAGCTTATTAAACACAGATACAACCATATATTTATTTATTTATTCTTTATTGCACGTATTGAAAACTTAATGCCTTACAGCATTCTCTACCAGTCGACCATTGGGCGACTCAGAAAACGCCCAGCCACGCGCCATCTATTGGTAGACAGTGGAACTACTGCCCCGAAACGAAGTGAGGGCGGGCCACTAGTTCGAGTATAAAGGTGATTTGTTCTTTGTTTCTCAGAATGGAGCAGGACCCACAGCACATAATCAAAGACCCAGCTTTCAGCGTGCTCTGCCAGAACTTCAAGAAGCATGCGCGCGCGCTCGACACAAACGAGGCGATCGAGGCCATCAAAGTGCTCTCTTACCTGCAGGTAGGGTCACGTTTCCGCTGTCATCAATAAGGCTATCGCGTGTGAATAATCCGCTAGATGGCGTACTGTTAGATTGAGATCCAACTTCAACTTCATTGGTTGTTTAGTGACATTTTGTTGACATCTCACATCAATGTAATCCCTTGGGCATTTGTAAAGAGATAAACTCTATAGCCCACAACAAACCTGCAATGGAATCAATGCCCAGCGCCATCTGTTGGTAGACAGTCGGACTACAGACCCGAAACGAAGAGAGGGCGGGCCACTAGTGTAATGTAAAGTAGACTCCTGTTTCTGCACTTAGACTCCTATTTGGTCATTGTATGTGTAGGCTCCTGGTTATTCTAGTCAGCCTAACTCCGCCCAGAAGCACAGAAGCTTCCTGGGAACTTCGCAGGCGTCGGGGAGTGGACAGCATCGCACTTCAGAACTACGTGTGCGACTAATACACATCAAATATAACCAATCATAATGTAGATGGACCTTATTTCTACAGTACGCCATCTAGCGGATCACACGTCTAGTATTCTGAAGTCGTGTTCTAATTTCCAATCTCTTCCCACAGGTGCCAGTCGACTCGCTCATCGTGCAAACGATGCTCCAGCTCATCAGATACAGCATCAACTCGCTAAACGTTCGTCAGATCATGTTCCTGGACTTCCTCCTCAGTCGATACGACTGCAAAAACCATTTAATCGACGCTCTCAAACTGGCTTTACCCCTAGCATTCCAAATTAGATTACCTTTAGAACTAGACAATGATGACTTGCCTCTCTTAAGAGATATGCTGTCCTATTCCTGTAATCATGACCTGCCGGACCGGTGTATAAACAACGTGGTGACTGGTCTGCTGCTGCACGACCAGGCGATAGACGCGCAGAACGCCAAGTCGATCATCTGGTCGCTGTGCCAGGTCAACTGCACTGAGGAGGTGTTCCCCACGAGGGTTCAGCTGCTGCATATCTGCTGTGATATACTGACGCAACATATTAATAAGGTAAGCTTTATTGGGTACTAGCGACCGCCCGCGACTTCGTCCGCGTGGGAAAGTAACTTTTTACCCCCCTTTTAACCCCTTACAACCCCCTTTTCGCAATAAAAAGTAGCCTATGTCCATTCTCAGGGTCTAGATCATCTGTATACCAAATTTCATTTAAATCCGTTCAGTAGTTTTGGCGTGAAAGAGTAACAGACAGACAGACAGAGTTACTTTCGCTTTTATAATATTAGTATGGATTTAATAGTAGCGATGACTTGATTTCTATGATGAAGGTCTTTGGCCTGCAGCAAGACAGTTTTTTTCCTAAATAGGCAAATCCTAAATAGGTTACTTTACTTAACTTTATCTATTTGTGTTACAATGATGCTGTTTTTTTCCTAAATAAATAAATATATTGACCTGACTCCATACTAAGTAGTTTAAGCACTTGTGTTGCAGATATCAGACAACAGCTAGGATCACAAATATAATCACATCATCATCAGCAACCCACACTCGTCCTCTGCTGGACATGGTCTCCCCTAATGCACGCACCGCTCCTGATTTTCACAAATATAATACTTTAATACATATATTAACCCAGATACTGAACAAACACAAGTGATCATCACACGAATGTTTGTCCAGGGTGGTGATCGAACCAACGACCTTTGGCGTATGAGGCAGGGTCACTTTCTCTATCTATCTATCTTTATAAATTGTAAGCTACATTTATTCCTCTCTACCGTTGATTCCAGCTGACATACGACGACGTCCTGCGCACAGCGGCGAAGATCAAAGGGCGGATCCTGGAGAAGCACCCGGAGTACTACCACGAGCAGCTGGTGGACGCCATCGCCGGGTACGTGGTGGCCAACCGCGTGGACTTCGAGAAGGCGCTGCTCGTGGCCAGGGTGCTGTCGAGGATCGTGAGTCACTGGAAATATAAATATAAATATTCTTTTTTTCTTATATTAAGGAAAATTAAGATGACCTCACTCCGCCTGATGCATGGTACGCGTGCCGTGAGATCCAAATATAAATAACTAGTCCTCACTTCGTTTCGGGACATTAGTTCACCTTTTCGCTTTGTATATAAAGTCTGTCGGTGCCATAGAATTTAGGTACCTCTTTATAATTAGTATGGATAAATAATTAAATCACACAACATCTCATACATTGACCTGACTCCGTATTAAGTACCTACCTAGCTTAAGCACTCATGTTACAGATATCAGACAAGAGAGAATATAATATGTACTTAAATACATATATAACGCCCAGACACTGAACAAACACACGTGTTCATCACACGAATGTTTGTGATCCAGGGTGGGGATCGAATTATCCGATTATCGTAAAAAATACATTTGTCATCACCAGTGGCGGGGCAAGATCTAATTTAGATGTGGGCAAGACTGATTTCGCGAGGCCCTTTTCTTTTCTGTCGATCGCCTATGCCGTGCGCCGCCTCTGTTCATCACAGGTAATGATTCAGTTTAAAATACCTTCATAATTGCGCCAGTTTCGTAATGTAACACAACAGTCGACTCGCGTTTGCCTGTCTGCCTGCCTGCGTTGATTGCAAGTCTAAGGCACACCTTCCGTCGTCGTCAGCCATTCGTCTTCTGTCTTACTCTCGCTCGCTATCCGAATTAAAACATCGGTCTTTTACAAGTTCCTTATCATGCATCACCAATCCTACATAAATGGTACTGGTTGTTCCAGGCACACACGCATCTAGGCCTGGTGGAGTACCTGTGCACCCTAGCCGCCTCCACCCCCGACACCCTGGCGCGCGCGCGCACCAACATCCTGTTCGGCTTCGTCAACTGCCTCGCCAACAACAACTACACGCCCCCCGCCGACCAGTGGCAGCTGTTGCGGCAACAGATCTCCAACAACCCGAGTGAGTGCCGTAGCTTCAGTGTTTGTCAGTCTTCAGCCACGTAAAGTCACTCGGACACAATCAAAGATTTAAATCGTTAGATATGCCCTCACCATACTTTGAACGCGCCAATATGAATCTAGGGGTCTACTCCGCCAAACGATATCGAATTCATACAAAAACCCTACTCTAATACAGCTTAAAATACGAATAATTGAATTTAACAGCTTCACAAACGTCAAATCGACGAACATTCCGACGACGTCTCTGATGATATCGTTAAGAGTATCGTCTCGAGATATCGAGATTTGACGTTGTGAAGCTGTCAAATACAATTATTCGCATTTTAAGCTGTGTTAGTGTAGGGTTTTTGTATGAACTGACGTATCGTTACGAATAATCCGATATCGTTTGGCGGAGTAGACCCCCTAAACTCGAATGAGCAAGTCTCGCCCAACTGGGATCAGTTGTCATTTGGACACGGTGACGGTTAAACGTTACAGTTGTAGTCATACTTATTTCAAAGTAAAATGCTTTCGTATGCCTTTTCAGTGCACACTAAAAATACCAAAATTCAAATAAAGCAAGTGATCTCATTCAGTTGTACAGTACACCATCTTGCGGTTTTTTACACGCGATAGCCCCAATGACGGTTTTGCAAATACAAAATCCGATAGATGGCGTTACATTGACGTCTGTTCCAACAACGAGTGGATTGGTCATTTTGACCTATCATGTCAAAATTATGAAGTTATGTCATGAAACAACCAATGTCGCCAAAGTTGGACCTGACGTCATTGTAACGCCATCTATCGGATTTTACATTTGCAAAATCGAGGGATTCAATGAGGATTGTTTTTGACGGCCTCGATGGCGTAGTGGCTGAGGTGTTCGCCCGAAGCGCGAAAGGCCCGGGTCCGATTCCCGGTCAAACAATTTAGAAATCTACTTATTCTAAGTTTTCTTAGGTCTGAGTGTTCTGGGTTGAGGCCCCCAGTTAATTATCGTCACCTGGTACTCATAGTACAGGGGTTGCCCTAGTTCGAGACCAGGTTGATTAGTGTGATTGTCTTGCGCATTTATTTATTTTATGTATCTGTTGTCTGAAGCCTTACGAAGCCTTACGACTCACGTTTTCAGTCCTGGACGGCAAGAACCCGGCCCTGCCCTGGACCAAGCTGTGCCTGGAGCTGGCGTCGCTCGGGCACTTCGAGGCGCGGCTGCTGGCGCGCGTGTTCTCGCCGGACTTCCTCAAGGACTACCTCTCCAGGGAGAACAACCAGCTGGACTATCTGCAGCTGCTGACGTTGTATGAGGCTGTGAGGAGTTTTCATAGGTGAGTATTATACTTTTTTTATGTGGGAGATGAACTGGCAGTGATGGTAAGCAACTCCAGTGGAGTCACATGATACTCAGCATAAAGCACTTGTGATCACGTATCGTATCGTACCATTTCGTTCAAAAATGTATTGGATACGTTAGTTGTATAATCTGTGGACGGGCGCTCGTATTGCGATACTATCTTTTCTGTCAATTTTAGTTCTGCGTACACACGATAGAGGGAGCTCTTCAACTTATACAAATTGTTTACGATGTGCATATACGCTACTATTTTTGTGAAAAGTTCATGCTAGGCCTATAGTACCTGCCTTCCGGCCTACTGGTGGCCTACCAACAAACTACCAACGACGGACAAAATTGTTGTACAGCATTTTTTTCGTCCGTTTCGTTCCGGGAAGCTATATGAAATAGATATCTAGAGATAATGAGTCCAACATTTGCCGCCTCCGAAAATCTGCCGCCGGAGGCTCCACCTTACTTAGGTAAAATGGTGAATCCGCCACTGCAGAGGCCAAGCCTCACTTTGGGTCGCTGCGCCAGCCTAGTTACTTAGTTATTGTCCGTCGGTCCCCAGCGAGCAGTACACGCTGCCCGCGGACGTGGTGTCCCGCGCGCGCGCGCTGTACCCGCTGGCCCTAGTTACTTAAGTTATTGTCCGTCGGTCCCCAGCGAGCAGTACACGCTGCCCGCGGACGTGCTGTCCCGCGCGCGCGCGCTGTACCCGCTGGCCCTAGTTACTTAGTTATTGTCCGTCGGTCCCCAGCGAGCAGTACACGCTGCCCGCGGACGTGGTGTCCCGCGCGCGCGCGCTGTACCCGCTGGCCCTAGTTACTTAGTTATTGTCCGTCGGTCCCCAGCGAGCAGTACACGCTGCCCGCGGACGTGGTGTCCCGCGCGCGCGCGCTGTACCCGCTGGCCCTAGTTACTTAGTTATTGTCCGTCGGTCCCCAGCGAGCAGTACACGCTGCCCGCGGACGTGGTGTCCCGCGCGCGCGCGCTGTACCCGCTGGCCCTAGTTACTTAGTTATTGTCCGTCGGTCCCCAGCGAGCAGTACACGCTGCCCGCGGACGTGGTGTCCCGCGCGCGCGCGCTGTACCCGCTGGCCCTAGTTACTTAGTTATTGTCCGTCGGTCCCCAGCGAGCAGTACACGCTGCCCGCGGACGTGGTGTCCCGCGCGCGCGCGCTGTACCCGCTGGCCCTAGTTACTTAGTTATTGTCCGTCGGTCCCCAGCGAGCAGTACACGCTGCCCGCGGACGTGGTGTCCCGCGCGCGCGCTGTACCCGCTGGCCCTAGTTACTTAGTTATTGTCCGTCGGTCCCCAGCGAGCAGTACACGCTGCCCGCGGACGTGGTGTCCCGCGCGCGCGCGCTGTACCCGCTGGCCCTAGTTACTTAGTTATTGTCCGTCGGTCCCCAGCGAGCAGTACACGCTGCCCGCGGACGTGGTGTCCCGCGCGCGCGCGCTGTACCCGCTGGCCCTAGTTACTTAGTTATTGTCCGTCGGTCCCCAGCGAGCAGTACACGCTGCCCGCGGACGTGGTGTCCCGCGCGCGCGCGCTGTACCCGCTGGCCCTAGTTACTTAGTTATTGTCCGTCGGTCCCCAGCGAGCAGTACACGCTGCCCGCGGACGTGGTGTCCCGCGCGCGCGCGCTGTACCCGCTGGCCCTAGTTACTTAGTTATTGTCCGTCGGTCCCCAGCGAGCAGTACACGCTGCCCGCGGACGTGGTGTCCCGCGCGCGCGCGCTGTACCCGCTGGCCCTAGTTACTTAGTTATTGTCCGTCGGTCCCCAGCGAGCAGTACACGCTGCCCGCGGACGTGGTTGTCCCGCGCGCGCGCGCTGTACCCGCTGGCCCTAGTTACTTAGTTATTGTCCGTCGGTCCCCAGCGAGCAGTACACGCTGCCCGCGGACGTGGTGTCCCGCGCGCGCGCGCTGTACCCGCTGGCCCTAGTTACTTAGTTATTGTCCGTCGGTCCCCAGCGAGCAGTACACGCTGCCCGCGGACGTGTTGTCCCGCGCGCGCGCGCTGTACCCGCTGGCCCTAGTTACTTAGTTATTGTCCGTCGGTCCCCAGCGAGCAGTACACGCTGCCCGCGGACGTGGTGTCCCGCGCGCGCGCGCTGTACCCGCTGGCCCTAGTTACTTAGTTATTGTCCGTCGGTCCCCAGCGAGCAGTACACGCTGCCCGCGGACGTGTTGTCCCGCGCGCGCGCGCTGTACCCGCTGGCCCTAGTTACTTAGTTATTGTCCGTCGGTCCCCAGCGAGCAGTACACGCTGCCCGCGGACGTGTTGTCCCGCGCGCGCGCGCTGTACCCGCTGGCCCTAGTTACTTAGTTATTGTCCGTCGGTCCCCAGCGAGCAGTACACGCTGCCCGCGGACGTGGTGTCCCGCGCGCGCGCGCTGTACCCGCTGGCCCTAGTTACTTAGTTATTGTCCGTCGGTCCCCAGCGAGCAGTACACGCTGCCCGCGGACGTGGTGTCCCGCGCGCGCGCGCTGTACCCGCTGCACGGCGCCGCGCGCGCGCTGGGGGAGCACGTGGCGCGCGGGCTGGGCGTGACGCGCGTGCCCGAGAACGTCGTGCTGCCCAACGGGATCGTTGCTGGTACGGAACTATAATGCCCTTTTTTCCACATTCATTTCGCAAAAGAGCGCTATTTTACATTTTCGGAATTTAAAAAACCAATGGTTTCTCAGTACGCCATCTAACGGATTTTCAACCCGCTATCGCGTGTGGAAAATCCGTTAGATGGCGTATCTGAGAACTGGAGTCCATCTACACGGTGATTGTTTATGTTTGATGTGAGATGTCAATATGTCATTGAGCAACCGATGACGTCGAAGTTGAATCTTAGTTCTCACGTACGCCATTTAGCGAATTTTTCACACGCGATAGATGGGGGCTATCGATTCAATGAGGGTTTTTGCAAATGCCAAATCCAATAGATGGCGTTACATTGACGTCAGGTCCAACAACGAGTGGATTGGTTATATTTTGACGTATATGTCAAAATTATGAAGTTATGTTATGAAACAACCAATGTCGTCAAAGTTGGACCTCACGTCAACGTAACACCATCTATCGGATTTTGCATTTCGCCATTTGCAAAATCTCTCATTCAAATATTTATTTCAGACATACTTAGTATTCCATTAAGATTATAGAAATTCAGAACGAATGCTTTCTGTTATATATATCGGACAACAGGACAAACACAAATAAAATGCTTGCTTAAATAAATATATAAACCTAGACACTGAACAAATACGAGTGTTCATCACACGAATGTTTGTCCAGAGTAGAGATCGAACCCACGACCTTTGGCATATGAGGCAGAGTCATTACCAAATACGCCATCCTGTCCACCAGAAAATAACATTGATCTCATGCTCCTTTCTTATTAGCTGCATTTTTACGGAGTCTGTTTATTTCTAGATTTGGTAGTATGCCTGAAAAATGGAATTCCAGTCAACCTAACTATACCTGAAGGCATGGAGAGGATACCTATTGAACAGCTGAACTTACCCAAAGATGGTATAGTGTAAGTACTATTTTACTAAATCGATTTTTTTATGAGACCGTGTCACCTGATGACAAGGGGTGCGGATGCGTTGCCGGCCTTTTAGGAGAAATTTGATGTAAGACTTAGATATACTTTCACTCCGGAGTAAATTCCGAAATCACCGCTTGTCTACCCTACTATATCATATAAAGTAGGTAACTACGACATGCCTCTGGCTGGGGAGTGAGTTGCATCAACACCAAATATTGTATGCCATAAGGCAGTGATCCATTTTATGTAAATCTAGTGGCCTGTCACTTTGTTTCGCGACATTAGTTTCCCATGCAACCAATAGATGGCGCTTGGGAGTCGCTTACATCGTTGTTTATAGGATTTACCTCTTTATAAATAGTATAGAATATATTCAGAATAAATGATTTATGATTATGTATTTCATAGTGATTTCCCTTCCAGCGTATGCATAATGATCTTCAACCAAGGCTGCTTCTCTATGAACAGCAACCGGCTGCGCGGCACGTTCCGCCTGCTGCTGGACGTGGTGGAGAAGGCGGGGTACGCCGCCGTCGGCGTCAACCTGTCCGAGTGGCTGCAGGCGCCGGCGCACGAGCGCGCGCCCTACCTGCTGCGCGAGGTGGCCTACAAGTGCGGCGAGATCGGCATGAAGCTCACCGCCACCTGACCCGAGGGCTAGGCGAATGGTTCCGCAATGTGATTGGTCGTAGACTAAATTCTAGTATTAAAGACGTTGTTGAGTTTTTTTATTTTGTGTTTTTGTGGGTGCGGTTCCTTTAATTCTAAATAGGATATAAACGAGCTAAAACAAGACAAATATAAATGAAGACCAAAGCCCATCCAAAGCCTGACTTATAACGAATCCTTCAAGAAAGTCATGAAATTAATTTGATAGCGCCATTTATCGTCGTAACGCCCAGACAGCAGACACAATGGAAAATCAATTGTTTTATGCCTTTTAAAAGGCTTATGGGCCTTACGACGTTATATTATAGAACTCCGTAATACATACGTTCCTCGAGAAACAATTTCACAACTATTTATTGTCAGAGTAAAGGTAGATGGCCCCAGTTGGCAACATCGTCAGGTGCACCGTGTGCACGATTCCTATTATGGAAATAATATTTCAAAGCTTGCCACCCCACAAACGTCAAACCGGTGAATTGTCAATGTCAAACAAAAGTCACTATACCGCGATTTCAAACAAATGTTTTTATCGGCTAATTTGATTATTTATTCACTTGCGACCTGAATTTATTGTGATAAATGCTATATAAATAGAAGCAATATAAACCGGCGCTCATTAGAGCGGTGACTACGCGGTTGATTCGTCAGGGAGGGGCAAAATGGGTGGTTCTGTAAAGTTCGCTTTCTTATTGTTATTTAGTTTGATTATTATCTCGGAAAGTAAATATGCGTATGTGACCTGGAAGGGCAATAACGCGCAGATAATTGTGAGTGATTACTTCGCCGACATCCCGGACCAGCACGTCGCGAGAGCTACATACAGCAACGAGATCAACTCGACTGGGTTTGTTGCACTCTACTCATTGTTTTGTTCTCGTACAGCGATAATTTATTATTTATAGCTTAACTTTAATTTGTAACAACTGTTAACTGAAATTTGTAACCGGGTTTTGCTTTGTTTGTAATTATTTTGTGCGTATGAATAATAACATTGAGTCATACTTTTGTGCTATTATAAAGTAATTAAAAACAGACACATTTTATTGAATGCTGTTATTTATCTTCAAGTTATCAAACTTAATGACTTAACTGTTAACCTCCTACATAAGAATACAATACTACAAAGAATTAAAACCAAAATGTTATGTAAACTCCCTGCTGAGGTCTGTTTTTCCTGGCCACTATAATCTGGAATCTTTAAGGCAAGAGTGAACAGGCATCTTCTTGACAACTCATGTCATCCTAGACCTCATTACTTTCCATCAGGTGTGAATGTGTTCAAGCCTTGGCTTAATACTACCATAAAAAAACTTGTAAATAATTTTAAAAAGTAACATTTTATAAATGTAGTCTCCCAAATCTGTTGCAATAATAATTTTAGCTGGGCATTCTTGGAACTGCATACATCAGAAGACTCGAGCGATGAGCAGCAGGCGTACGCGGCCGGCTACCTGGAGGGCTTCCTCACCAGGGACCTCATCTGGATGCATTGGCAGAATGTTCTCAAAGGGTATTTTTAAAGCTTCTTACTTCTAATAACAACAAAACTGCAAACCAAGGCAATTACGTTTACTCTATGCAAGCAAACCTTCATAAAGAGAGTGTATTCCTTTCTAAAAAGTCGCTGGCACACTGTGGTTCCTCTTGTGTTGCGAGTAGCCGTTGGCGATGGTAATTGCTTACCATCTGGTGATCCGTCATCTGCCCCATGTATAAAAAAAATGTTTTAAGCTAAATAAGGTTACCAATTGCTCAATGCTGAATTTTAAAAAATACCTAGTCATCTTCATTTTATGAATCTAACCATAAAAGTCTCATTTTAATATGTTATTCAATAAATTATTCAATCAAGTAGGTAGTACCTATACTGTCATAAAAGATATAATCTATTAAGCAGAAGTTCTTTGGTATCCACTGAGTCGAATCAATATAATATTTCAGGTACTGTTATAACAAGACAGATGTTTGTGGTCTGATTGAAGAGTTCGTGGACAAAAATGAGGCATACATCAGGTCGATGGTTGACCTATACACAAACGACCCTTACTGGTATCAGGTAATACAGAAAAATCATTTTTTATTTGTTTATCAAAAACGTTTAAGATTATTTAATACTAGCGGCCGCCCGCGACTTCGTCCGCGTGGAAAAGTAACTTTTTACCCCACTTTTAACCCCTTACAACCCCTTTTTCGCAATAAAAAGTAGCCTATGTCCTTTCTCAGGGTCTAGACCATCTGTATACCAAATTTTATTTAAATCCGTTCAGTAGTTTTGGCGTGAAAGAGTAACAGACAGACAGAGTTACTTTCGCATTTATAATATTAGTATGGATTATTGAATATTGATTGCTGCAGGTAAAATTGTACTACATCCAACTTGAAGGCCTAGCAATAGGATACAATGAAGCCACCACTGACCCATATGAACTGCTCACAGTCAGAGATATTTTGTAAGTATTTTACTTTATATTTACTAACTTATTATTTTTTGTATGTGCTCTTGGTGGGTCTAAATAAATTACTTCTTTAATAAGTGTAATCGAATTCAGACGGGAAGCAGCGCCTGCGCTGTGATTTATCGACTGAGTGAGGGAACTGGAGGCCCAATTAGGGGGAAAGGACGTTAAAGGTTGGCAGAGCACTTGTGACTTGTCTATGGTCGGCGGCAATCATTTACCATCAGGTGATCCGTCTGCTCGTGGGCAGTGACCCAACTATCACATGGGAAGAAAAACTACATGAATATTATTGATGCTGAATATTATTTAACAGAAATAAAACAATATAAGCTATTGAGTGAGGGTATATAGTGTAGGTCACTGGAGTCCCTTGAATGCGGGTGGCGCAGGACCGATCAGTGTGGAGAACTTTGGGGGAGGCCTATGTCCAGCAGTGGACAGTGGTCTATTGGCTGAAATTTACCTTGTTGGAAATAGTATCATCAGCCTCTACAGTTTCATGTATCCTGTGTAATGTTAGTTCTGACAATAAATATTTTTAAATTGTTTTTTTTTTTTAATTTTGTGGGGCAGGTGGATCAACATGCTGGGCGACCTGGACGAGCTGGCGTTCGCGCTGTCGATGCCGCCGGAGTCGGCCGAGGGGCTGCTGTTCCCGGAGCACTGCTCGGGGCTCGTCAAGCTGCTGCCCGACCTCTCCGAGCTCTACACCTCGCATGTCACTTGGAACAGGTACAGTGGCCAGCACATAAAGTTACTACAATCTGTCAAATTTCCTCAGTTGATATTGAACCAAACACGTTTGACATAAAAGTGAAGTTCGATTGAAGAAATTTGACAGATTGTAGTAACTTGATCTGCAGGCCACCGTACATCTTCTATACTATTTATAAACAAACTAGCTTTTGACCGCGGCTACGCTCGCGCTCCCCGCTTCCCTAAAATGGGGAGTTAGAAATGGGCAAAAAGTATATACTTTTTTACTTCCCTTCAATTATCTCCATTTAAAAAATCACGTCAATTCGTTGCTCCGTTTTGCCGTGAAAGAAAGACAAACATACAGACAGACACATTCTCCCATTTATAATATTAGTATGAATAACTTCACTTATGGAAAAAGGGTAGGGAGGCCTTTGCCCTGCAGTGGGACATTACGGGCTCATAATAAACAGGAAGCATATCACAAAAGAACTTCAAAATGATGTATGTCGCCACTGCAACAGCGCAGCTGAAACAATTCAGCACATCACAGGAGCCTGCAAAACATTAGTACAGTCAGACTATAAACATCGGCATGACCAAATCGCCTCCATCATACATCAGTACCTAGCACATGCATTTAAATTCATCCCGGAAAAAGTACCATATTATAATACTCACCATCGACCATCCTTGAAAACAAACGAATTAAGTTATACTGGGACCGAACTATAATTACAGATAGAACAATACATTTTAATAGGCCGGATATCACATTGCACGACAAAGATACAAAAACCATTTACTTGATAGATATAGCAGTACCCAATACCCACAACCTCCAAGCAACTATATCCGAAAAAATATCAAAATACCACGATCTAGCAATAGAACTTAAAAAACAGTGGCATGCCGGTACCGTACACATAATTCCCATCGTTATTTCAGCTACAGGAGTGATACCAAAGAGTATTAAAAAGAGTCTCGATCTACTAAAAATCCCCACAAACATTACCTATTTACTCCAAAAAGCCAGTATACTGAATACATGCAGAATCACACGAAAGTTTTTGTCTTCCGGATCTACCACACTCAATACCATGACGCTTGACTGAGGTCCGCGTCGTGGGAATATTTACCCGCCTTTATTTATCAAAGGTTGGAGAAAGCTAAGCTTTAAAATATAATAATAATAATAATATTTGAACCGAAAACACGAAACGCATGCGCAATCTTATTGACACCTAGCGCCATCAATTTTCAAAAAGTTTGAACTAACAGCAAAATTAAGTTCCTAAACGAAGTGGGGCCACTATTATATAGATGACTGGTCCAACTTTGTCGACATAGGTTGTTTTGAAAAATAACTTTATAATTACTTTCATGGCCTGTATCGTTGCAGCTACCAATCCATGCTGCGTCTGCAGAAGATGTACGTATTAAAATACAAGATGGCGCCCGGCAGTAACGAAACCATCCCTGGTTACAAGATGTCGCTGTCCTCCTACCCTGCGTTTGTGCAAGTACGTCACTATTTTTTATTTGGTACTTATAATATGTATGTCACTTATGGGTGTATATCCGATCATAGTAGCGATGACTTGATTTCTATGATGGAAGCACTAGCAGGTGACCCGCTTGCTCGTTTAGCGCCTCAAGTGTAAAAAAAAAGCCTTGCCCTGCAGTGGGACAGTATACACCGTGCTTTTTTAACCGTTGTTCACACTTCTCCGTTCCGTTGTTCACACGTTCACACGTTCACACCGTTGTTCACACACACACACACACAAAATATTATCTTATGTTATGAAATGGCTCTTGTAAAGTTAGTGGTGTTTAGTCCACAGACGACTTCTACATAATATCGTCGGGTCTGGTGGCGGCGGAGACCACCATCGGCAACAGCAACCGCTCGCTGTTCGAGCGCGTGCACCCCGAGGGACAGGTGATAACTCTAACTTCTTCATACTTACTTACTACCTGGCGAAAAACTTGTGTGAAAGCTTAGGTTAGGGTTATTTTTTTATGACCACAACCTTTAATTGTAAAGATATTTTTGTGTTGTGGCAACACTTGTAAAGTATTTGCTAAGTACGATGCGGATAAACATGGACCGCTTTATCGAAGAACGTATTTCAATGACAATACGGCTAATCATTGATTTGCCGCATTTCAAAACGGCCCAGTTTTTGATAACAGCTAGCCGTAATTTTTTTTTTATGTGATAGGTAGCAAACGAACAGGCGGATCACCTGATGGTAAGCAATTGCCGCCGCCCATGGACACCTGCAACACCAGTGGAGTTACACGTGCGCTGCCAACCTTTAATCCCCTTCCCCTCCCCGGGTGGGCCTCCGGTACCCTCACTCACTCGGCGAAACACAGCACAGGGGCTGCTTCACGCCGGTTTTCTGTGAGGCAGTGGTATCACTCCGGTCGAGCCGGTCCATTCATGCCGAAGCGTGGCTCTCCCACAATTAAATAATAATAATAATAATATGTACATAACCCGTGATATAACCCGGCGGATTATACGATCTCGCTGCGACACACACATTTAGATATTTTCAGATACAATAAGGTCGACTGAAGTTATGTTCCGTAAGCCAATAAGCAAAACTGTTTTATCGACACCGCCATCTCGCACAGCAAGATGGCGTTGCTTACCAAGGCATGACGTAACTAAACATCAAATAGCACAAGTTCAGTATTGGGGAGCTGCCTTTTTTTATGAGTCACATTAGCATGGACCAATGAGAAACTTGTCGGTTACACGGCGCCATATTTAACTTTTGTAGATTCTGGAGTATGCGCGCGTGATGGTGGCCAACCGCCTCGCCCGGTCGGGCGCGGAGTGGGTGTCCATATTCCGCAAACACAACAGCGGCACTTACAACAACCAGTGGTGTGTATTTTAACAACTATAACATGGTAATAGTAAAAGTGTGTATATTCGCTATGTATTCTTTACCGCATCTATCACGGGGAGTGCTCCGAGGAATTGTTTGATCTACTTCCTGCGGCTGAATTCTTACATCGAACCACACGCAAGCGGCTGTCATTCCATCCTCATCATTTTGATGGTTGGCGATCTAGCACTGTGCGTTTTTCGAGGAATTTTCTCCCGCGAACCTCAGTCTTGTGGATTAGTTTAGCTGCGGCAGTATTTCCTGACGGCTATGACTTAGGGACCTTCAAGAAACGAGCGTACTCCTTCTTAAAAGGCCGGCAACGCATCAGCGACCTCTCTGATCTCGCAGATGTTCATGGGCGGCGGTGATTACTTACCAGCAGGTGACCCGCTTGCTCGTTTGCGGCCTCTAGTATTAAAAAAAAATTATATGTGATAGGTAGTAGACGATTACGAGCAGGCGGATTACCTGATGGTAAGCAATTGCTGCCGCCCATAGACACCTGCAACACCAGTGGAGTCACAAGTTCCCTGCCAACCTTTTATCTCCTTCCCCGGGTGGGTCTCCGGTACCCTCACTCACTCGGCGAAACACATCACAGGTGGTGCTGGTATATATGGCGCAGTCATCTGGTTTAATCAGCTATTTGATTGGATGACTAGCGCGTTTATTGAATAGCGACGTTTAATTGAATGACTAGACCGAACGTTGAATGAACAAACCTCACTCAACGTCCAATAAATTAGCGGATTGAAACATAGCTCTTTGAACATAGCGGACGTAAAATCAGTCAAGTGATTGTAATTTAGTTCATTTTTTTTCCACTGCGGCGTTGGTGCTCATCAAAACAAAGATGGCGTCAAACAGCTGGTACAGATAGATTAAAATAGCACTGTTTTGATATTTTATTTTTTTATTTAAAACTTATTAATGTGTGTTATTATGTCGTTTCATATATTTTATTTTATCTAAAGTTAATTATCTTTTAAGTTTCGAACTTATCAAACATTACAAAGTCAGCTATATCCTATTCAACGACTATACTTGACGTTCAGTCAAGAAGTTGAACGTTATAATAAACAACTTGACGAGTTGTCCTTTAGTCATTCAATTAAACGTCGCCATTCAATGAACGCGCTAGTTATCCAATCAAATAGCTGATTAAACCAGATGACTGCAACATATACACACATATTTTAGGGTAGATCCCATATATGTAGTGGAGACGTATTTTTGATCGTTAGGTGTATATAATAATATTGAGCGTTGTGGTGTGTCGGCAGGTACATCGTGGACTACAAGCGCTTCCGCCCTAGCACGCCGCGGCGCGCGGGCGCCGTGAAGGCGGGGCTGCTGTGGGTGGTGGAGCAGCTGCCCGGGTACACCGAGGCCGCCGACTTGTAAGCATAACTACACTAACTATTGATTGTTAATTATTGCTAATAGTAGCAGTTTTTAGCAATAATGAACATTATTGCTCCTTGTCACGTGTAAAAAAATATTATATTGCATCTCGAAAAATCCAATTTACTTGCATCTAAGTTTGTAGAGTTTTACTTTCTTAAAAAATATCATATTGTCGTCACAATCAGTGTAAATAGGTTGGCGGCGCTAGTTTCGTCATTGCAGGCCTTTAATGACATTGTTTCATTTTTTTTTTTTGAAATGTCTGCTATTGTGCTATAATGAGCACATTTAACTCTGCCAACATCGAGTGATTAAAGAGACACACGTTAAAAATAAAATTGACCGGTGTGACGAGAGAGACATTGTTTCATAACATAATTTCATAATTTTGACATGATACGTCAAAATGTAACCAATCCATTCGTTGTTGGACCATCGACCAATCGTCCTTTTACGCCATCTAGCGGATTTTTCATTTGCAAAATCCCTCATTGCACAAAGTTTTCAAATGTTAAATTATGTTTTTTTTTTTCATTGCTGAAGTAGGTAGACGAGCATACTGCCCATCTGTTGGTAAATGGTAACCGACGTTCATAGACAACAACAATGCCGAGGCACAGTCATGCCGCTGCTGACCGTGTAAGAAGTACTCTTTAAAAACAAAGATTTAAATCATAGATATGCCCTGACACCTAAAAACGAGGCAATATTTTGATGACATGACGTGTGCGTGTCATCGAAAGTCACTATCTATGAGGATAAAATACGGTCAGCAAAATTTTCATACTGGGAACTAAAAATAAAACAATTCCTAAATTTAAAAGCAATTTTATTTATAGGACATTTTATTTCTAAATGTTACACTAAATTTATCTATTTATTCAAATAAATTACTCTAATCACAGAGCGAATATCGGGTTTGATCACCAAACCGCATAAAGGGTGGTGATTATGTTTATGCCTAATCTCATAGTAGCTATGACTTGATTTCTATAATAAAGGCCTTTGCCCTACTATTCCTTAAGAAAAATTATGAGTAATAATAATAAAATAAATAAATAAATATTTCACTACATCACATACATCGACTTAAGACTTTGAGGGATGGGTGACGAAGTCTTCGACCAGTGCGTCCTTCCGGTCATGACTTACGGTGCCGAGACGTGGACACTCACGGCTGGATTAATCCAGCGGTTCAAAGTCGCTCAAAGAGCTATGGAAAGGGCTATGCTCGGAATATCTTTGAAGGATCGCATCAGAAATGATGTAATCCGACAGAGAACCAGAGTCACCGACATAGCCCACCGAATTAGCAAACTGAAGTGGCAATGGGCTGGTCACATTAGCCGTAGAACTGACAACCGTTGGAGTCATAAAGTCCTTGAGTGGAGACCGCGACTCGGCAAACGTAGTGTTGGACGCCCTGCTACAAGATGGGATGACGACATTCGAAGGCTGGCTGGAGTGGGCTGGATGAGAGTGGCCGAAAATCGGGAGCGGTGGCGTGCATTAGGGGAGACCTATGTCCAGCAGTGGACGACCCTGGGTTTCTGATGATGATGATGATGATGATCACATACATTGATCTGACTCTAAGATAGGTAGCTCAAGCACCTGTGTTACAGATATCAGAACCAACAGTGGAATTACAAATATATACATATAATACTTTTCTTTTGTAAATACATACTTATAATACATAGAAAACACCCAGACCAATACAAACAGACATGTTCATGCACACAAATGTTGTGTTAGTAATATTTACTACAACTTAATAATTAATTAATAATAAACACAACCCCACATTTAATGTCCTGACTCTGTACTAAGTAGCTTAAGCACTTGTGTTATAGAATAAGACAACAGAAGAAACACAAATAAAATACTTTTTACTTTACGCAGACCTAGGGGAGTCAAATATAAATCATTTTCTTTGAAATGCGAAGAGCGAATTTGACTAAATTGTCCAGGTAACCGTCATCCCTTCGATCCCGCTGAATAACTTTGATCAATTTTTCTTTTAAACGCGGATCTTGCGGAAATCTAAAACAACAAACGTTCACTTAAAAATAATACGTAATTATTATTTGCATGTTTATTGATTTCTAGTCGAAATAAAATTGCTATTTTATATCTGACCGCTATTAAAACAATGCCTATCGAAACTGCTGACGCTACCGTACTTTTCCCGGTTGTTGTAAACCATTAACAAATGAGCTGTTATCAACTGAGTTCTGAGTACTACAGCGGGTCTAAGTATATTGGCCACCGAGATAATGATGTTGTCTCGTTTTGTCTCACAGTAATTGCCAATACTACTCTCTCTCTCACGCGTTGGCCGATCAGACTTTGATGTTTTGTCAACAAAATAAAATAAATTAAATTATTGATGAAATATAATTACTTACGAGTGAAATGTTACACCATTCGCTTTATTTGAATTTGTAGTATTTTTCTTGCACAATAAAAAGGCACATGAAGGCATTTTGAGTGCTTTTTCCTGTCAAAACTCCAGGCAGCTGTGTCGTGCAACTGTCACCGAGTGCAAACGGCAACTAATTCGTGCTAATCCCAGTTGAGTTAGACTAGGTTATTTGAGGTACGACTCAAATCGGCGCGGTCAAAGTATGGCGAGGGCATATCTATGATTTAAATCTTTGTTTAAAAACCTCGTTTGGACCCTAACTATCCTAACTAATATTATAAATGCGGAAGTAACTCTGTCTGTCTGTTACTCTTTCACGCTGAGAAAGACCAAAGGCTACTTTTTATTGCGAAAAGAGGGTTGTAAGGGGTTAAAAGGGGGATAAAAAGTTACTTTTCTACGCGGACGAAGTCCCGGGCGGCCGCTAGTATCTTATATTGGTAATCCAATAAAAATCGTTATATTGGTAATCGTGAAAATTGTGTAGTGACCTTCCAGTTGCGGTGTTCCCTGATCGCTATGACATGTCCTTTTTTAAACGAGGCTTGAAAAGAGTACTTCTTTCACGGTAGGCAGCGGCATGACTGTGCCTCGGCATTGTTGTTGTCTATGAGCGGCGGTTACCATTTACCATCAGATGGGCCGCATGCTCGTCTGCCTATTTCAGCAATAAAAAAAAAACCCCAGAACGGAGGAGCTGCGCAAGACGACGTACTTCCCGTCGTACAACATCGCGTACTTCCCGCGCGTGTTCAACCTGAGCGGCGGCAACGTGCGCGTCGCCACCTTCGGCGACTGGTTCGGCTACCACACCAACCCGCGCGCCAAGATCTTCAAGGAGAAGCAGGTGAGCCATCTCAGCTATTTCTTTTACTAGATCTAATTTTTCTTGCCTTTCAAACTGTCTTGATGTATGTACTTTGTGTCAGGAAATAAATTATTTTTTTCTCTTTTCTTTCTTTCTTTCTTTATACTACTTTTTTACCGTCTCGTTTGTATAGGGGTTAATTAAGTACTGGGCCGTGATCTCGGGTCGAGCAAAAAGTATTTATTTATTTAAAACTTTATGGCACAAAACTTCGTACAATAGGCGAATGCCAAGAAGCGTTCTTTAACCTTTAAGTCAAGCAGAAAGTACAACGGTGCGGCGAAATTTGTTTTTTTTTATGGTATAGGTAGCAGACGAGCAGGTGGATCACCTGATGGTAAGCAATTGCTTTGAATTTTTCGAACATAGCCCGGGTTCACCAATCCGCATTAGGCAAGCGTAGTGATTTTTATGACGGAGATCTTTGCCCTGCAGTGGGACAGTATATAAAGTAATCATCATACTTTGGCTCGACCCGGGAATGGAACCCGGGACCCCAATGGCCCGGTTCTTAAAACACTACGTTAACGCGACTTTGTCCAGGGGAATTGTCCAGGCCCATCATAGTAGTGATGACTTGATCTCTTTGATGCCTTTGCCCTGGCAGTGGGACGGTATAGGCTGATAAAAGTATCAAAGTAAAGACTTTACTTTTTGTCCAGGCTGGCATAAAGAACCTGCGGGACATGTACTGCACGATGCGGTACAACGACTACAAGCACGACCCGCTGGCGCGCTGCGAGCAATGCGACCCGCCCTACAGCGCCTGCAACGCCATCGCCGCGCGCAACGACCTCAACCCCGCCAACGGTGAGCGACAGTGAACCTTAACGCGACGACATACAGCTCACAGCAGCAATGCGACCCGCCCTACAGCGCCTGCAACGCCATCGCCGCGCGCAACGACCTCAACCCCGCCAACGGTGAGCGACAGTGAACCTTAACGCGACGACATACAGCTCACAGCAGCAATGCGACCCGCCCTACAGCGCCTGCAACGCCATCGCCGCGCGCAACGACCTCAACCCCGCCAACGGTGAGCGACAGTGAACCTTAACGCGACGACATACAGCTCACAGGCAGCAATGCGACCCGCCCTACAGCGCCTGCAACGCCATCGCCGCGCGCAACGACCTCAACCCCGCCAACGGTGAGCGACAGTGAACCTTAACGCGACGACATACAGCTCACAGCAGCAATGCGACCCGCCCTACAGCGCCTGCAACGCCATCGCCGCGCGCAACGACCTCAACCCCGCCAACGGTGAGCGACAGTGACCCTTAACGCGACGACATACAGCTCACGGCAGCAATGCGACCCGCCCTACAGCGCCTGCAACGCCATCGCCGCGCGCAACGACCTCAACCCCGCCAACGGTGAGCGACAGTGAACCTTAACGCGACGACATACAGCTCACAGCAGCAATGCGACCCGCCCTACAGCGCCTGCAACGCCATCGCCGCGCGCAACGACCTCAACCCCGCCAACGGTGAGCGACAGTGAACCTTAACGCGACGACATACAGCTCACAGCAGCAATGCGACCCGCCCTACAGCGCCTGCAACGCCATCGCCGCGCGCAACGACCTCAACCCCGCCAACGGTGAGCGACAGTGAACCTTAACGCGACGACATACAGCTCACAGCAGCAATGCATCCCGGTTATAGCTTGCAGCGACCTCAACCCGCCCAACGGTGAGCGATAGTGAGCTTTAACACAAAGACATACAGCTCAAAGCAACAATGTAATCCGCCTACCAGTTGCGACGCCCTCAACCTGGCCAACGTTAAGCGATAGTGAGCCTTAACGCTAAGACATAGAGCTCAGAGCAACAACGCGTCCCGCCTAAAGTGCAGGCTTCAGGCTTTTACAAAATTCTAACATTTCATACAAAATCGGTCACGTGACTTTCTTTGTATGATTTTGTATGGAGAGGTGGAATTTTCAAAAGTCGTAGAACAAATGTTATTCCGAATGGTTGCTAGAAGACGTGGTTAATGTGATGTAAATGTTGACAGATACACCCTGTATCGGTACGGTCCAGTTCCGGCGGTTTTGGTTAGGGTTAGAGTCCTGAACATGTGACACACACATGTGACAAAGTGAAGGTCATGATGGTTTCCGCTGGGAAAACAAAAAAAATACACCTTGTATAAGCATTGTGTCCCCGGCAGGCACGTACCCGTTCCGCGCGCTGGGGCACCGCAGCCACGGCGCCACGGACGCGAAGGTCACGAGCGCGCGCCTGCGCCGCGCCTACCAGTTCGTGGCCGTCGCCAGCCCCAGCCACAACGCCTCGCGCGGCATCCCGCCCTTCCAGTGAGTCTATAAACTAACAGCTTGTCCAGATGACGCGTTTAAGTGTCTGTTTACAGAGGTTCTTATTAAAGAGCAATGAACAACAATCGGCGTGTAAAACGGGCGAATTAAACGCGTAATCTGGGCAAGCTCTAAGAGTGATCCCAAGGCGTTGTGTCTACGCGGCTCCCGAAAACACTATGTATACTCCAAACTGGAATTCAAGACCAAAAAAACTACGACAGATACGTCACTGTCAAATGTGTTAATGTCACTTATGCCATTTTCAAGTGACGTTTTCAGGTTTCGCCAACTAAACTGTCAAGTTTCCATACATTGTTAAAATGTTGTGGGTAGATACCAAATCTTATTAACACCTGAGTGTTACAAGCGCAATACCATCTTTGAAAACTAAAATTACGGATGGTTAAGCTTTTATTAATAAAATTATTTTTTTAAATTATAGAATCACAATTACAATAAATAAATTACATCAGCGACTGTTTTTAGAAAAAAGGGGTATACTATGGTACGATAATTTTACTGTAGTAGATTTTTTGGTCTTGAATTCCAGTTTTGGGTATAGTGTGGGGGGGAGACGCCAAACGCTCAAAGGACCCTCGTGTGGGGTCACTCTTAATTCACACAACATCTCATACATTGACCTGACTCCGTACTAACTAGCTTAAGCGCTTGTGTTACGGATATCAGACAACAGAGAAAACACAATATAATAATGAAATACGAGTTACATTTATTACATCCAGACATCTGTTGTCTGTGTGTAATATAATATGTGACTCGTAACGTCGTTAACCAACTCAAGTATTCATCACACGAATGTTTGTCCAGGGTGAAAATAACTCATCATTCATGTCTTATTTCATTTTCTTCAAGTGTTCATAATAACAATTCACAGATGGAGCAAGTTCGACTTGGGCAGTAAAATATCTCACGTTGGTCACCCGGACAAGTGGACGTTCGGACCGGTCATCCACAGCTGGGAGTGGTCCTAAGCCAGCAGTGAGCCTCCTGTTGCCCCGCGTGGCCTTTCTGTCTTTCAGAGTTGCTCAAACACCATTAGTCTAAGATCCGAACTTACATCGACCTTCACCGAGCTGATAATCGAATGAAATATCCTTTATGACAAACTTTATATACTAGAAAATATATTAAAAATAGGTTTGCTAAAAAAATCCTGGACAGACTATTTTTAATTAATTTTTTAAAAATAATATTTAAACTAAATTTAATATTTAATAAAATTTTCATTCTTACTTAAAGTATAAAACGTATAGAATGTGCCGCCAATTTTTTATTATCATTTCAAGTGAAGGTAACTGCCATCGACATACCTGTTTATACCTGACAACCGAGTACTCTGTCCAGGTAAATAATAGACAACCCAATGGCGGCACATTCTATACGTTTTATACTTTAAGTAAGAATGAAAATTTTATTAAATATTAAATTTAGTTAAATATTATTTTTAAAAAATTAATTAAAAATAGTCTGTCCAGGATTTTTTAGCAAACCTATTTTTAATATATTTTCTAGTATATAAAATTTGTCATAAAGGATATTTCATTCGATTATCAGCCCGGTGAAGGTCGATGTAAGTTCGGATCTTCTACTACATGCTAACACTTTTCTACGTCAACTTAACGTTCAAATAAATAAATAAATAAACTTTATGTCAGAAGCGGCATCATGGTGGAATAGTTCTCAAAGTTAAGAATCTTTTATGTTAACCTCTTGACTGAATATTGACCAGGCCCAACTTACAAAGGGATCTGAAGAAATCAAAAACTGTTTACTTTGGTTTAAACGAAATAGAAGGCTGCTAATTTAGTTAGTACTACTGCCAACGAAAAAGGTTCCTAAAGTATTTTTACTTAGAGAAAGAAACCAGTTTAAAAGTAGGTATTTGATGGAGTCTCAATCCCATCTATAAGCAGATTAATTCTATCCCTTTGTGGCCTGAACGCTAGCAAGTGCGACAATGTGATAATATTGATCTAAATAATTATAAGAATTCTCGTCTAGTGAGTATTTGCAAATGTAAATAATCAAGTTCCAAACGTAAATAAATGGTTAGGCATATATGTAATTAAACCACCATATTACTATAGTAATATATTGAAATCAATTGTTTAAATACTAAGTTTTTACATTATTTTGATAAATAAATCAAGTTTACAAATTACGTGTTTCATTGTCTAGTAAACACCAATATAATATGCTTTTATATACAGAGTTCTCTCTCGAGAACAGAGACCGACCGAAAACTAATTGATACCAATACAATTAGCTTTCGGTTCATATAATACATACATACTTACAAATACGTAACGTTTTACGATTACATACACTTCCATCATTCAAGAATACAGTTAACATTACAAAATGGAATTCATTACATTTGCACTCTTAAGGAATTATAGCAGACACAACTGATGTATTAAAGAATTTATTTGATTTGTATGATTCTATAGGGTTTGTCATGGTAATGTTCGTTGTTTAACCACTAAACAGGGATTCTTCTACTTTAATAATTCCATGGTGGTGTTTATTCAAATAAATTCTCATAAACAAATTGTTGTTTGCATAAATGAGAATACATCTCCCTTAAACTATATTTCATTGTAATAAATGACTTGATAATGCACTATAATTTTATTAGTTGCTACTACCAAAACCACAAAATTTATATCTTTCACTACAGGTTGATTCCATCAAACAATCACTACAATTTCCTACATAGTTTTAACCAAATTGTGCACCGAAAAACATTTACAAACTCACATACCCAGGTAGTAAATATACCCAGTCTATTTTTTATTTTTCATATTTTAGGCTCACATTTTCAAAATTGTTAATAATTACTAACGAAAAAAAAATTAAATTTAAACTTTTATTTCAGTAGAAATAATAATTTTAACTATAAATAAATATAGCATACTGCTGATTTATCTTCATAACAAGCTGATGATATTTAACACCTTTATACACAGGCTATAATTACAACTGCATTTACTACTCTTTTTTATGTGAATCTAGCTTGAATTCTTCACACACTGACATTGATTTAGATCAGATCTGACAATGGAGTCATAAGTTCAGTGTGATTGGTACTAACACACAATGTATAAATATAATATTGTTAATATAATCAAGGTGAGTGTAGGAAGAATTCACATATACACTGATTACATGTAACTTAATTCTTACTTTAGGAGTATTTGCTTTAAGCAACAATATAAAATATATAGTCTCGCAATCTGAAACCAAACTGCATAATGCCATTGCCAGATCAGTTGTGCTCTCACAATGAGCCAGAATAAATCAGCCAGTGCCTAGTAACAGCCTTATTCCATCAGATATAATGCTCAAAATAACTAAGCAAGAATAAACACTGAATAGTGGTTCATATTGCTAACATTAATAAAGTCCAGAGCTTCAAAAATGTTAGTCAAAATTAATCAGCTTTCGGGACATCTACTTCTATATTGTTGATCAAAGAGTGACTTGACCCCTATCATCCTTGTTCCTGCAAAGTGGAACTAAACCATCAGTATCTTGTTTCTTACATTGTGTTGATGACCAGCGCTGGAGTGGCGCAGCCGTTACTCTAAGGAGTTGAGCATGAGTAGTTGCTTCAGCACCTTGGTCTGTGACGTCTCCCGAATTTCTCCTGCTAAGAACATTTCGTCTACCACTGTGTATACCTGTAAAATATAAATATGTATTTAGTAAAGTAAATTTTTTTAACAATTCCCCATAACCTGGGTCCAGAGCAGGATGATGCTAAACTTTTTAGTATTATACAGGAATGAGTATCTGCAGTATGAAAAGTTTTTTTTTTTGCTGAATCTGCAATCAGTCGACAGACTTTCATCAGATGGGTTGGGTTCTTCTAAATGTCTTTCGATAAGCAATTCAGGAATGCAGGCTCCTGCTTTGCTCATCCCCGGTACAGAGCACATTGGCTCTTTTGATGTTTGTTTTTGAAGCTCTATTTATAATAATAATAATAAGTTTATTTAATAATAAGTTTACATGAAATAACTCATTTTGAATCATACACCCCACAGATAAACATTTCTCACCTTATAAAAATTGAATACAAGGTCCAATTCACATACATTGTGGAAGTACTCATTGAGAACCTCCACGAAGTTGTGGATGGCCTCCAGGTAGCACAGGTTGTTGTCGTTCACGTCCACGCAGATGCAGAAGTACAGCCCAGCGTACCGCCTGTACACTATTTTGAAATTACGGAACTGAAAAAAAATTGTTTGCGATTTGAAAATTTTTAAATAAATTACAGGTTTAACTCATATGTGTAAAAAATTGCAATAGCTATAAGATTAAGATTGTTTTAAGTATAACATGTAGCCACGATTGCTGAGTCAAACAGTTCAAGCATAAAACATAAATAGAGTGGGGACTGGACTACTGAAAGTGATTTCTACAGCTAATAAAAAGATTCGGAATGCGACTTTTTATTTATAAGTTGCGACAAGCATCTTATAAATATCTAATGCCTTTATCTATTAAAGAAAAAACCAAGCGTTTGCCTGCTACGAAAGGCTAGATTTAAATCTTGTACAGGTGACAACATTCCAATGTATCTGAGTTTATATAGCAATGTGCAGTACTTTACCTCAACGAAATTAGTGTGTTTCGCATCTCGAACTGTTACCACTGCATGCACTTCCTCAATAAGCTTCTGTTTCTCGTCATCATCGAAATTCATATACCACTTCGCCAATCGTGTCTTCCCAGCTCGGTTTTGGATCAGAATGAAGCGGATCTGGAACATTAAGTTACAAGTAGTGTAAGGTAATAAATGAGTTAAATATTATCTACGGCTAAGCAAAGGTCTCACCATTGTTTTTATTAAATATTTTAGGAATAAAAACGAACACCCAGCTTATTCGACGCCTCCCCTTTTTTATTTTTTGACAGATGTGAAATGACAGCCGACGACGACGGTCGATTTGGTAATTTAAAAAACAAAATGTCATGCATTCAAATTGTCTATGCCATATCATTGAGTTCTCATATTTTTTTATAATTTCCTAATTTATCATAACAAAAAACTTGCATGGCTCAATGTTGCATATTTTGTGAAGCTTTTACTTTGTTTTCATCATAACATTATTCTATCTTGGGTTATAACATGAACGTGTCCTAACTTTGTCTATGGTTCTCTGCAGTAAAAGTTGCCATGCTTCAAATCACTTAGTAGAAATTAGTAGAATCAATGGTATAAATAATAAATATTTTATGACTTTTTTAGTCATCAAATGTGTTCAAACTAGTTTTCAAAGTGTTGTATTTATATTTTTTGTTAAGTTCTATTATTTGACGAAGCTTAGTTCCATAAATTAAAATTTGCAGTTAATTTATCTATATAATGGTTGTTATTTTGTGTCCTTTTATGGCAATCCAAATATTGAGTTGTTTTTCAATTTTCAGTGGATTTTTGACGTTGCTTCTACTTGCTCGCTTTTATCAAGTTTTCCTCCATGTAGTGCTTAGGTTTTCATAATGTGTCTAATTAAGTAGTTTTGTAGGAAAAAACAACTTCAAACTTAAATGACGCCCACGAAGACCACCAAAACTGAAGTAGAAATGGTGATACGAAACAGAAAGACTGTGATGAAAGACGGGATCATGACAATGTCGGGTATCGGCGAGCCCTCGGTGTTCCACGCGCTTGTGGTCATATTCCTGGAGTTTTTCGCGTGGGGACTATTAACAATGCCGATAATATCAGTACTAAACGCCACGTTCCCGGATCACACGTTTCTCATGAACGGTTTGATAATGGGCATCAAGGGCATATTGTCGTTCCTCTCCGCGCCTCTGATCGGGGCCCTCTCCGACGTGTGGGGCCGCAAGTTCTTCCTGCTCGTCACCGTGTTCTTCACCTGCGCGCCGATCCCGCTCATGACCATTAACACTTGGTGGTTCTTCGCGATGATTAGCATCAGTGGGGTCTTTGCTGTCACATTCTCGATCGTGTTTGCTTACGTCGCCGATGTGACGACGGAGGAGGAGCGGTCGCGGGCCTACGGACTCGTCTCCGCGACGTTCGCAGCCAGTATGGTGATATCCCCAGCATTGGGAGCGTATCTAATGGATAGATACGGCGAGGCGCTGGTCGTGGCCGCCGCCACCGCGGTTGCGGTCCTAGACGTCTTCTTCATCATGGTCGCAGTGCCCGAGAGCTTACCAGAGAAAATCCGACCGAGCGGCTGGGGTCCAGCGATCAGCTGGGAGCAGGCTGACCCCTTCGCAGCCCTCAGAAAGGTCGGAGCGGAGCGTACAGTGCTAATGTTGTGTGTGGCAGTGTTCCTCTCCTACTTGCCAGAAGCGGGACAAGTATTCCTGCATATTTGTGTATCTAAAACTAGTGATGGGTTTCGGTGTGGTGCAAGTGGCGATTTTCATCGCAATAGTGGGGGTGCTCAGTATCGCTGTGCAAGTTGTGCTCGGGTTCCTAATGAAATCGCTCGGGGCGAAACACACAATCATGGTTGGACTACTATTCGAGATGCTGCAGCTGATGTGGTACGGGTTCGGGAGTAGAACGTGGATGATGTGGGCGGCGGGCGTGCTGGCGGCGCTGGGCTCGGTGACGTACCCGGCCATCAGCGCGTACGTGTCGGTGAACAGCCGCGCGGACCGGCAGGGCGTGGTGCAGGGCATGGTGACGGGCGTGCGCGGGCTGTGCAACGGGCTCGGGCCGGCCATGTTCGGGGTGATCTTCTACCTGTTCCACGTGGACCTGAACGAGGAGCACGCGGTGGCGGGCGCGGACGGGCGGCCCGAGCAGGAGAAGTACGTGCGCATGGTGCCGGGCCCGCCGTTCGTGCTGGGCGCGCTGCTGGTGATCTGCGCGCTGCTGGTGGCGGCGTTCCTGCCGGAGGACGGCGCGGCGGGCGTGCGGCGCGCGTCGCCGGAGCTGCGCTTCGAGGTGGAGCGCGGGCGGCGCGTGGCGGGCCCGCTGTCGCCGCTGATGGCGCCCGAGTCGGCGGCGCTCTAGCTGCAGGCGCGGGCGGGCCGCGCGGCCAGCGTCTGACTCTCTGCCGTGGTGCGCGACGCGCCGCGGCCGCATTTACGACAAACCAAAGCTGACTCGAGTGAGCAAGTGAGTTATTCTGATCCGTTTGATCCGTTGCACCGTTACATTCCCGCGTCTCCAGCGCTTGGTGTTTTAAGCTTTACGATACTGTTTTTGTAACTTTCGACTCAAAGTGTACATATTTTGTCTGAATAAAATCATTGAAATCATTAGACTCCTCTGTTTCATGTTTCGAGCGAGCATCACACAATCTCTTTTGGTGTACCTACTCAATGATTTGTTTACTTACTGCATTAATGAGTCATGCTTTAATCTAAAGTAGTAATGGCAGGATAGGAACTTATCTCATTGCATGGAATTGATAATGTTTACGAAAAGCTTCTGACATCGTCTCGGTCATGTCGTCTACCTACATACTTCAGCTTATAACCCTTCAGTATTTCAATCAGATACCATAACTATTTGTTTGTTACCAGTTAAAGGAATTATTAATGATGTTATGACCTGATATTAGGTCATGAAAGAATTATACAAAAGTAAATTTATATTCATTTGCTATGTGAAGTCATGGTTTCTTGTTGAGGTATTCTACAAAAAAAATATAAATTCTTCAATCTGATCAAGCTTAGGTTTAGAAGTATCCAAAAGTTTTGGCCAAAATTTGTGAAGCTTGTACGTATACAAATATTGGGATGTTACTAACATTGGATACATCTCTTTCTTTTGTAGAAATTAGTAATTTGTTTGAGAAAAAAAGTAGTAAATATCTAGGGCCGGCTCTTATGATAATTTATTTTATTAGGATGATCTAGGATCAAAGTTTTTTTTAATGATGAATGGAAGTAGGTAGTGTGAATAACTATGAAGTACAAAAAGCCACAGGTTAAGTTAACTAGGGCAACCCTGGTTTTCATGTAAGAGAAAACCTATATTAGGTGAGGTAACCCCAACATGTGGTTATCCTTTACTTATTAACATTTGTAAACAATGTCTGGGTTACTTTTATTCTTTTGTTGTTAATTAAGAAACCAAGCCAATTACTAAGTAAAGTATTATTGGGTAATTATTCAAAAGCAATAGGAAGATTTCCTATTGAAACAAATAATCATAGAATGGGCTTGTGAAACAAGGTAATGAGGGTTTTCATTGTAGGCATCTTCACTGTTCAGTAAATAGGTAAGCCATTACAAAAATAAGGAAAATGACATGCAAACATATGCTGGTTAAAATTTTTTCAATGTCAACTTACGAATGTAATGTGTGCTTAGAGATAAAGTCTTCAACAATAACATGACTAGACTACCCTCAGTTTTGATGGTAGGTAATCATTGGAAAATATTTACTTAGTACTTTGTGTTAAGCCTAAACATGGAACAGATAACAACTTACATTTGCAAACTATTCTAAATTTCAGCCATAAACCGGTAATATTATTCTGCTCAAGTTAATAATAACAAATAAGACGCTAGAGAATACACACTGATCATCCTAATCTCATCAAACTACTATTACTAAGCTACATTACCTATAAGAAATAAAAAAATCGTCGAGACAATGTCGACTAGTTCGTTTTTCAAATTGACCCTTTCGGTAATCGAACCCGGAACTGTCCGCGCTTTGGCGTAACACTTTGCCATTGCGCCATCGAGTTTGTCAAGTTATTTGGGACACCGAATAGGAACGCAGTCCGTTTGAATATGTCATGCAATATGAATAATATGATGCATACCCAACCGATTCCACTTTATTTTGGTAGGAGATACAAATGTATTCCACAGATGCATTTTATCTAAAACTAAAATAGATGGAACATTATGATTCAGCAACAGAAAATAAGCGTTGCTCATAGGCGCGTAGCTATCAATGCAATAGATGTAGGTATCTTGCGATCTCCCGCAGAGCCATTCAATTGAGGGGCATTATTATTATCTTACGCTTTTGATTTTGTGTCACTACATCCCTAATAATTCCTATGTAAATCCAACATCCAGACCTACTGACACAAGTAAGAATATTCCAGGGGTAAAAGTGAGGGCGGGTCACTAGTTATTACATAAAACTAAAATGGTTTCGTAATCGTCGGGAATCCGGAGTACATTAAAAAGTAGACTAGTGCTTTGCTGAAGCTTACCTACGTGTATAAAATTCCGTTTATTATTATCAGTATCAGGTGGATTCTTAGAAGTTTAATTAGTCGTAGGTAACTATTTCAAATTGATAAACGAATTCATGTCTGAAACGGCATTGAAATGCTCTTTGTCAGCAGAAACAATCGCCGCTCTAAAAGAATCTGTAAAGATTAAAATGCGCCAAACGGCAGCACCATTTCTCTGGTATTTTGACAACATATTGCGTCAAATTGAACAGCCAATACAATCCCATAGAATAAGATTATTTTTGGCTTGGTACGCTTCATACCGATGCCGCGATGTTGTTAGCCCAACAGTAATAGGTACTCATTCTTACTGCGCTTACTGTGGGTGCTGGCCTCTGACACAAGATTCCGCCATTCTGATCTGTCTTCAGCCACCTGTTACCAGTCCCCGTCGTTACAGGCAGTGGCAGAGATCCATTCCCAAATTCCCAACCTGTTCCATGATTATCATCATTCAGCGATACTTGCGGCGTCCCACTGGGAAGCAAAGCAATATTCATCGTCCGCCTAAGTCAGTACTACAGTCTACAACCAGATACGACGTTGCTATTCCACAGGCAATTCCTCTATTGCGTCCAAGTCTGCACCAAAAAGTGCGTCAAAAAACCTATAAATTATTACCCATTTATTATACATGCCCCAAAACTGGCAGCGCCATATCTCACGCAAAACCCTCGAGGTCCTGGCACTCGGTTCCGCCACCGTCGTAAATCGCGCAACTTTCCCATCGAACAGGGGAATATGGATTTACAGTACAGTGATCGAGGTCATGCCGTTGGCGCGTCCGCGGTGTCTTCGCGTCTAATGCCTATGTTGCATGCACGAAATGATGCAGTGTTCCTGACTTGTAAGTCTCTTGCTTGAAGAATGAGCCGGAACAGACACGGAAATACAAAGTCCTTGTCATTGTAATAACTGTTGGGTACCTAGTTGCCTAGTTAACCTTGAGGTATTTTTATTATTCAAATCTATGTGCGGAACCAACCACGATGTTTCCGATAAGTCTCTCAAATTTGTAGATACCCTAGGGGTACTAGAACATCCATTTACCTTGATCAATTTGGTCTAGTTCCCCTGTCTTAGAGTTGTGAAGGTCAGACGGCAGTCGCTTCAATGTAAACCAGACTTTCCAAATCTAAAGCGACTAGCTGTATTCGGGAATTACATGAAATGAAGACACGAGCAGGTAAGTAGGTATAGCCTTAGAGACCCATCGTAAAGTCCATCCATCCATTAAACTCTTTTAATGCACTGACTTCTTAAGAATAGGTACGATTATTGCTAAGTTTATTAGCCTACGTTTCTGATTTTTGACCATGAAAATAAACATTTTAAAACCCCTAAGGCCATTCTTGTTTTAAGATGCCCACGTGTAGTGCAAGCTGCAACTACCACCAGTCTAGACTCTAGACTTATACATTTATTGGTTCCCATAAAACAGTCTCCCTGGCATTTTATATTGTATGTCGTTTACTCGTTTATTCTTCAGTTGTTCGCGTGAGCTCAGACAAAGATTGACTGTCGCTACACGTACAAGGCTTATGTCCTGTTTATTCAATTTTGTGATAAGATTTTTTTGTCATATTGTCTCGGGTTCTACGTGACCTGGAGTTTTCATCCAGGGATGCTATGGATCTGTATAACCGAAACTATCGCAATAACTGCTTGTAACTGTGTACTAACTAGTTGTAACTGTATGATATAACATTTTCTGACAGATTTCGTGGAGTCCTATGAGAATTAAGCCTTTTACGTTATCTGGTTTGGTTTGTTTACAGAAACTGTCATTTGGTTTAAAAACGACTTTTAAGCTCCAATCGTTAGTATTATTCCAAAATCCGTATCTAATTCCATAACATCGTCACTTTCCCAGGCAGGATCTTGTTGTTTATTGGTCGTGGCTTCGTTCCATGCGGTTTGCGCGCTTTCATTTTCTGCCGCAAACGTTGCTGTATACTAACCATACCATACCAACCATAGAAATGATGGCGAGATCTTAGTATGAAATCTCACGAAGAGATATTACGACTATCTTACTCAGCGAAGTCCATGATACTGACTGATAGCAATGTAGAACTACGATATTTGTTATCAAAATGTAGAACGAAAGAATAGCTTCCATGACACGATTTACAGTCGCGGTTTTCGTTGTTACCTTGACCGTGAGGTAATGGACTGATTGCCAAAAAAGCCTATTTACCTAGGGCGCAAAACTTAGGGGACGGCAGATATTAGCGCAGCGATATTCAGCATTTTCAGGGTTCAAATGGCAAAAAATGGAGCCCTTATAGATTCGTCATGTTTGTCTATCCGTATGTCACAGCCACGTTTTTTTTCCGATCGATGAAACTGTTTTATAAGAGCCACAAACACTTGATTGTGGTGCGAGTCAGGATTAAAAAATGTAATTAAAATCACGATGACAACGCTTAATCTCTGCATCTGCGCAGCTTGGTAGATTTATCTTTCCTATTTATTTTCCCTGTGTAACAAACAACCGTTTGTTTGATGGACGCGAAAAATAAAATGGTCTATTATTTTTTAAATCAAGGTGGGTCAATGACGTAGTCTATGCGGGCCGCATTTTGATTGAATATTTACGTTAGCTAAATCTATAAAGAGGTAAATTCTATAGATATCGACAAATCTACAAACCAAAAAAAAAACAAAACACTAGCACGATGCAACCACCAAGCTCCATCTATTGGTACGAATTATTGCGTTCCGAAACGAAGTGAGGATGGGCCACTATAATTTTAATAATTTGATTATAAGTCTATTGTTTTGTTCCATTAGTGTGGGGAATTCCCCGCGGTCTGTTTCCCATACGCATTGCTAGCAGTCACTGCCAAGGCTAGGCGATGTGTCTATCTGGTCTGTTTTTATCTTAAACCAGTTGGTCGAGAACTCGAGACGCAATTAATAAATTAATGCGATTCGTTTCTTGTAACTGGCTCCCAGCTGAGTGATGTACCGGAAAATTATTATACTATTTGATTACGTGTGCTTGTGGACATTGTTAAAATTTTATGTGACATGACGCGCTTTAATTAATTTAAAGAAATCTCTGCCATTTTCACCGAAATGATGACAATCAGGTTACAAAAAAAGCAGTTTCTATTGCAGGACAAACAGAATATTAATAACAGAACTTCCTAAGATAGCGTTCGTTCCGATTTTCGACAGCCAAAAGCAAAAGTAGACAATGTTGCTCGGAATCGCTTACCGCTTGTTCGGATGTTACTGCATTCAGTATAGAGGTAGATACGATAGATGATAATAAACACGTAGATGTGAGACAAGGCAACGACCTGTAGACACGTAGCATCGATTGCTGGTGACATTCTCATACATGTGAGGTATTTTAGCTTTTTACGGACTGAATTTTATCCAATCTTGTTTAATGCCGACAATTTAACGCAAAAAAAGACAATTTTGTATTGAAACAGATCTGTGGGTCTGGGTGTTTGCGGAGGAACCATTTGTAACAACAGAAACTTTTCTTTTTTTTTTACTTACTTAATAACAATCATGTTTCTGTAACATAAAATTGGTCACTATGACTGAACAGTTGATTCATCATGACGGCACACCTACTCTTTTCTGATTATTACCTTCTATAGATTTACCCAGTACATTATTGAGTTTACTTGCAAAGAATGACGTCATTCTCGTCATGCAAAAGTAATGTCCGATTATGCAGACTGCATCGCTGCCAGGTTAAGGCCAAAGGCAAGCCAGCTCGAGGCGCTCAGACAGCGCCAGCTGCTCCGCTTGGCAATGACATTGGTACTGAGCGCTGCAACTAAATCATACGATGCCAGTTACGGCAACTTGCCACGTAACAGTCAAATATCAAACTGTCAAGTTAACATGAGTACACACATTAATTTGTGCTTGTAACATGTGCGGTCTAGTGGAATTAGAGTTGAAAGAGACTAGTCTGTATTATTTTATTAAAGTACTAGCGGCCGCCCGCGACTTCGTCCGCGTGGAAAAGTAACTTTTTACCCCCCTTTTAACCCCTTACAACCCCCTTTTCGCAACAAAAAGTAGCCTATGTCCTTTCTCAGGGTCTAGATCATCTGTATACCAAATTTCATTTAAATCCGTTCAGTAGTTTTGGCGTGAAAGAGTAACAGACAGACAGAGTTACTTTCGCATTTATAATATTAGTATGGATTTAAAAGTACTATTTCTTAAAAATTTAAGACAACATTCCTCTTGAAACCCTTTAGTCTTATGACTAATTCTTATGAATTACTCTTTAGTCATTAGACTACAATCTGACGACGAATTTCAGTCGTAGTCTCTAACCTTAGTTAGGTAAAAGGTTTAATAAAAGGACTTAAATGCCTTACGACTTCAGGCTGGTGTGTTTAAAAAAACCGAACGTTTCATAAGCGTGAATACAATTCCTTACCAAAGAGGAGAAAATCGTGATTAAAGTGGCCAGTACGAATAACGCCAATTTCATACGTAAGGACCTAATACATATTTCGTTTAAATTATAGTTACACATATACGAAACGGATGCTTCAAACCCGAAATATCAAAACTTTTGAATATGCCTTGCTTGTTGCAAGGCTCAAGTTTAGGCATGATTTATATACCTTACTTTTCCTTTTTCCGATCACGTTACGTTTTACGATGTAAAAGGATTTTTGGTAGGTTTTTAACGTTCAGTTCAGTTCCCTCAAAAAAGTCTTATTAAAAGCTTTGAAATAATATCTTAGCCTGGAACTTTTTCAACTACGAATAATTTATCAAACTTGGAATATAGTTTATCGCTTGTGAAATCAATACGCTAGACGAGTCCTACTTAATGTCGTGTTAGAATTGCTTAATAACCTTGATGCCCTAGTTGCCTTATTAAAAGAAAGGATTAAATGACCTGTCTCGAAAGCGTATTCGTGCTAAAATATCAAGTTAATCATGTTAGAATCAGTATATAAAGAACTTTTTGTAATAGAAAAGTCCAATTAGGTCACCATCATAATAGCCGACTGAAATTAACATAGGATTCCCTATGTACTTAATAAAGAAAAAAGTTTTTAAGATTGAGTAAATTTCAACCGCCTCGCTCGTGTAGAATTCAGACTGTCATATAAAATATGTTGCAATGGCCTTTTCTATTGAAATCAACGATAAAAATCTACTTGACAACTGAAAGACAAAGCGACTCATTTCTTCCCAGTATCCCCCAGTGGAACTCAATGGAAATGTTTCAGTGGCGTTGTCCCTCACTGGGGAATAACGACACGGATGGTTCCGTTTCGCCCACGCTCTAACAACATTGCCTGGGAACTTTACTGAATCGTCTTAGTACTAAACGTACGAAGTAGGTAAATGAATACGCTGAATAATAAGCCTTTGATAAGCTTTATCACCAACTTGTTGAGTCATTGGTTGCCGCAGGCAGCCGCACGTGCGGCAAATTCCAGTTCGATAGCAGGAGTCTTCTTTATATCAGCTGTGGAATTGTGCCATCGCGCTCGGTAGGACCAAAGTAAGGTGAAGTTCAGATCCAGAGGTTATTTGGCTCCCGGCAAAAGACAAAGCTAATTAATTTAGTACCTATGTTATTGATACAATGTTGTTCAACGCCCCCTACCGATGTTTCACTGTAAACCTTCTTTATTCGGCAGTTCCCTAAGAAATGATAGTCTTAGTCAGGCTGGTTGGCGTTGAAAGAATTTCTTTTTAAAAGCCATTTATCAACCCTGTCTGAGTCACCCACGAACGCAAGTCGATATTAGGTCTCTCTTAAGTTGCGTCATATATTTTACTCTAGACTAGTAGTCTATCGGATTGCCGATTTGCAATCTGCTCAATGGCTTAATGTTCACTTGGGTAACCTGAAAGCTTAGAATAATTAAGCCTGAAAGGTAATTTTCGTACAACATACGGGATACAAACAAATTAGTTTCATAACATTATAAACAATTTCAAGCCAGTTATTCGAATTATTCATGTCACTGGGTCCGCTTTCCGCTAGTTCGGGTGTATCCGTCTATGTAGTCGTTACCCTACAAATTGGGTGTCCCGATTTGGCCCAAATTTTGATTTGTCTAGACTAGAACAAGGGTAAATAAAGTTTCCTTTTATAGCCTTGAGCAATCCGATTTCAAGTTATAAAAGTCGAATGTAAGATTATGATTTAGGCTTTTACAGGCCCATAAATTTCATATGGGCTCAGTACTAGGTAGTTAGGGCTCTGGAAATACGTGACAGGTCATAGGACTTATATAAAATCTTACTTTCTAGGTCGGTACTGTCGTAAGCTATACGCATCTCGCTATCATAAATATCTTTAAGATAGGAGTGAAATACTGAATAGGCTCTTCTAGGCAGACGCGTATAATCCTAGTCCTCTCCAATTCAACACCAGATTGGTCAAGCGTTAGCCTATAATCAGCCAAAAAATATTTTTTTAATAAGCGTGATTTCGCACTTATAAAATAAATGCAAATCTAGTATTTAACTGAATTGGCAAACTTTCATTCTTCCTATGAATACTTTCATATAAGAAATTTTTGCATAATTTGGTTTAACCAAACCAAATTAATATGTAGATCTGGGTGTAGTGGCTAACCTTATGATTAATTAGCTACCTTTCAAACAGATTTTGTTAACTTAATCGTTTTTCTACAATTTTTATAACTTCGTCTATGTATAGGTTTTATTTCTCTTGCCAGGTTTGAGTTTTATCAAGTTTCAACTTTATTCTATGAAATTTTTATGCCAACTAAGTAATTTGCAGTTTACCGGACAAAAGAATTAACTAAAAGGCAGCTTAGTATTTACAAAGCTGGTCCGATGAATAACCATAGTCTATTGTTCCCGCCCACACGTCATGTGCTGCTGACGTCACGCTCTTGGCAAAATACTGGCTTAGACTTTATTTCGCCCTAATTTTTCTCCAGTTTTTATTATATTCCATGAAGATATACTTTTTTCTTTAAAAGTCGTCCCCTTTAAGACTATAATTGAATCTGACAAAATGCTTTTATCTTTAGCATTTATTCTACTTTGTTGACTCCAAAAACAGGTTTAAATGCTAAGCTATCTGCAACTTGTTTTTGATTCTTTGAATAATGCGATGTCGTTGACGCCTCACAATGTCGTCCATTTACATTTTTTAACCGCATCTGTTTGAAAACTCGCGTTTCGTTACAATTCTGGCGACAAGCACGTACCTATTTCAAATAATCTTTAAATATAGTTGGTATGTTTGTTCAACGAAAACTAAACGTTCAAGGTCGTTCGTTGACAACAGAAATGCTTCCAACTTCATTTAGCTAATTCATCTTTCAAACCGTGAAATGCGGTTGAGCGTCAAAATATACTTTAGAACGATGATTTGAGTTGCAGCAACTAAATAATACAGCCTATGTATAATAATTGTGACGGTTAAGGCTTAGTTAGTTTTAGAAAAGGTCTTTGCTCTGCAGTAACATATTAATTTAAAGGTAGATAGCTGGCATTACGGAGGAGCTCGCACGAAACTAAGTTAGAATAGGCTCGGTCATAATTCAAGCACTAGTTATGAACCTAATTACAAAGTTAAATTGGTTAAATCGACGCCGCCCAAATGTTAAGGCCACGTAGAATGACGTTGCACCAGAGAGCAGCAAAAACGCTACTGGTGCGAAACAAAAACAATTAACCGTTGAATAAAAACACGAATACATTATTTTATTAATAAGAACTTAAGATAACAACTAATTTAGATTATTATACCTAATAAAAGGTCAAATAATAATGATCTTGATCGTGGAGTCATGAAATTACTTTTATAAAAGGAAGTACCTACTTACTATTTATAGGATGAATTTAGGAGGAAAACCGTTAGTTGCTCAGATCTGTTTGATGTCATTCGATGTTTCATAATCGATGAGTTTGTATAAATAAACGCGGCCCCACTGCCTGGCGAGCTAGGATAAAATACTTCCATGAGGATTCGTTCATATTGGCTCGTTATACACTTAAATCGATATAGGTTTCGAGGCGACATTTCTCTATCGTTCGCCATTTTTAATTTTGCATTCAGTGTCCCCTCGCCATAATGAGGTCATCTCTCCATTGCTCAACGCTGTTCTCAGCTTACCTACGGTATATTTGACACTTCTTGCCCGCTATTAGTGAGTTATTTATTATGAAATATTGATGATCTCGTTTCCATATTCGGCATAACCTTAGTTTAAGTAGATGCTTCGAGTTATATGGAAGAACAAAAAAGTTATTGAGCTGTTAAGTTGTTTTTATTCAAAGAACGAGGTATTTTAGTTAGTTTTTGTGTACCTATGCGTTTTAAGGATTTAAAATTGTTTATCATCGGAGAGGAATTAAACTAAAGGCTGCATGAACTAGGCAAGTTATTATTTTCATATAAATAATCAAATGTATACGCATGTTGTCATCTCCACAAAATATATGGAGTTGAAGTTATGTCCTTTATTATCATTAGTCATTCATTGTATTATATTGAATGGAGAATTGGAGATTTCAATTATCTATTGATTTGAATGCACGATTGAGTTACTTTTACTTGTTTATGCCGCATTTTATGAGGTGATGACTAGTAATGATGATCAATAGATTAACTTCTATATTTTTTTGCAAATCATTCGCAGTTATCAAACTGAATGATGAAAATAATTGAATCTTTTGATGTGAGGAAAGTTATCTACCCTTTAGAACTGCTATTGCAATAGCTTTGAACGTGTGACACAGCGCGTAAGGCAAATTACTAATTAGAAAGATCGCCTGGGGACGTACCCTGGCGAGGGAATAGAGACGGGGTGTGCTATGAGCGTGGCTTTAGCTAAAACATATTAACTAAGTTGTCATGGAAGGTTATTTTGTATCTGGTCTGGAGAGGTTGGCACCTGCCAATAAATGAGCTACGTCTATTGTCCGCCTCTTCTTGCACTCATCCTTGCTCTACTAAACGCTCCACCGAGCGTTGAATCATGGTCGATATGTCCAAACACAGTCGCGTTGCACAATACAATACTAGTGACAATCTTAAGCCTTAGTTTAAACGTGGAATAAATATTAATTCGTCAAGTAACGAGATACTTATCTCCTTCCTTATTTTATACATCGTCACTCACTATCAAGAGTTTTAAAATATCTCCCAGGAATTGCTTAAATAATAGCACTGTATCTTAGTAGATAGTGCTATTATCCTATAGTAAGGATATACTGTGATAGTGGTAAGAGTGACTGACTGAAATATATTTTACCTAGTTTTCTTCTAATATTTTGTCTTGAAATGTTTATGTAAGAACTGCAAAGGTACGTTTGGAATTGAGAGATTGTATGCGTATGTCTTCATTTCAGTTTTATCGACCTATAATAGAAAAAACATTGAAATTAGCTCATTTGTAAAGCGAGCGAGGCTCTCCTATTTGACATAACGTGTAATAAACTCAGTTTCTCCGAAGACTAGACGTTTTTGTGTTACTCTTGCCTTTTTTCATCAAAAACGCTACGCGGCTGAGACTGCGAGACCCAGCCTTTTTATTAGCATTATGTTACGATGGCCCGAAACGACCACGTAGTCGCAAAATACGTAGTAGGTGACACGTGTACTTTGCATTGCAAATTCTCCGTCAATATTTGTTTAAACCTCCATTCACCTACGCTTTCATAATCATCTGTTATACTGGACTCATTAAAAACCGCTGATCTGTTTGCTTGTAAGGTTTCAAAGTTATTCACACTACTTACACTTTTATTAAACTTAGAAAATGTTTTCGTTGTTTTCTGAAATTGTTTTTTACTTATTATTATAGATTGCCTCTAACTTATGGAATAAAATTAGCTAGTGTACTTTTTCTATTGGACTAAAATTATTTGTGTGATGTGTGAGCTCTTCTAGTATTTTTTGTTAGTTTTAATTTTGGAGTATTATACTTTATGATTGTGAAATTTATCTCCACGCGAGGATATCGGCACATTCGACCGTATTCAGTCAGACGTTCCACTGGTCGCAGGTATTGACGTGTCGCACAGGACCTGTTATAATGTATAGAGCATATAAATAAGTGGATTAGTGAAAAGAATTTCACTATAAGTTAATTCTATATTTTCTGTACTGAAATATCTAAGGCACGTTACTGTAAAGATCAGTGGAGCTCGAATACAGTCTATTGAATTTTCTTCTTTGTATCTTCAATTTGACTTTTAATTTGTAAGACTTGTTTGTGCGTTTGTTTTCGCCGATCGCCCGTGGGGTCCCCGGAGCGGGGAGACAACTCGACGAGTTGAACTGTAAATAAAACCTGTAAGATAATGTAATTTGTTTCCCTTTAGCAGATAAGTGTTGAATCGTTCACATTTTATTTGTGTTGAGAGAAGCTTCGCTCCCGAGCGGGCCGACCATCACGCCGGACTTGGCGAGTAAAATTGAAAACGATTTTTGTCAAAATATCTCGTGCTAACTGTAGGAGATTAATAATGTAAACTATTTTATTAGGTGCCTGAGCAAATGTTATTTTAATTTATGTATTGTATATTGAATTTGTAATATAGTGAGATAACTATGTAGACTTATTTTATTATCATAAATTTAAGCACTATTATGCGGTATTTTTGTTACTGAAAGAGGACATATCTATGAACATTGATATTGATACAGCTTGTTCGGCTCCCAGATATTGCGCCGTGTTGTTGACTATGCCTATTATATTAATATTTTCCTCTTTCAATAACACGGTGGGATATTTCAAGTTTTACTGCGATTTGTTTTGTGAAAATTGCCAAATAAAAATCTGTAGTGAACCTAGATATACCTACCTAATATGATAGTGAATAGAAAGTATTATTAAACTAGCTATTTCAGTAACTAACTAACAATGCGGACTGTACGATGAGGTCAATTAAAGTTCTCGTGGCACAAACATGATCACCGCGACTTCGGCCTTCGCTCGGATCCTGTCAGCGAGGCGCACCCAGGTCAAGGGAAAGGTTGCCCGGTGCCTAGGAAATTATGAAAACCCTTTTATTTCTTACAACACTCGATAACTGAGACTGTTGTCCCTTCCGTAATAAAGGCAAAACTACCGAAATTAAGCAATTTAATCAAGTAAGCTTACCTTACTTCTCTGACTAACTTTTCGTCAAAGCCTGTTTTTTAATTTCACGAATTTTAAGTTTTCCGTTTCAAAGTTTCACTGCTTGAGGCTCAAAGGAAATTTTTAATTAGAAGACACGTGGGCGGCACTGCTCGTCTTGGTAACGGTAATCGATTAGGATCCCGCGGATACTTTTTGCCCCAAAATACCCTCAGAGCTCCTCCAACTAATACAATGTAATACAAAAAGTAAATTGGGATCGAGTCGGGTGAAACGTTAAACCTTATTTCATTTGTTTCGTTGTCTGTACCTTGAGTAATTCCCTAAAATTGAATCCCCTATAAATTTCGTGATGTGCGTAGCTTATCCTTATCTGGAGCAGCGCGGGCAGAATGCCTCGACCCAATCCGTCCTCTGACCTCTGATGCGCCATTACCGGACACAGGCCTGCGCCCCCAGCCCCCTCCGTGCACCGGCCCGGCGCTGACACGACCTGCAGAGCTCAATTTGTAAAAAATATTTTATATACCTTTCTGTACACTGAAAAAGCTAAGCATTTCCTTAAGAGTGAGATATTTATTTTCCCTAAACATGTATTTAAATTAATGGTGAGATGGTATTTTAATAGAACAGTACAAGAGTTTTTCCATGAACGTTGTTCAAATGTAAGTGATAATGTATTCCGTGCACAAGGGATAATTTTGTATTGTGAGACTAAATAATAACGATGATATATAAAATAGGATATTAGTGTCCAAGAATGCGACGCGTATAGCTGTTTTAAGGCTATAAGAGCGATTTCTTACGCTTCGTCGAACCCTACGCTTGTGTCCGTCGCCACTCGCCGCGGAGACAACTAGCAAAAGTGATCTCACTCTTCGAGGCGAATAGCGATGGCCGCGTACGCTCCCGAGAACAGTAGTAAGTTATTATTTAGTCGTAAATATGAATATTTGGAATCTATAAATATTTTTCCCTTTATTCTCATCGAGTCACACCAGATCCTGTCACACTGTGACTGGTTGAGAAAAATATTCGCATTGCGTAACAGTGTGACTTGTCGCGAATATTAATTATTCTCATCTAGTAACAGTGATTTTTAATAGTGTTACTCGTTCAGAAAAACATTTCTCAACGAGCAACAGTCAGAACTATTTTGGGTCCCGACCCGTCCACCCACCGGAAACACCATACTAGTTGTACCTATTACATTTAATAATCGATCAAATATATAAAAATCAAACATTCATTTTCAAAATCAAACATTAATTTTATTGTAGGCCGGTCACAATTTTTTTTTTGCCATCATCCTTATTCTTCGAGCATTCCTGGTACCTGGTAAACCATTCTTCTCACGAGTGGGTCGAAATCGTTTTTCCTAACGTCAAGAAACTTCCTTACCATTTCTGTTACCCTGGTACTTCTTGCTTGTTCGAAATAACCAACCTAAAATAGTTCAGACTTGCTCGTTGAGAAATGTTTTTCCGAACGAGTAGCACTATTAAAAATCACTGTTACTAGATGAGAATAAATATTCGCGACAAGTCACACTGTTACGCATTGCGAATATTTTTCTCAACCAGTCACAGTGTGACAGGATCTAGTGTGACTCGATGAGAATAAAGGATATTTTCGAGTATAACGTTGAATGTACAATGAGTGGACAGAGTATCTGCGGCGGCACGAGAGTGCCTCTTGTGTGTGATCACGTACCATACTGTGCTTCTATGTTGAAACATTAATAAATCTGATTGTAGCCAATTTGTAGTTTTTCTGAGTTTGTGCCCGTGATGCGGGGTGCCTGGCAACCGGCCAGGACCCTTGTTTGACTGGAATTCAAAGTAGGGTAATAAGTTTGTACCTAAAGGATATGTACCACGGAGGTAAGGGATCCTCTGCCAACATTGGTATTGACGGCCGTAAGTTTGTACATACGAAAAGGTATCTTAGTTTTGGCAACAGATTAACGTAAACTTAGCGAATATCGGTTATTAAAATCGATTTCGATTCCTACGTATATTTTCCAAATATGATGGGTTGTGTTGACCTAGATACCTACTAAGAATCTAGTTTCAGAGATCTGTGCCATATCAGATCAATTCAATCACATTATACCCTCTTGTTACAAAACGTGGTCTGAAGTTTTGTTTTAAAATATGGGAAGGCAAACGAGGAAGTCTTGATTAAAATTTTGTGGGCACAGCTACCCTCCACCAAACCTATAAAAAACGTTATTTTTCGAATCTGGATCCGTGCCTGTTGGGTATAGCCCAAACTTACTGACGAGGCGAAGAATATCGATAAGACCTGGAATGTCTGCTTATTACGGGCGTTCACGGGGCCCAAGTCAAAGTAGTAGTTGAGTCAAATTCTTATTTTCTTTTTGTGATAGGTGGCAGACAGATCACCTGATAGTATGTAAGCGATTGCCGCCGCTCATAGACACTGCAACACTTGTAGTCAGAAGTGCGTTGCCAACCTTTAAGTCCCTTTCCCCCAATAGGGGTGGGCTCCCTTTACTCAACGAAACACGGTGCAGGTGCTGTTTCACGCGTACTTCTGTGAGGCCGTGGTATCACTCCGGTTGAGTCTGCCCATTCATGCCGTAGCGTGGCTCTCCTCTTATTTTACAACTCTGGAGGGTCGGCAGAGAAAACGTTACATACTCGTTAGTTATTTATTCTCGCATAAGTACATATTTTCATCGTATCCATAGGGGACAGATCTGTTCAGTTCAGTGCAACCATAATACCTACTTTGCATTTAAACTACATGAGGATTCAGCTGACATTGGAGCGTACGACTAAACACTAGCTACAAGAGCCAAGGTCGAAGTTAATCTGTATTTAAAACTGATCTTCATGTTGTTTTGTTTGAAAAATGCATTGTAAAGGTTGGCAGCGCACTTGTGACTTTAATAGTGTCGGGTGTCTATGGGCTGCGGCATTCGCTTACCTTCAGGTGATCCGTCTCCTCGTCTGCCACCTATCGCATCGCAAAAAAAGGAGACCTAATGTACCTACCTACCTATATTTCTTGATAAAAAATTAATAATTGAATATCACTTACTAATGCTGTGGGCTGTGAAGTAATAACACTAATGGAAGTGAGGTGACGCTGACTCACGCTCCGAGGATTGTGGGTTCGATTACCACATATGCCAGTGTTTTTAAAAGTAATTCTGTGTTAGCTGGAGTCTGGAAATTGTTTGTCTTGACCGCCGTGCCTCGGAAAGAACGTCAAGGTGTTTTTGGTCCGTCCGATCCCTCACCGGTCGTGTCCAATAATTTGATTCGAATTGATGTTCCATGGGAAATAAATTGCACTTAGGTTTGTGCACTATTAAAATAATATAAGTATCCTGTGCACGTGGCTAATCAATGTAATCGGCCGCATATCAATATCGATATCCGATCAATAACGATAGCCGAAGTCGGAACATCACGGTAGGTTTAAAGCAATAAAAAGAAACAAAGTTATGATGTAAAACAATTTTAATTTGTTACAAGGAAATAACTACAACCTATAATAAAACTAAATGTTAACAAGGCATTCAAATGGCACACACAATCATAAGGCCTGCTAATAAATTATATTTCTGCTTGAAAATATTTCGTGACTGTTAAGTAAGTAATTAACTTTTATGTACAATTAAAATGTAACTAACACCGCCTTATGACAGGCTGGACGTAAACTAATACGTTGTACAGTCAGTAGCAGATATACCTGAGCGGGCAAGGTGTCCAATAAAACATATAGGTACACTTTGATCGTCACAAAAATATCGACGTCCAAGGTGGTAAAAATGACAGAGACGGGCGGGTATGTATGCGGTAGAGACGATTGGCAATACTGCTAACATGTAGGTCAATGAACTTTTCGACATAAATGTTAGCTGGATCTGACTTTCAGTGTCTACTTATATAATGATAGTACGGATAGCGCGTCTCGTTAGGTTAAAAAAACTGTAAAATTTCTTAAACCGATTTTCACCGATGTCAAAAACGGAACGGATTTCCGTTATTGATTCCGATTTTACTAATCAAAACGGGAACTTTTACAGTCTGTAGTAGGTATAGAACCAAACGGGTGAGATTCAATTGTAGGCAGATTTTTATATCTCACTGTAAAATAGACCGAACCGTAAGTTGGTCAACTTCCAGAAAACAACAAACGGTGCTAAATTAACATTCGATACACCGTTTAAATAAGTAATTCATTTTAACTGCAGTATCTTAATTTCCGAAACTACCTGGGAAATTCATCAACTTACGATTCGGATTATTTTACATCTTACATGTTGACTAAATCTATAGACAGGCGTGAGAGAAGCTATTTACAACATTTCATTACAGTTTGTAACCATCTTTGACGCATTTGAGTACATACTGTTACGACCACGGGGGTATTGGGTAAATTGTATTTTTGTGACTTTGGCGTTTTCTTGAATCTTACGTACCCCGTACCCGCAACAATACTTAATGTTTTTAATTACCATACAAATTTATAACGTGAGACTTTGTCATTATTTAATGTTCTAACGAACGAGGGGGTACCAGCCCCCAGTGGTGTAAGAATATTTAACGCGTGACGGGAAACTGATGGTGTATAGTCCTGTTTATAATAATATCATGTATTTGTATAATGCAATCAGAAAGTTTAAAAATATAGCTCAGTAAATGTTATATTCAATTGAGTTCTTGGTTGCCGCAAATAGATTTTTATTTCCCGTAAATTTAGCAGTTTAAATAAATAGCTGACAACCCACATAAAATACTATCGTGAAATAATAGCAACGAAACAGTATTATAATACTGTCTTTATAAAGATGGAATTTTTCCAAAGTTACAATTAGTTGGTGACGATTATAATTGCGTCATTTTACGTTCGCTTATCGTGCGCCGGAGTCGATGTTTGCGTCTGACGAGGCGTAGCAAGTGTTTACTTCCTTCGACACGCCTAATTAGAAGAGTTAAAGAGCTACCGACGTGTTTATTAATTTGATGAGGCTTTTATCAGTTTTAAGTTATACGCTTACTAAGTGTACACCGTTCAAAGTTTTTTTATCCTTCTCTAACACTCATATATCTGAACGAGAGAGATCTAGGGAATCGCACGCGGCTGCGTGACGCGTGAAATAGCGCATAGGTCAGGTATCATTTGCGAAGGTAATAGAACCATTGAAAGGCAACGAAAAAAAGAGACAAAACAGAATAGTAAGAGATAAGAGTTGAAGAAGTATAGAAAGAGAGAAGTTTTGAAACGTAAGGTGAGCTTAGCAAAAGATAGAAAGTTTTAAAGAAGATAAGCAGAACGGCGCAAAAAAGGATTTTATAAAAATCGGTTCATGATTAATTAGCAAACATGTGGCAGACGAGCAGACGGATTACCTGATGTTAAGCAATTTCCGACGCCCATGGACACTTACTTAAGAACTTCAAAAGAGACAAGTGCGCTGCCAACCTTTTCCCTTTACCCAAAGTTAAGGCAAAGTCCAATCAGTATTAAATATTTTGGTAGATAAATCAGTTGGTTGGACCAGTAGTGAGCCACGGCTATTACCTAGTTCCAAACTTATTGGTCTCAACTTTCATTTTAAGTAATGCTTGCAAAGAGGTTTTGCAATCATATTTATTCAATACACAACAAGGTAGGTCTCGCGGACTTTCCGTTCGACGCGGGCGCATGTGTCATACCGCTGTGACGTCACAATGACGGCGCGTGACGTTACTTCAAGTGCACTAGGAAAACGTGAAGCCTAGAGCATATTGTCTACTTTTATTGGTTAAAAAAATTATTCGAAAAATTACACTTCGAAATTTAGAAAAAAAAGGTAGGTATTTGAAAACAATATAGGATCTGAATTATTATCTGCTGTTTTCCGGGTTTGCGAGACGCGATTAGTTAAGTATACATTTATAGTATTAAGACGCTCATAAAAACTGACTTGATAAAAATACCAGTGTAATGAGTGATATTTTAGAAAGATATGAGATTTCGAAATGTAGAACCACTCCCGCTGTCACAATTCGTGACCCCCTTCACCCCCCTTTAACGTGTGATATTATTTATGGACAATCCCTTATGAATAGGCGATAAAACGAAAACTTTGCGATACAGCGAATTCACGCAAACATTGTTTTGTCTACGGGCATAAAAGTGTATCAAACTGCCATAATTTATTATGTTTGCATAATACGGCTAGCGCAAATGGTTTGATTCAATTTTCATCTGCATAACTTTGATACCTTCATGCCTAATTTAAAATAAATTATATTCTAACTTGTTGGGTTAAAAGGATGACTTGGAAAGTTCCTCTTTTGATTAAGGGTAGTTGCCTTTTTTCATTAATAAGAGTTAAGGATTAATTACAAAAACGGACCCTAAAAGGTAGGTATAAAATAATTTCGAAAAGGCTAATCAGGAATATAAAAATTCTCATGAGGCGTTTTAATTGATTATTCATTAGTAGATATCTGTGTTAGTTTCACCAAATTCCACAATAACTTTAATAATAACAATGTATTAACTATTACTTTACTACCGATATCATTAGTTGCGTATGCGCTTTTTAGACTGTTAGGTTTAGCGTTATGACGTTTAATTATAAAGTTAGTTTGTGTAAGTTTTTATAAAATTTAAGTTAGTCATAATTAAAAATACTTGTCATAATTAGTATGTTAATCTAATAAAGTCTCAAGTTCAATAATTGAAAACTGACAAATATAAAACAATAAAAACTACACCACGATTATTGTCGATCCATTCAAACCCGATAGAAAAAGTAAACATTAACTTTGGATCAATTATGTGAGTAACAGTAAAATAATAATAAACTTGTATAACCAAGGTAAAGTAAAGTTCATACAACATACAAATACTTTAGTAGGTAAGTATATAACCTAATTAATACTATCTGTACAAACATGTGAAAGGTTGAGGACCATGCACAAAATAGTTTTAATCTTCTAAGAAATACTTTTCACAGGTTTTCAAAAGATACGATATCTATTCGGTGATCCCGAATCCAAAAGGTTTCAAATATTCGCTACATAGAATATGGGTGTTTACCAGACCAATCGAGTGATCGTCGCTCGAGGGCGTCAATCGATGTTGGAATCGATTTCCGATCCCGATAGATTGATAGGTCTTTTAGTTAATTTAAACATACACATATTCTTAAAGATGCTACTCTTTGACAACCCTGCATAAAAGTTGGATTAAAACTTGAAAGCCTCAATCATCTCACACTTTTCAGGAATTGATATTCCTCATCTTCATTTGGAGCTCAAACCTCCTATTGGTCCGCACGCCCTTTATCACGGAGCGATTCTCCTTCCTCGTCACATTCCTCTTGTCAGACAGGGAGGTGAAGGATTTCTCCCTCATGACGGTTTGCTTGGCGACTTCTCTGCGGGATACAGTGGCTCCAGTGAGGGAGGGCTGGGAAGGCTGCCTTATTAGCGCGCCGTTAGGTTTCTTTTCCTTTGGCTTTTCGGTTTTTGGGGGGATGCTGAAGGGGTTGTCGTCGAGGTGCATCTTGAAGCCGAAGCGCGTGTACCCGGGCCGGAGGGACATCAGCGTGGGCAGCTTCGGGGTCTTCGTGGGCGTGTCGGTCTTCTTGGCGACCTCTTTCACGGCTTTTACCGGCTCTAGTGGTTGTGGCTGAAATGAAATTGTAGGGTTACTTACTATAATATGGATACCAGATATCAGAGATTATCTGTGCTTATGTTATAAGTATTATCTGTGTCATTATTATAAGGAGAGACAGAGAGAGAGAGAGAGAGAGAGATATGTAGATAGAAGAGGAGATCATAGAGGAAATATTTGTAGCTATGTAAGGAATAAAAAAAAAGAAGTAGGTAATTAAAAAAAGCGAACACATGGTGCTGACTCCGATTCCAGTGGTAGAATCGCATTTCTATAAAATATACATGTAAATTGTGTTACTTTTTATAATATCTATTCTATAAGCCTATGCAAACAAAGATTTTTATGATTTGATTTCATACAAACATAATTATGTATGTAAATACTTATATTATAATAATAATATACCTATATGTATTTCTATTGTCTGTAGTCATATTTAACTGCTAAAATTTTGTATGTATTTTGTTGTTATAACCAACAGGTATTGTGTTCGTAATGTTCTATTATTATTTTTTAATGTAGCGTTGAAAATCGCCGCTGAAAACGATGGCGGATGTCATCTGCGACCTTGCCGTCAAACCATGGTGTTGTTGACTTCAGGACACAGGATATAGACACGTCTGTTTCATGTTATTCGGCCTGATGGTGCCATTGGACATGACCTAGCCTTCGCCAGGGTCATGGGTTGTATCGGACCTAACCATACATGTGATAAACCAAGTTAGCTTTAAGATATCATGTAGTTATCTAGATGATAATGTTACAATGAGGTGGAGGCGGTATTGTTTTAAAATATCCTTTATTGCTTTTCTGAAAATAATAGGTTAATATTGACACTAACACAATCTGGGAGGACACTTCCTCCCAAGCCCTACTATAACGTGAGGTCTGGACCCTCCTTACTCTAGCTCGCGATATCGTCACTTAGCTTGGAATGCGCTCCTTAGTGCGTGTCTGTTTATTTTTCAATGCATGACAGAGTCCCATTATAAAATCAGCCATAAACGGCGGCCAGTATCAAAGAAGTTTACCATCGTTACAATATCGTCTCGTCCGTGTACAGTTTTACGACCTTTAGTAAAAAATGTAAAATGTTGTCAGCCAACTTGTGACTCCACTGGTGTTGCAGGTGTCTTCCATGGGCGACGGCAATCGCTTACCATCAGGTGATCCGCCTGCTCATCTGCTCCCTATCACATTTTTTTTACAAACTATTGGCAGCGCTTCTTAAACCACTGTCCGTCACGAGCTGAGCGAGGCTTATATTTTGTGGTGATAGCATTGTTGCGATCACTTATTTTGGAGGCCAAGACTCCGTTTGGGTCGCCGAACCGGCGGAGTAAGTAAGTATTGTATCTTATTATCACTAGAATAGACTTTGTTAAGTACCTAATCAAAAGCTTCGCAACCCCAAACAAATTTTCATCGAGATTAGATAACTTGAGACCTGTCTTGATAGGCGAGACGTGCTCACGTTGTTCAACAGTTGATTATGAGTAAGACTAGACCCCCTTATTACGAAACGCTATCTAACTGCCGCACTCAGAGACGTCAATTAACTGTAGTTGTCATTTAAGAGAAAATATTGGGCCTTATTTTGATACGCATAAAAACTATCCAAAACTAAGATAATGAAAATAAACGTTAAATTACGTCTATGAGAGCGGCAGTATGTTCCGTATTAAGAACTAATTAATACGCGTTCCAGCCCCTTTTAGCATTGCGTGTTGAAACGAGATGGCATGAACTTTAGTACGGTAATAACTGAAGTTCGCGATTTGTAATAAGGTGGATTGAGTTATGAAATTGCGACATTCTCTGATATGATAAACATTATTACTGGGCTTTGCTGGTTAATAAATTAAAGTTGTAAACTTATATGATCGATCGCTCGCAGTTGTCAATACTGTTAAGTTTTCGCAGTAGTCAATCGTACCTCTTCAGTATATTGTTTAAATAAATAAACTTAATATATCAGACCCTAAAAAGCGATAAAAAGCTTTAAAGCGATGGAGTGACGATCTTAACAGCTTTGCAATCGATTGGCCACAGATGGCGGAGGATAGGGATCGATGGGGGGACTCGGGGGAGGCCTTTGCCCAGCAGTGGGACAATAAAGGCTAAAAAATCAGACCTACATACCTACATCGACCAAGCACAAACTTTTTAATGAAATCGTTATGTTAACTTATCGTGCCCACGGTAGTATTCAGAATGAATGAACCTTCGATGACGTATCGTACATTTTCTTCAAAAATGCGTTAGACATGTTACTTGCATAGTCTGTAGACAAATGCTCGCTCATGTTACAATAATATGATTTATCATTAGTATGAATGGCAGAAATGAATGTCAGGTAACTTGGGTATAATTTATATGACAGGTATTTAAAGAAAAATGACAAACCGGGGTTTTATCGAGTGACCGGGACTTTGACTGACTTCGACAGTTAACTCCCCACATTAAATCAATAATTTTATTTCACGTGACATCGGCAATGATATCCTTAAAAAGGAGGGTAGCGCCACAATATAAAAAAAAAATTGCCATCTTCCAAAATTTCGCAAATTAAACCGGTCTTGTACGGTTGCGAAACTTGGACACTTACACTCAAAGAGGAGAAACTGCTAGTGGCAGAACGGAAGGTGTTGCAAAATGCGACAACGGGACCTGGAGATTAAGAAAGAACGCCGAAATCGAAGAGCTTGTGGCCGAACCAAATATAATGAGCGAGACAAAGTCGGCAAGGCTGCGCTGGCTCGGTCACATTGAGAGGATGGAGTCGGATCGTGCTGCCAAGCGAGCTTACCTGGGTCGATCTACCGAGGAAGCGCCCAGTGGGGCGCCCCAGATATCGCTGGATGGACCAGGTCAAGAAGAATCTTGGTCACCTTCAAAGGCCGGATTGGCAAGAGGTGGCGGAGAATAGAGCGCAGTGGCGAATTCTAGTGTCGGAGGCCAAGATCCACTTTGGGTCGCTGAGCCAGCGTAGTAAGTGCAGCATTCCCACTCTGGGCAAACAATGTCGTTTTATCTTTATCACGACTAAGTGTGCAGAATAGGGGCCGAGTGACGCACCCACGTGTTCGATAACGCGCCCCGTCGAATCGATGCAGCGCGACGTGCCGCCGATTACCTTATCAGCTTCTAACTTGCACAAGAATTACGATAAACCTATATCAATTAACAGCTGAAATATAGACTACAAGAAGATATTTAGTGGCCCGTCCTCACCACTTACCGGTGCTTAACTTGGACCAACAGATGGCGCTGGGAGTCGATTACATCGCGCAAGCGTTTTGTGTTTTCGGTTAATCCAAGGCCATGACGTAAACCAAAGAGTATATCCATACTAATATTATAAATGCGAAAGTAACTCTGTCTGTCTGTCTGCTACTCTTTCACGCCAAAACTACTCAACGGATTTAAATGAAATTTGGTATACAGATAATCTAGACCCTGAGAAAGGACATAGGCTACTTTTTATTGCGAAAAAGGGGTTGTAAGGGGTTAAAAGTGGGGTAAAAAGTTACTTTTCCACGCGGACGAAGTCGCGGGCGGCCGCTAGTAGTAAATATACCAAAACGTGGACTATGAGATTAACCTCTTTATAAATAGTATAGTTATAGAAGATACCTTTAATCTTGGGGCTGCTCTTCTCGATGATGTTGGGCGCGCCGGAGGGCGTGAGCAGCGCGCGCGCGCGCCTGGCCCGGCGCTGCTGGCACTCGCCCAGCGACTCCATCTTGTCGAACTGCTTCTGGTGCAGCGCCGCGAAGTTCGGCAGCTTGGTGCGCGGGGGCTTCGCCTCCGACGCGCCGCGGGGCGTCAGGACTTTCCTCAGGGGCGTGGTAGGCTTCTTGGACGGTGTGGAAGGCTCCGAAAGTTTTACTGTAGGATTAAACGGTTTTTCAATTGGTAACTCAGTGGATATAAAAAAAACTACCAACGCATTCTTATTGGAATGTCGTAGCTTCGAGTCCGAAAAGCCCTACCCCCTAATTAAAAAACGAAGTAAAAAGTTACTTGTCTACCGTGTTTGCTGATGTTGTTTCAATAAACTTTATTATTTATTTATTTATTTTTACTTTATGTATAAAAACTGATGATGAACTTTCATTGTCCAGGTTCATGAAAGTCTATGAATAAAGACGTCGGCCCAATTGCACATCGGGCTGGCGGCATTCCCCCGACGCAAAAAAAAGGGTTCATGAAAGTACAGCATCATTTTTAAGCTATGTCTAACTTTAGTCTCCATTTTATAATAAGGGGGCTAGATTCTTAAATCTATAGCTTAGCTCTATTCTATCATTAGCTAAGCGGTTGAAGGAAAGCATTAAGTGGACATCTGCATGTTTCAGATAGTTTCTGAATCGTCATAATATTACAGTCCAACACAGTGCAATTACCTAATCTAAAATAATATAGACAGTCAACTTTCCTTATGCACGATAAAAGAAAAATTATCAGATACGCAATATATTTAGATAAAACTCAGCAATGTGTTATTTATTTTTGTTATCTTTATATTTATTTAGCGATACCGGTTGAAGTCGAGGAATTGGGCTTAATGAAAATAGATAAAATAAGTTTATCTAGATAGAGTACTTATGACATGATTACTAGCTGTCGCGACTTCCTCCGCGAAGAATAGTATCTTTGGGTAGCATTTTAAATTATTTAATAATTTTCACCCCTTTATACCCCTTACACAACCAGACACTCAACACGAAACTAAATCACACGAATGTTTGTCCAGGGTGGGGATCGAACCCACGACCTATGGCGTATGAGGCAGGGTCTATACCAAATGCGTCATCCGGCCAGTCAAATATAGAAGATAGAAGTACAGATTATTTTGTGGTAAATGTGTGGTGTGTGTGAGTATGGACTACATAGAAAGCCAGACGTCGGATTACCACAACCTGTCAAATATCCTCGATTGATATTCAACCTAATGTGTGTGACAGTAAGATGAGAATCGATTGAAGAAATTTGACAGTTTAGTATTACTTTGACGTACATATGTCTGTACGTGTGTGACGCCCCGTTGGTCTGGTGGTTTAAGTACCGGGCCGTGATCTCGGGGTCCCGGGTTCGATTCCCGGGTCGAGCAAAAGTATGTTTCGAATTTTTGGAACATAGCTCGGGTTTGTGATCACCAAATTAGGCAAGCGTGGTGATTAAGCCTAATCCCATCATAGTAGCGTTGACTTGATTTCTATGATGGAGGCCTTTGCCCTGCAGTGGGACAGTATATAGGCTGATACTTATGTCTGTACGCACCTGTGGCGCTGCAGGTGCGCGGGCGCGACAGGCGGTCGACGGAGTGCTGCTGCGGGTCGGCGAGGCGCTTGCGCTTGGAGCGCACGTCGTCGGCGTCGTTCTGCGTGTACGAGCGCTTGCGCGCCGCCGGCCGGACCGCCTCCGACGCTGGAGTGTCACCAGACATGCATTTACACACTTTAAAATTATCAATGAACCTAAATTATAATTTAACCTAATTGGGAGGAAAGACGGTTAAAGGTTGGCAGTGTAGTTGTGACTCTATTGGTGTTGCAGGTGTCTATGAGCGGCGGCAATCGCTCACCATGAGGTGATCCGTCTGCATGTCTGCTCTGACAACTATCACAAAAAAAGTGGTTGCTTTATTGTATTTATTTACCATCTGTTTGTACACTATAGAAGCAATAAAGAATTGAGTATTGAGTATTGAAAAAAGTATGTAATTTTGCTACCTGCTAATGATGATAAGAAGTTATGACAACCCTGTTGGTACAGTGGCTAAGCGCTGCGAAACTTCGCAAGGGTTCTAGGTTCAATTCCTGGTTGGATTAGATAAGCTACTAAAAAAAAATATGTCTGATTCTATGAAACATCCTTCTTGATAATGCAGGGATTTCCCTAGTTGCAATCCAAATGATTGGTGCAAATTGTCTGGAGCATTCATTTAGCTGGGATTCAACCCAATGATTCATAACTCAAGCAATAGATCCGCTAAATTAAGATGAATTGCATTTCTATAAAATACGGAGAAATAACTCACCACTCTCATCGAATAGGAAGCTCTTGTTAGACCCCTTCATGCTGGATTTGATAACTTTCTTCTTCTGCTGCATCGCTACTACGGGGTTGTTGACGGGGCTGCAGAACATCACCCGCGTCTGGCGCTGCGCCGTCTCCGCCAGCGACGCCCGCCTCGTGGCCTTCTCGATGGAACGAGTCACATTCATCATGCTCTTCTCCTTCTGACCACTCTTGGAGAAGGGAAACGGAGTGCTTCCTGGAGAAGGCAAGGACATGCGTTTCACAGGAGTTCCATTTGTTGGCTTTGACATGACATCGGGACTATCTTTTGTAAAAGTGCCTTCACGCTTCAATGGTGTTGTAGATGTCTTGAGTGATGCCTCTTTATCATCAGTCTTTTTCGGTGTGGGGTCCCGTATCTGCGATTCATCCAGGCTGCTTTCAATCAACAATGGAGTAGTGTTTACAATGTTTTCTGTTCTGGAATCATCGCTTGTAATGCTTATGCGTGAGTTTTCATTGGATTTATCTAGGGTTACATTGGACGTATTGTCAGAACTGATTAGAGAGGATTTTGAAGTCTCCAGTTTGTCTTCGGTCTTTTCATAGGTTGAGTTGAGCTTAATTTCTTTGTCAAATGTGGAGTTAAGAATTGGCTGTGTAGAGTCTTTTGTTTTCTCAAATGTAGTGTTCAGGGACTGTCGTGCACTTTTTCTTTTTTCAAATGTGGAATTTAATGGGACAGCATTGTTTGATTTCTCAAATGTAGAATTCATTGTAGACCCTTTGGGGTCTGTCGATTTCTCAAATGTAGAGTTGAATTTAGATTGGCTGGAATCATTATGTTTCTCATATGTAGAATTCAAAGCTGATTGTTTGGAGTCATTTGATTTATCAAATGTAGAATTTAATTTAGACTGTGTGGAATTTTTCGACTTGTCAAATGTATTATTTAAAGTTGATTCTTTCTCAAATGTACAGTTCAAGGTACTACCATTAACTGATTTGCTTGCAGCCAATGATCTCAACGACTTCCTTTCACTACTTGCTTCTTCAGGTTTGTTTGATTTTTTTGGTGTAGGTGAGTTGGTTTTCTCGAAAGTTGAGTTAAACTTTTTATTTATTTTAGATGGTGTATCAGTTTTGTCGAATGTTGAGTTTTTTATGCTGGACCTTCGTTTCTCTTGAGTTTGTTTTAAAATACTTCCATCTAGAGTCTCATGAGATTTATCAAAGGTAGCATCTTTATTCTCTGGATTTTCCTTCTCTTTTGATCGTAATGATCGGTTATTTGCTTCTGAATTATTTAAATTTGTTAATTTTACTTTTTTAATTTTTCGATCAGGCTCTTCTCTAAGACAGGCTTCTTCTAAATCTTCACAGCTATCAGCTTTCAATCTCTTTAAAGCTCGTTGAGATTTGGCTTCAGGTACCTCTGTGATACAATTTTCTTTCAAAGGGCTGCCCGCAGCACTATGAAAAGAGTCTTGTGAGCCATTACTCTTGTTCAAGTTGTTAATCTCAGGTTCAATAATTTCTTCCTTAAAAGGATTTGCGTTTTTACCTTTTTTTTTCTTAGATTTCTTGGGTATAGTGGGTGGATTGTCATTCTCATTCACTTCTATTCCAGGTTCTTCCATCTTCTTCTTATTTTTCTTGCCCTTCTTCTTACCCTTGACTTTCTCCGCAACTTCAGGTACAGGAGCATCTTCAATATATTTTCTGATATCTTTTTGGTGCGACGCGTCTGTCTGATCACTTTACCAGTGTCATTTGTAGTGTTTAATGTTGACGAAACATTTAGATCTTGTTCTTTAAGCGTCTCTTTTATGCTCACATCTCCGTTTGTATTTTTAGTGGTCATAGTATCCACAACTTCATCGTCAGTTGGGTAACTCACATAATTATTTCGCTTCTTGCTTTTTGGCATCACTACTTCGTCATTTTCTTTTAAACGCCTACTTCTAGTCTTTCTCTCGCTTTTGGCCACAAGTTCGCCATCAACCTTGACTTCGTTTTCATGAAATGAACCATGAATCCCTAAAAAATAGGTAATACGCTTGTAAACATAGGTAAATAAGTTTAATTTTCAAAGGTAAGCACTGAGAAATAAACTTACGTTTTCCAGATCTCGTAGACATTTTAAATATCGTCTGCCCTGCCACTGATAATTCACATGAAATATATCACTGATTAGAATTATTAACACATTAAATCACTGTTTATTTATATTTCATGAAATAAGTAATCCGTTGTGTAACGATTTATTTTCAAACAAATGTCAATCTGTAGTGACAGTCAATCCAACAAAGTCCGTTGTGCTAACCACAGACCAAGAAACGACTTTTTTTGTCTGTGGTGGTGGTTATGTCATTTCAAATGCGTTCCATTTGAAGTCCCCTCCACATTTAGTCCGCGAATTACGGCGAATAAACCGCCACATAAACGAATTTCTGAGTAAATCTCTCTCATGCCATGGCCGCGCCAATAGTTAGCTTATCACGTAAATGATAGTCACTTACGCATCATCATGTCATGCATCCTTATTAGGATTTTCAAAGTTATACCAATGGACATTATGTGTCATGTGGAACGCGTGGAATAGCGAACAGCAGGTGGAACATATTTATATCTCTTGAATTTTTTTTTAACATTTTATTGGATTATAGAATCAAGATTAATCCATGAGATTAATCAGCCTTTGATAAAAAATATTCCTTTTTATAGGGTAAAATTAATTAATTAATTAGTTCCATTGTAAAATATTTTTTAATTTATTATAGTTTTTCATTTTATAAGATTTTTACAGCGCAAACTAAAATATTTCAATTTAATAAACGAGAACACACCTAACTCTTGTCTTTGGTCTTACATTGTTTGTAACGTCACTGTCAAGTCAACGTCAATTGGCTTGTCAAAACAACATCACAAAGCCGTTACGGTTAGGTTACTTTACTTTTTCATCGATTTAACAGATTTTATTCCTCTTTATTCATTCATGACGACGGGTGACTTAATACAGTAGTGGTGTATTATAATGCTGTGATTTCCCATTCAAGAAACTGCATGATAAGTATAAATGAGAGACGTTGGGCGTGCATCAATTACACTGGGCAGTTACGAAGGTAGATGACTCAATACCGAGAATAAACAATGGGGAAGCCGTGGGTGTTTGGTGTTGCATTCGCATGGGTGTTCATTAACGTGTGCACCGGCGAGCGCGGTTATTATCTAGGCTGCTACTTGGTCCACGTGGAAGATCTACTGAATACGCATACGGGGCAATCGGTCGACGTATGCCTCACCGCCTGCGAGCAAGTGTACTACAAATATGCGTTAATAGGTAGCGAATCTACATGTTTCTGTGGAAACTCGCCGGGCCAGTTCATGGTGCAGCCTGAGCTGTGCGACACGCCGTGCCCCAAAAACGAAACTCAGAAGTGTGGCGGCGTCAATGTATCTAGCGTTTACGACACAGATGTCACCGCACCGGGGCCCCCAGGCTCCATCACCGTCATGAACATCACTGAGACTAGAGCCCGCATCGAATGGACGCCGCCGCAAGCTTTTACTTTCATTACTGGCTATATAATGAGGGCAGTTGTTATTAAAACGTATTCCGACGTTCTCCTGCCACCCCTTGAATGGCGGCTATCTAACACTACATTCCAAAATGAGTTACTGAACTTGAAGCCGGGGTCTACCTACACAATAAGTGTTGTTGCTGCGAACTATGATGAAGAAGGTGCAAATATCACAACCCAGTTAACAACTGTAATTGGAACACCCGACCCGAGTCCTCCTGACATAGAATTTGTGGAAAGACGAGGGGACAAAATGGTAATTCACATCCCAGAAGCAAAAAATGTGAATGGTCCAATATCACTGTACAGAGTTGTTGTTGCAGTGGAACTGTACCAGCAGGGCTTTATCATTGAGAATCTTAGCAACTACACCTATGCTAAAGAACATGGCTTCCCTTACTACATCACTGCAGAATTGGACCCTTATGACATTAAACATGACTTTATTATCGGTGATAAGGTAACTTATAATGGTTATTATAATGCACCATTGCCTCTAACAAATGATATAGAAGTTTCCCTTGGGGTAGTCAGTGAGGAGAATCATGTAAAGAAGATTAGGTATGCAGAGTCTACTAAAAAGATTATTTTGACCATAAATGAGCCTGAAGAATTTTCTCCGATGGTGGTGGCTCTCGGTGCTGGCATTGCTATTGGAGTTGTTCTTTTGTTGATTGGTGTGGGCCTGCTCATTATTCTTAGAAAGAGGATTCACATGGCTCGGTTGCAAAGAGGATCTCAATCAATGCCCTTGAGTTTGAGTGAGCCCTGTGTGGAAATAGAAAATACAGGATTTTTGCAAGAGGAGGATGAAAGAGTGGATTATTATGGCAATTTAAAGCGAAAATTGTGGAACATTCCAAGGAACTTGCTTGATATTGATATCTCTTGTGTAGTTGGCCTGGGCAGCTATGGAAAGTTTACCAAAGGAAAAGTACAGCAGCACGGGGCTCAGACTCCAGGTCTGGTGCAGGTAGTAGCTGATAGGGAACTTGAGAGACCAGACAAAAAGTTGATGTTACAAGAATTAGATCTGTTAATAAAATCCAGTGAACATGAAAATGTCATGTCTCTGATTGGCATTTGCGAGACAAACACCACACTTTTTATTGTATTACAAGATTCAAGATATAGCTTGAAAGAAATGTTATTACAAAGTCGTCATAGAGATCTTCAGAATAACAAATTTTGCCTCATCACTGAAAGTCGGTTGCTCCAGATCTGCGTAGATATCGCGCGCGGTATGGAGTACCTGCACAGCAAAAGAATTATCCACAAGAGGTTGAGCTGTCGAAATATCGCGATAAGTGAGAGTGGATCTGCTAAGGTATCAGGCTTTGGATTATCGCACATGAGGCCTTTGCATGAAACCCCAGATTATACTAGATGGACTTCTCACGAAATGTTGCGGCAGACGAGGTTCAATCCTAAAGCTGACGTGTGGTCCTTTGGATGCCTAATGTGGGAAGAGTTAACGATTGGGGCCACGCCGTATTCACATTCGGGTAACAAAGACGTAGCAGCTCGGGTGCTCCGCGGGATGCGCCCGTCGCAGCCCTCGTACGTCGGCGACGAACTCTTCCAACTGTGCCTCCAGTGCTGGCAGGTGGACCCTGACGAGAGGCCTACGTTCTCGTCACTCTTGAACGAACTCATGCCGTTCACCGAGGTCCCCGCCACGAGAAGCTTAAGCTTTACTCATTATAATGGTTTCAATTATGAACCATACATTCCAGAGTATGAAATCATTTCATAGTGACTCCCTGCTCTTTTAAGTTAGAATAGTTACTCTGTAGTACTATAAGTACATACATCTGTAGGTTTACTTTAATCCAAAGATGATTTTGTATGTTCAAATTAATGAATTCCATTATTTTTTCTGCCACTTACAAAAGTATTCAAATACCAATTGGTGGTCTTAAACAAAATTTGACAATAATGTTGACGCTCAAACTTTTTGTACACCTAATTGTATAGACTACATTAAGTATTGTATTTCATTTGGAAGCTCTGTTACCAATTAGCATATCATAAAGCTAAGCTACCATAGTACTACTTTGATTTAAAGAATTCTACACCCTAATTATGTAATGATAACCTACAGTAGATCTCTTCCAACATAAGAAACGTCTGTATATTCGAAAAATATTAAACTTAAGTATGTACTTAGTCTGTAGGATTACGTAACCGCTTTAAAAAGTATGTAAGTATATTATATATTACCTAAGTGGTAAATAAGATAAACTAGTAGGTTTTGTAAAGAACTTAGTGTATTGTGTGTGTGTGTGTGAGCGAGCACACTGATGATTGATGACCTATTGTCTTATTATCAGGGTAAGTTTTGTTTTTAGGACATGACACTTTTAGATATAAGTGTAGATTTTTATTTTATTTTATGATCAAATTTTCCCATTCCATTCATTATTGAATCTCATTTATGAAATACTTTTTTTAAGTAATACATAGGTATGTATTTTGTATACTCATCACATTTATACAAGTATTTATGAAGCATTATTGCATTATATAATTTTCCAGCAAAATTAAGGTGTTTTATTGTAGTAAGTGTAGAGAATAATAACCTCCCTAATATATTAAAGTCTCCACACATTTGGCTGCTCACCACTTCATTGCAGATTGTAATAATGCTCGTCATTCTACGAGTAATGTTTCGAATGTCCTTGCCAGGGCCGCCTCGGGTCTAGCCAGGGCCCTAGCAGCCGTTATTAGGGGCGGATGCCGAAATGTGAGTTAGGGCCAATGTTAGAAGATGTGAGTAAGGTCGTCCAATTTTCCGGTGTAGGCGATACAAGACAATAGTTTGCTTGCAAACAGCGGGGAGGGCGCCTCCGGCTAACTGGAACACCCGTTACGTTCGCTGACCGTACCGGACGGATTTAACAATAAATAAATAATAAATAAATTCTCACAACTTCTCATAGGTACATTGACCTGACTCCGTACTAAGTAGATTAAGTACTTCTGTTACAGATGTCAGACAACAGAGGGAACACAAATAACAATACTTAAATACATATATTACACCCAGACACTGAACAAACACAAGTGTTCATCACACGAATGTTTGTCCAGAGTGGGGATCGAACCCACAACCTTTGGCGTATGAGGCAGGGTCACTACCAAATGCGCCATCCGGCTAGTCACACAGTAACATTTCTTAAAAACTCCCGTCTCAAGTTTGGCGCATGAGACGCGAGAGAGGTTCGAGTCCGACAAGAACTCAAATTACTTTGTCTACCTGGATGGCAAAACGAACGTGGATGTCCCTGGGTCAACCTTAAGATGGGGACCCCGGCCCCGTGCAGAGGGCTCCTAAATACGGCACTGTTCCGTCACTGACTAACCTTGACGAGCCTTGACTATTTTAATACTTTACCGTGGGTTTTTTAGGCAGTAGGTGGTACTTAAGTTTTTTGGCTACTCGTTCAGTAAGGAATGTTAATAATCACTCAAGATTCTTGGTATTAAATAAAGTAATATCCGGATTAAACTGGCCCGATAGCAAATTGGGTAGAGATCGAACCCACGACCTTTGGCGTATCGCCAAAGATCGTGGGTTCGAATTCGTCCTTACCCTGGACAATCATTGTTTGAATGTAATAATGTAGGTAGGTAGAGTAATGTATCTGTACCTGTTATTATATTTAGTAAAACAAATGTGATATAGTGGCTGACGAGCAAACGGATCACCTGATATTAAGCGATTGTCGGCACCCTTAGATCCAAATTGGATCTCCGGGTACCCTCACTTACTAATCGAAACACCCTGTATTTTTTTTGATAGGGTGTGTAGTTAGATATAGGCTGCCTGCCCACAACTGATTATAACAGATCAGTGACAAAAGAGCCTCCTCATTTTTATATAACAAACTGCGATTTTGCAATAGCGCAATACACGCGTCTTACTACAGTAGGTCAGAAATAAGAAGAGATTCAAGGAAAAAAAATCCGTCTATTCCCAGTTGCCTCCGCAATGACTACCACCGGTGGCCACTGGGACTTATTGCCTCCACCTAAACTTCGCTGTACATTGCTCTTTCCATCCTAAAATGAAAGCACGAAATAATTTATAGTAGCCTGCCCCTTATTTGATATCATTTAGGCCAATAGAATGTTTTTAATAGTTAGTTATTTTAAGCGGAACAATAAAAATACAAGGATAATTTCATATTTTTTTATGTTGATTAAACATGGTTATCGAAATAATCAAACTTGTCATAAAATTATAATCAGAGGTTTCCCAATGACTTTTAGGTACCTACCTATTCATATATTTATTAAGTTACCTACATAGCTATAATAATTATGTGAGTAGGTACTTAAAAAGTTGATACAATTTAAAAAGGGACAGGTTTTGAATAAATTATTTTGTGCTTTCATTTTCTAGGAGTCAAGTATTACCTCACTCCGCTCTTTATGTTATACCGACCGTCGGTACCGGACCGTTCGTACAAAAAAAGTCTGCAAGTAGTACATACATACGTACCTTACAACACTAAATGCATTTTTCTGTAAAGATTGAAGCGGTGTGAGTCACTGTGAGTACGTACGAGTAATTGAAACTTACTCGTATCCACACCAGTGTGTGTGTGTGTGTTGCACTAGGCTGTCGCCTAGTGTGGGTGGACTCGAGTAATAGCTGCGGCATCATCAGGTAGAATTGTGTAGACTTAGATTACAGCAATGCTGGCTTTTAAATTGATGAGCAAACGTTACAAAACACACGGATATACATTTTATACTAAAATGTACATCACTGAGTAGCTACCTAATGAGTAGGTGAATTTTCATTTTTCGAATCTCCATGATTGTTACAGTCAGCATAACTATAAAATCAGTCACAAGTGGAAATTGTTGATCAAATAGAAACAACATAGATATCATTTTGCATTTATTTAATGTTAATATAATATAGACAATGTTCAAGGTACCTTTTAATTGGTTTTCGAGCTTTTAAACACTAAGACATTGTAACCTTCCATTTTACCTCTTATCTTATACAACATTGCAAAATAACACTTCATTAAAAATCAATCTGACAACTAAATAATAAACAATGACTAAAATATACCGAATTTTAAATTCAAACATGTAACATTTCCATTTCAAACTTAATTAAATTATTTCTCGTACATAACATTGCAGACCCGTTTATAGTAAACCGAGATAACAAAATTAATAATAAAATAAAAACTCCATCACTGAATTACTGTACAGCAACTAATGTGTTCAACATATCGCGTCGCAGGGAACGGACCGAGCCGGCGCGGGCGCCGCTGCCTATACTTAAAATACGCAACAAGTTATAATTCAATAGAATTAGTATAACATATCAATCTCAACATGTGTAAAGGTTGATGAGACAACGACTGAACGGCGCTTGCTCCTGGCCCGGGCCGAGCGCGCGGCCCGGGCCGCTCGTACACTCGCGCGCGGACAGACTCGACCAGCCGGCGCTCGGCCGACACACGTTATACAAAATCAGGTTAAACTGCGAGTGTACCGCGCGAGTCGCACACGACTGCATCCTTGCACACGATTCCACATGAAACCGAGCGAAAATTTTAATGACAATAAACAATTATATATTACAATAATCCCTACCGATTGGGACGCGTTCGTGACGATGTCAATATGCGCGAGTTGATTCCTCAGTCTTTAATAAATTGATGACAATGAGCAAGGAGAAGAACGTAAATGAAACAATGTTATGCAATTATATACAGATTGTGAGTTCGTAGCGCGCGCCGCGTGCGCCCGCGCAGCCGGCGGCGGCGCGGGCGGCGGGCCGTGTGCGACTCGCGCCCATCACTAACAAGCGTTATGGTGATGTCTTAATGTTGAGTTCGACTTGAACGCACAGCCATTTTCCTAAACACAGTATCGAACCTTACTCTAGCCTAGCGCACCCAACGGCTGCCACCTTCTCTTGTATACCCACTAAACTACCTATAGTAATTACAATAAACCACTCTATCAACAAATTCAACAACATTTAGCTATTAAAATTAAAAGGAGGATGAGATGCGCGGTCTCCGAGTTGCCACCCGTTCCGGCTCAACATGCCAACCTTGTCTCCACACCGTAACCGTACAATGAAGAATGACAACTAGCTACCTTATCCTACAACATTGAAATTCCTTAATCGTAACAGCGTTATATATCATCGATAAGAGTGCGGAAAGGGGACGCGGCGCGTGCGGACGCGGGTGGTGGCTACGCTACGGACACTACGTTTGACACAACCAGTGACGGACGCCGAGGTTCTGGGGGCGGTGCGGAGCGGGAGCGTGCGGTGCGTATTTGTCAGTATCACAGAAACAGTTTAACTCCGCCTCGGCGGTTCGCGTCTAATTTCTGCATTAACTCGATTACGTAAAATAGTCGGGACGACGTTGCACTATTTATTATCTTTCCACACGATAAACTTTAATCAGATAATGTTACCGCACTAAATTATTATTCAAGTAGTCACGATAATATACTCTCAAATATTGTAACAACTTCAGTATAACAACGTTAACATTTTCCAGTATTTTTTAAAAATTATCTATACGTACCCATATTATATTGTTTTAATATGATAATTACAACTAACTAGAATTCCATCGATAACTATTTGTGGCGGCGTTCCGCGGCGCCTGCGGAGTAGAAGAGCGGCTGCGACGCGGGCGTCGACAGGTGGAGGCGAGGGAGCGGCGGGGCTGCGGGGGGAGCTCGTGGCAATGTATATCCATCGGTTTGGATTATTGGGCTTGTTTATCAAAACAACATTTAGTAAGGTTCCACTCTTAGCATTTGTGGGATACAGTACAAGAAATATTACATTTATGAAACAATACAGAGCACCCCAGCGCCCCGCCTCAGAAAGTGAAGCGATGAACTTACACCTATGTATGCTGGAATGTTTGCGGCGCGCCGCGGGCCGCCCGCTACGGCTACGTCTCTGGGCAGCGCGCGAGCGAAACAGATGCCAGGGTCATGGCAAGAAGATACAAGTCTATAACGTCCGCATTTTAAGCATGAATCGCAGTCTGATCTGGTGACAAGAAATGTTCTGTATCTTATTAAAGATAAGGAGTGAATTGGCTTGCCTACAAATCACAAATGAGAGCCATACATAATAGATTACTTTTTGGGTAGTTATCGTTTTAAAAAGACAAAGTGAATAATGTCTTGATAAATATAACGACGGATGCAAAGAAAAGACGGAAAAAGACACACGATTATGATAAGGAGTATCGATATTTTTCTATCGATAAAATGGGATATTTCGCAACACACTGCCCAGACCTGGCCGTAGAGTAACATGCCTATAACGTTGAGATTGTGAAACGCAGTAGAAGATTGAAGGACCCCCCACTCGACCGGGCGCATGCCGTGACATCCGTACGAACGAAACGTGTTCGATAATTGACGATTCACTTACACGTACCGACTAATCAAGATTTAGTTCCAATAAAATTGAGCTTGTAAAATCGACGTTAACAGGCATAACGCGTAGAGCTCGCCGTCACGCCCTGAGGCTGGCCTGGCGGGCGCCGCCAGGTGGCGCTGTCTAACAAACAAATCTACTTATTATGCTGGTATCACTTTTACGTGAAATTACTTGATGATAAAATTACACCAAGTATATCGTTATAAATCTTTATCTTATTCCTCAGAATGAACAAATTTGATTTAAGACTTTATAAATAAATATGATCAATCAAGTCATCATTAGACATCTATGTGTTCACAACAGAAATAAGGTAAAAATGTTTAACAATAAACTGGTCCAATGTTTGAAACCAGTATGCGACCGCGCGCGAGGCCAACCTCGTTTAATTGACAAAAGACGATATCTGTACCTACCCCCAAATATACATACAATAGATGAGAAAGTCGAAAAACACCAGAAAGTCTGAACAGCGATACCTATACACTTTAAAGATTGAATATATAATAATAAGAACTAGCTACGTTTGCGACTATCGCGTAATCAGTAATGTACCTACATAACACACGAATAGATCAGTAACAATACCGCTTAGCTATCGAGATGTCGTTGGACAGTTGGAGAGCTTACAACGATTTAATATTATTTATCACTAGGTAATATTTCACATTTCACGGAAGTACGAGGTTATGGCGTCCCGAATGTTCCACTCGACTAAACTAGGTATGTATCGTGCATCGTATGAGAAATCATCTCTCAATTCCTTTACTTACAAACTATCGTAAATAACTCGTTTAAGCCGATTCAAGTAATAGTAACATTTATTATGATTACGATTTCTTTTTGTACTTCTTTCCTTCTGTGATAAGTATTCACCGCCATAACGAAGCCGGGGTGCTCCCGGGCGCGCGCCTATAGGTAGGCCTACCGCCTACCGCGCTCGGCCTATCGCGCTGCGGCCTACCGCGCTCGGCCTACGCGCTCGGCCTACCGCGCTCGGCCTACCGCGCTCGGCCTACCGCGCTCGGCCTACCGCGCTGCGGCCTACCGCGCTGCGGCCTACCGCGCTGCGGCCTACCGCGCTCGGCCTACCGCGCTGCGGCCTACCCGCACTGGCCGCCGGCTGCCGGCCCGCCGCGGCGATGGCACTTCTGAGGTAAACGAACAACTTACAACTATCCGGCGAGGAAGTGCTGTGAATGGCCTCCGTCCTACCCGACGGAACTGATACGAAGTACCTTGACAATGTCGACGAAACGATCACAGCTTAAACATCATGTAACTCTACGGAGAACGGAAACTCAACGTGAACCATTGCTATAACGGCGCCATAAAAATAAACTTTAAATCACATACGATCGCGACTGTAAATAAGAATATTTCAATATATTGTCCTCTCGAATATTAAATAGAAATCTGCATTAAAACATTTAAAATATACATATAATTTTTCTAATAATCTGGACATGCATTAATTATTTCATTAGATTAAATTGTACTTATATCGTAAGATAAATTTAGACCGACAACAAATCAATAACTATTAAACATTCCTAATAAAATTATAACACAATATTATAAAATGTATAAAAAATAAAGATCTTTACCGAGAGAAATCAGGAATGACGACAATTCTGCTAACCAGATTCGAGGCCGGAGCTCGCGGCGGCGAGCCGCCGGCGCAGTGGTAGACCCGGCGCGAAGCGATCAAACAATTAGCGACTTTGGTTAGGATATCATTTGGCTCCGAAGCGCCGGCGCACCGGCCGCTTCCACCTAACACTAACGACGTCAAGTAACTAAAAAAATAACTTATCAATGGTAACATTTACAATGAAATCAACTCGTAATCAATGTACGCAGAGGTGAATATTATACAAAAATAAAATGTGCATGGAATAGGAATTTCCGTGATAGGATTTATCACAATGTTTCAATTACATCTTAAACAATTCGCCTGCTACGCAGCGCGACTTCACTCGTCATATAAACGTAAAATATAGCAATATATTATGTAACACCACTATTATTATAGTACATGCAAAAAATCAATATAGATAAATCTATTGTAAATAGGTAACTATGTGTCGATAGGGGTCGCGCGCGCCGCGGCAAGCGACCGGATGTCTCGTCCGACAAATGACACCATCATTTTTAATTAAAACATTTATTTCTATAACAACATTTTCATTAAAACACTACGTTTTTTTTCGGACAGAACTCCGGACTGTCTGTACGGCCGGCGCAGCGGCCGGGTGCGTCGGGCGTCGCGCGGCCCCTATCGAGAGCTGCATAACTTATATTCGTCCTGGTAAATAAACAAGTAACTAAACTACAGTCAGGTAACTCGCGCCACTCCTCTCGCTGAAGGTGCCCGCGCAGGCGTTTGACTAGAACTAATCTATACTAGGCGGCGCAGCGCTCGGCGCGCGCACGACGCAACGAAGGAGGCGGGACGACGCCGCTCTCGCTTACCAGCCGGGGTTGCCAACGTTTAACACGCTCATCGCACATTAAATTAATAAAAAGCAAAAAATTGAACAATTTGTTGTTCTCTACACTAATATGAACTGTAAATTGTACACGTCGTTTGTAACTACACTAAACGAGTCATATTGCACTTTGAAAACCGCGACGTTTCTATTTACGTCACGCGTTGACCGCGTTTTAAACATTGGCAAACCCGCTAATGCTCGGATTATCTCGCAAGCATAACACTTAGCCTATTTCTACTATTATTCCTTATCTAACCGATTATTAAAATTCGTTGTTCGTTGGTATCGTGCGCGCGCGCCGCGTGGTAACAACAGGCAGTGTCGCGGCGAGGCCGCCCGCGCCGGCGGCGAGCCTCACCGGCGAGCTTCGTTTTATTGCTTGATTTAAGTTTAATGTTTCAATTGGAACCTCTCGAGGGGCTAGAATGCGTTTTTATAAAGAAAGACTGCGTCGTCTTGCCACTTTCGAATACCAAAATTACAATTATCATGTTCTTCAACCGTTCCTTAAAGTTAAAATTTCTTTCCTACCTAATTAATAATTATTAATATAATTAAAATCATAAATGTCAATTCAATAATAAAATTCACAATCAAGTCACAATAATAAAATTTCTCATTCTCATAAACATCAACGTCAAATAGTAAAACAACGGTAAAATATTTGAAATCACTAGAAAATGGCAAGACACCGCAACTAGAGTAGCTAGTGAGTGAGGACACATACTGTCTCGCTCGCTCGGCCGGCGCGGTACGGGCGGTACGGGCGGTACGCGCGGTACGGGAGGTACAGTGGGCACGCGCGGTCCGGCCTACTGCATGAGGCCGGAGATGGCGTTGTGGCGCGTGCGCTTGAGCTCCTCCTCCTGGATCTTCTGCTCGATGAGGTACTGCGCGCTGGAGATGGCGGTGGGCGTGCCCGTGATGGTGACGATGCGGTTGCGCGTGCCGGGCGCGAACGTGCCCTTCTTCGAGATCTGGATGTTCGCGCCCGACATCTGCTGGATCTCCACCAGGCTGCGCCCGCCGGGGCCTGGAATGCGGACGAGGAAATATCTTAAAATACCGATTGTTTTTCGGTTCGATTTCGCCATCCGTTGCAGTCAATTGGGTGTCCATCAGTTTATCTTGGCGGATAGAAGATAGAAGCTAAGAAAATGAAAATAATTAATTTAATTTAGGTCCAAACAGAACACTTATGCAGTACGTGTCGGACGCATTGCAGCACGCTAGACTGATGTGTTGAGAAAGATGGCTGGAGCTATTTGGATGCAGACTGCACGGGACCGGAATGGTTGGTGCTCTTCGGTCTACGTGCAGTAGACGGCGAATAGCTTCAAGTATTGTACATAGATCTAGGAGGTACAAGAACAGGCAAGTACAAAAATGTGTGCACCCGAGCAGTACCCTTCGTCTTGTGTTTATAAGGTGATGTAATGTAAAAAGAATGAGCAACTCACCAAGTATAGCCCCAACGATGACCTCCGCGATCTCGACGTTCTTGGAGTCCTTGGCGCCGGCGTCCGCGGGCGTGGGGCTCTTGCTCAGCGGCAGCAGCGACGCGGAGGGGAACACGCCGCCGACGCCCCCGACCCCGCCGACCCCGCCCGACAGCGAGATGGGCGCCACGGCTGGGGGGCGAAGCGCCTCGAATGCAACCTCCGCGAAACGCTCTAGCGAGCCGCCGCGCGCTCCGCCTGCGGACGCACGCGTGTACTGCCTGGTGGGGGGCGCGGGGCGCGGGGCGGGCCGGCGCGGGCGTGGAGGGCGCGGTCACCACTTACATTAGAACGTTTCGCGCTGTCGCCAAGAGCAGAGCGTTAGTGCCACAGCCGCCGCCGCACCGCCGCCGCCCCCGCCCGGAGGTCATGCTAGTGCACGCCGGCGCCCGGACTACAGCCACCGGTGGCGTACGCGATTACCTGCGACCGCGGCGACAACCGACCTATCTACGCCCGACGCGTGGCTAAACGCAACGAATCCCTGAACACCGTCTACCTAAAGATCCTGTGAACTGATACGCGAAGATTCGTAACCGAGACGACGTACCGAGGTCGGTATCAGATAGGTATCTAGGATAGGAGGGCGGTGCAGATAGGTATCTATCACCCGACGCAACGAATCCCTGATCACTGTCTATCTATAGATCTTTTACAACTACACACGAAGACCTGCAACCGAGGCGACGTACCGCGATTTGTACCCGAAACTAACCCCTTAAACACCGAATATCTACAAACCGTTCTACGAGTCCTAACCTTAACACGATATGATAATTGTAACTAAACCCCTACAATAGATTAACAGCCTATACGAATCACACGCGCGGTATAACTAGAGTACGGCCTACGGCTACTTCCATGCAACAAACCTTGCGATAATCTGTCGCAAAGTCTGTCGAAGTGTCGAGTCCCTAAGAATATGGATGTAGCACCGTTGTCCATTACACTTTTAATAGATAAGTTATCTAAATGTGATTTCTTCATATTACTCATTTTACTATTAAATTATTTTAAACATTAAAAAAAACTTTCATGTTAGCTACTGGCCTATTTCAGTGATGATTCTATCGTCATACTTAGAACAAATGTAGAGACTCGTGTTTATTATGTCTCATGTACGTCTCTACCCTTATATTCATTTCAATGCCACGCAGTGAAGATACAATTGCATTATGTATTTAGTTTAATTTTAATTAGTCTTTAAAGTTTATCAAAACGTTATAATATTATGATAGTTTTTTTTAGTTTTCACAACCCTAATTTAGGCTAGACGAAAAAGTCGAACTATTTTAACGATACACGAATTAAAGTAAAATTTGTGTGTTCCTCGCCCACACGAATACATTTTTAATCTTCGACCGTACCGTAATCTTATTACTTGGCTAAAATTTAACTGAATGTTTCTGATCGTGTCGAATTGATGGGGCAAAGCGAAATAAACAGCGGCGCGACGAATTGAATAAACTTTGCTCTAAGCTGAGAAAGGTCAAAACAACAGCAACAAATATCATAATTCATAACGTACTAAGCCTAAGACAGTGTACTTTATCGATAATCGCTAGCGTTATGGAAATCTAGAAAAGTGACATCAATAAAATAGTTTCTAAAAAGGGATATGTGAACTTGCATTGGAGTGGTTGTACTTATTTGAAAGTTTTTAAAATAATCAGGTAAAATGTTGATGGTATATGTTTGCTAAAAGAATATGGCCAGCGACTGCTACATTAAATAAATAAATCATAAGGTTTACATCTCAAGATTTATCTCACGATAATTTTGCTAAAGAACACGTTGACGTCAATTTCAAATTCGTCTACTGGTCTGATGCGACGTCAGACCAGAGCGTTTACGAAAAATGTAATCCTTGCATGGATAAACTTCTAACAAGGTAATAATGGAGTGACTTTTTAGATTTCTATACCGTCAGATATTATCAAATCATCTGCCTCAGGTAACAAAATGTCTACTTCTAATACGTTCTCAAAGACTACTCGGAGGACGATTGAAATTAAACAAAAAGGAAAGTAGTTGCTACATCTAGGCCGCTACGAGCATGCATCCGCGGGGCCGCGTCTACAGTCCGCAACCGTACACTAGCATAACCAACGTGAGTCGCGAGTGCGCCAGAAAGTGGACAGTTTTCGGTGAATTTTGATCATAAATCAATCAATAGTTGTAATAGAGAGCGTCTTTAGAGAGGATTGGCAGCGCTGTGGTGCGGACGTGAAGAAGTCGAGGTGACAAACAGAAAGAACAACCCAGAATTAACATTTGGAAATTATTTCAATTATTATTATAATTTAGAGGTAAAACTATTATCAATTAAATTATTTTACTTGATTTTGTGATGTTCTTTCAATTTTGCGCAGTGGACGTTGAAAACGATCAAGTTATTTGTTAAATTTCAGACGGAAGCCTCAGGGAAATGATTTGCCTGGAGAATATTGGCAATCATTCCTCAAATGATAGATAAGCTCAACACCCAATCATTTGTTAATTCATGAACACGTCACAAAAACACATTATTTGTAGCAAAATTTACGTTCTTGAACAGTCTTTGCGACTGTGGTAATATCCAACATTATAATCAAAATAGGAAGGAAACATCATTTTAAATAGAATTTCAAACAAGTTAACAAACATTGATTTGATTCGAAGTAAGCAGCTAGGGATCAGGATCTATTTCTTTATAGGACTGAAGTTTCCATTTCTATTGTATACCATGTTTTACTAACGATCTAAGTACTAGTGTAGTACCATCTAATTGACAAAGTACCGTCCATTGCGCAAGAGTTGTTATGTATTGCCGACAGATGGATGGTGAAGCGATGTAATTTGGCGCGTCTCAGGGCGCTCACAAGCCAATTGTTACTGGTCCAGCAATACAAACGTGAGAGACAACCTTCAATCAAGTACACGCATGCATCTTGTAATGGCTTACATTAATGTGTCAATTACTATCTAAGGCTCGATGAGGACCGTTTCTAATGTGTTATGTCGGATGTTTTGGGTCATAAATGTTGGTTATGTTTTGAAATATTCGATTGTGGAAGGTGCTAGAAATTTTATACATAATGATATCTGTCTGCCTATCTCCCAAAGAAACACGCGGTATCTACTGGATATTTAGAAATATATAACAAATGTCTTAAGAAGTCATATTACGCAAAAAATGTAAGAGGAAAAAGTTTGAATGAAATTATATTTTTAATAGATATCTTTTTATTTTGTTTTATTTATAATGACATAAATAAACATTTATTCTTACCATAGAGAATGAATAAGTGATTTTATAGGTGTTAATTTTTTCTTTTTTGAAACTTGAGTTCTGACAGTTTAAATATTTAAGGTTTAATTAACATTAGAAATAGTCCACATCAAGCCCTTGTAAACTCAATAGCATAAAAAAGCTGATCATGTTGAATATTAAATATTAATCGAAATAGAAACTGTTAATACCGCGTTAGCCAATCAGAGTCGAGATGGTGAAGCCGAAGCGAAGAATTTTGTTCGAAGCGGGTGGGAGCGACCGTCAGGCTACCGGTCCGCGAGACGTCGAGGCGGCCGGAGCGCGCGTCGCCGCGGCGGGGTATGAGTGCGCGGCACAACGAGCGCCTACTCGCAACGCTTGCGGCAACAGTAGATAGATAAATATGACCAGAGGCAAAGCTTCGAAGGACGTTTAGTATTGTTACCTTTGATAGGGGTTGTGAAATGTGAAATGAAATCAACATCTGCTGTTCCTTTTTTGGATAACTTGATGCTGTTACTAAATGAAATTACAATGATAGCCGATCACGAATAAACAAAAGTCAGTAGGTATATTCTAATAATAAAATAAGGTAGTTTGGCTAGAGTACAATGAAAGAAATAACGCGGGTCGTCTAATGACCCTAAGAAAGTCAACTACGCACAATATGACTTTTCTTTTCAACTGGCTGTGACAGCGTGACCCGGTTTTTTTTCCAGACAGGCGCCCAGTTGGACACTCACATATTAAAAAGATTCACGCGGTTGTTAGAAGCTTTGTCTCTGGACTTATTTATCTACTCCTGAGCTTGCGGCGCGTGGCCAACAAGCGCTTACAAGTGAGCGTGTATGGAAACTGCGTTTGCGCGCGTATAGTTCGCGTCACATCAAAAGGGCACTGGATTCCATAAAAAACATATGACTGCCAGTATTCTTTTTTTATGGCGCGAACTGTAATAGTTGACTTAAGGCGCGTAACGCAGTTTCTGCCCTAAGGCCGTTGTCCACTAAAGCGGAGTCAAGAGGAAATTTTAATTTTTTTTTACCTACATCTCCAAAAGTACTCCGTTTAGATGGACACCGGGCCTAAGGATAGCAGCCGTTGTACACAATCAAAATAATATAGATTCAGGGACGTTCAACCAATTTATCGATAAGGCTTTAATAAATAATCAAAACAACAGATAATAATGATCTGTTATTTTGGCAATTTAAATTAGACCTGAGAGAATGGTAAAACGAGCCATTACATCATTCAAAAATAAGTGTTTTCCTTCATAGGTCAGACTTATTTTTAAATGATTAAGATATTATTTTAACATAACCCGCCGTTACTACGCGCTATAATACGAGAGACATATTCGAACATAAACGCAAAAGTCATTTTCACATGACATTTGCCTGAATGGTCTGAAAATGTTCCACATGCCAATAACTTTTGTCAGAGACCTGTACTTGGGACTTGAGCGTTCCGGAACGGTGGAGCCCCGCCATCTCCACGCGTTCCAATCATAAACAGTTTAAAGTTCACATTATGACAATATTAAATATTTAAAAAATATATTTTATCATAATTAAAAATAAATTTACGAGTATGATCGTTCCAAACATCACATTTGAATTCATAAACATAACTCAAGTGAGTCATGTTTAGTTTAAAAAATATTAAAATTAAACCAATTAATGCTTCTCAAGAATCGTAGATAACGATCTAAAAAAAGTATTTAACATGTCATTAAAAAATAGTGATGTGTAAAACAATCGTAAAAAACTGCGCTTCGCAAAGAGGATGCGTCCAATTAACGAAGTAAAACATCATTAACGACTATTATAATTATTATTACATCATTATCACACATATGACACATCGTCTTGTTCCGCGCGTGAACAATATATCATCTGCAACAATAAATTCACACAAAGACGGCGCACTCGTTATGTAATCAGATATGCATTCTTAATGCATTTGCTGTGGCATTGAGTACAAGGTCAAGTTTACATTATCAATTCGTTTACAGACGTATTAAATAAATAACAGAATAAAATAAACTTTTGTTACATCACCGAGAGTACGCGGATCAAACGATATTGATAGTTACAATAAAAAAGATAGCATAATTTATGCTTCATCATAACAGCCGTCTGTATGTAAATTTAATCTTATAGACAGAATAGGTGTTTCAAAATTCTGTGCAATGTGTTTGATGTTTTAAAATTTGTGTTGGATTGGAATGTGCGGTAAATCTTTTACTAAACAATAACCATTCAATGAAAACATGTCTTTATCACTTATTGTGTCCTATGTTTGTTTTCTTGTAAGTGAATAATGTTTTTGAATGTGTTGTGTCAATCTGTGTTAATGTAAGAGCGGATTTAGGATTCAAAAGTGGCCAGTGAATTTCAAGCTCTCTCACGATTTATTTTTTACGACGACAATTCACACAGAATACTTATAGACTACTGGCCCGTGTTAAAAAAAATATGGGTCATTTGAACCACCAGATGACCTATGTAGAACGATATAAGAGCATAAAATAATAAGATTCAGCATTATGCCGTCACTTGTAAGCTGTCCAACTGAGGACCACAGAAAGAGACCCTTGGTATTTTCCCCTTGTCGCATGATTTTTGTACGGCGTTGCGGAATAATGTATTAGAAGCAATACTGAAATAGCATGAAACTGATGCCGTACAAAATTAAATGATCAATTTCACCCTGGAAAGTGTCGGAAAATCAAAAAAAAAATCCGACTTTTGGCGCACAATTTTTGTACGGCATCAGTTTCATGCTATTTCAGTACTGCTTCTAATACATTATTCCGCAACGCCGTACAAAAATCAGTCAATATGAATGTCAATATTTTTCATTACATTTTATGAATTGCACATTAGCACCACTGGGTAATCGCGTCCTAAATCCGCCCTAAAAGTTGGTTCCCACTCGTATGGTGTTGGATGCGTATTTAGTTACATTATAGACTCATTAATCTCCAAGAAAGTAGATAAACTTGCGGTTTAAATCAATTATTTAAACAGTGTTAGGTTTATTTATCGAAAATAGATTAGGTTACGTCAGAATTGGTGACCCTATATCGACTGGTACGATGTGGGGTCCCTAATCCCCAGTTCCAACCTAACCTATTTACCGAAATAAAATTGAACACCCTTTGTTATTTTCCGGAAGTTGATCCACTTACGGTTTGGAGTATAATACCGTGAAATTTAATTATTGTGCATTTGACATTGAAGTCGAATTCGAGATTAGTAAGAATCTTCAATTCGACTTAAATGTCGAATGCACGAAAATAACCACCCAGATTATTAAACTCATCCGACAACAAACAAGTGACAACTGTAACATTTAACGTCATAGGCCGCAGTAGGCCTTCGCCGGAGCACTCACCGAGGCCGACCTGTCCGATGGGCCCGAACACCGTGGGCGGGTCCTGCGCCGGCAGCGGGAAGTAGGCGGCGGACAGCGGCGCGTGCGCGTGCGCGTGCGGCAGTGGCGCGGGCAGCGCTAGGCCCAGCACGCCGTGCTTCACCAGCAGCGAGAGCGCGGCCGCTATCTCTGTCACGCCGCCCTCGCTGTAGCCCGACTGTCGGAGGGCCACCTGCAACGGTCAGCCGAGCGACTTAGTTACAGAGTACGTGTCAGTTATGTAGCCCTGCGATCGATGTGACCAGATTTTCCAGGCAACAATAGGGCTCTATAGCCATCTCCGTAAATGTGGAGTCCCACCAACTTCCTAGATCTGAAACTTTCATCTTCAAAAATCACTTCTCGACCAAAAAATATGGCCCAGCTTCGTTGGCTCAATGGTTACCTGATGGACACCGACAACGGAGCAGACTTAAAAAACGATAGGGATCGATGGGAAATTCAGGGGAGGCCTTTGCTCAGCAGTGGGACAATATAGGTTAATAAAAAAAAACTTTTCGAGGGTCTTACCAAATTCAACAACATTGATTGTTTCGTCAAATCATTAATTCATCTTGTTATTTGTTTAATTGGCCCGATTGGCGCATGTTAAGCGTCGTTACGTCATCCTAAATCCAATATGGCGGACGATCCAAGATGGTGGACGTAGTTATTTTAGTACACGTCTACAATACGGGTATCAAATGAAAGGGCTTATTGAGAGTAGTATTATAATAGCAATAAACAAAATGATGGTGCTGTAAACGTTAGCACGGCGCTAGATAATTAGGTTAGCTATATTTTTATACGAAATATTTGTATGGAGCTCATTTGAAAAATCCATTTACATTTAAACTCAATTTACCTACTTGTTCACAGGGGTAGTGACATAGAAATGGTAAGGAAACACTGATTTAGAGCATGTTTTCTTGGTCTTATGATTACCTTGATGTGGTCAAGCGTGTGCTGCGTAAGCGGCGCCGGCGGCTGCGAGCCGGGCGGCGCCAGCGACAGCGTGAGCGAGAGCGCGCCCAGCCCCGCGGCGGCGGCGGCCGCGGCGCCGTTCACCAGCACCGAGCCCACGCCCCCCACGCCGCCCACCGACGCGCCCAGCCCGTGGCTCTGCAAGCAGATGACGAACATGGCAACAGCTGTTCACTAACAACCCGTGTCCTCACTCCGCCTGATGGTAAGCGGCCGTGAGATCCAAATATGAGGTTGACAGGCACAAAAGAAACTAAAGTAGGTACAGAGTCTGTCATCCTCACCCTGAAGGCTATCATCTACCATCAGATAGGCCGCATGAGTATTTTGGCAATAAAAAAATTTACTGATTTGACACTTCGGACACATAATAAATAGACACAGAATGTCGACTCTAGCTGACGTTGATATCGAAGTTTGCTGAGCAAATTTTCGTGATTTTCGATAAAAAAATATTGTACACGAAATCAATATATTTTCGATAAATATCACAAGCACGAGAATTCGGGTCTTGTGCGCTAGACAGAATATCGTATCGTATCTCTGTGGCACACGTTCTTCCGTATAGCCTGTATTTATCTCATGCCGATCCATGCCGAAATAACTGTACGCGCGCATGTATGTGTGTGTAACTTGCTTAGCACGCGATGTATGCAGCCGGCGTTCGGTGTCTGTTTATTTTGTGCTTCGGAAGACTTGAGACAGTTTGTTGTCGTTTAATCTATCTGCCGGTACATAAGATAAAATTGTCCATTGTCATTGAAAAAAATATCCAGGCATATTTCGCGAAAGGAAATAACAACAGAGTAAAAACAAAAACTGACTGCCAGCCAGGCACGTCGCGGGCTCTCGAGTCCAACTTAAGATCTAGCATCACAAAATGAAATCTAAAAGGAAATCTAGTGTTCAGCATCATGAGAACGAGCAAGGGTGTGTAACCACTTAAACACGCTCACGAGTGCTTTCCACCCTTTGGTCGCCGCTGATGAGATGCAAGCGATCCACTACCGACCTTATCTCTCCCACAGAACAGTTCAAATTTCAAAGACAAAATTCCAATCAAGTGTCTAAACTGCTAATTTGATACTAAAGCCTTATTTGTGTGTAGATAAAGTTCAAATTGATTCAGATGGGACAATGTTCGATAAACTGCCAATATAGTTGAGCTCGACCTTATTTGGTGAGTGTTAATGTTGAGAGTGCATCGAGCGTCGTTGCAGCGGGCAGTGCAGCCGCAAAGCCGCGGTTATCTGCTAAGAAGCGTCTGTGTTTGCGTCACGTTTTGGCGGTTACGGAGGTTCAACGTTTAAGGCCAGCTTTGATGCTTGATTATATTGTATAAACGTTACAACAAAGATGTAGGTAATGGGTGGATGTGGGTTGATGATCATATCAAAAACAGATTTCATTTTCTTATGAAGGTTTTTATGTCACTTACGTGCCTTTAAGTTTTCAAAGTTTTTTATTTATTTAATTTTTAAATCGCTCAATCATAGTCAAGGCTAACTTAAAGTAATTGCACTAACAAAAAATGTGTTGTTTTAGGCAAAACGACTTCTCAGTCTGTAGTCTAAATACTATAACAGAGCCATTAGAAAGCCTTTAAGGTTCTTCGTATCTCGGGATGACACGACTAAGGCAGAGACCGTTCTCAAAGGGATTCGGCAAATCCCCTGTCTCGTAGACCCGGTACAAATATCTTTTAGACATTGAAGAATTATAAGGCTGTGTTAAATTACAAATGGTAACATTTATTTTTATATTAGAACGCACTATATGTAACTGCTAAGTGATGGGAAAAAATGAGCCGTTGCGAGCAGACATGCAATGACTAAGTGCGCAATGAAAATGATCTGTCAGTCGATATTGAACTGGCTTCGCGAGCACACGTGCACTCAAGTACTAAGCGTAACTATATGGTTAGCAAAATGCTACGGGCCCCCAACTTTAAATGGCCTCGGCACCCAAGAGGCCGCGAGATCCGAAATAACATTTTAGCGCAATTTTGAACCTAAGCCGGAGGGCCCCATGCGGGGAATTTAGGGATAGTCTTCTGCTTCTTCTCGTATCGATGGCATCAAGATATTAAATTTTCCCAGCCCAATACTCCGCCACAACGACTGCGCTATCGGTAGGCTGCAGGAGTTCACCGTATGTGCAGCTGTCTGGGCATAAAGGGCATGCCAGATGAGCTATGGTTTGGGGGGCGGCGGTATGGGATAGGTTATTCGCTAATTAAAAGTGCCTCAACGCTGACGCAACACAGCACCATCTCATCAACGTCAACAAGAACTCAGTGAGCACAGAGAGAGCAGGTAAAGAGCGTGTCCAAGCCGTCACCTCGGTCACCTCGTTGGAGACGGCGTAGGGCGAGCCCGTGGGGTTGTAGTTGGCGACGGGGCCCGCCACGTCCGCGTACGACACGTTGGGGCACGAGCCGGACTGCGGGTCGTCCACCACCTTCTGCAGGATCATGAGGCAGGCTTTCTTGTTGCCCTCTTTTTCGCCTGGAAACAGAAAGGAGTCTTGTTAAAGTAAATCCATACTAATATTATAAATGAAAAAGTCTGTCTGTATGTTTGTCTTTCTTTCACGGCAAAACGGAGCGACGAATTGACGTGATTTTTTAAGTGGAGATAGTTGAAGGGATGGAGACATAGGCTACTTTTTGCCCCTCCGTGCTACCCCGAACGTAACGCGAGCGAAGCCGAAGAAATAAATGAATTCACACAACACCTCATATATTGTACCTGACTCCGTTACTAAGTAGCTTAAGCCCTTGCGTTACAGATATCTGACAACAGAGGAAAATACATATAAAACCCACTGAACAAACACTAGTGTTCATCACACGAATGTTTGTCCAGGGTGGGGATCAAACCGACGACCTTTGGCGTATGAGGCAGGGTCACTACCAAATGCGCCATCCGGCCAGTTTGTTAATCCTTAGAGCTCACCCGTACATTACGTATAACTGAGCTTTGAGGGCTTAGCACGAACTTTTCGAAGAAATTTTAACGTAAGCGTATCGTGCCTACGCTACGATTATATTAGTACTCAGCACCAAGTCCTTTGACGACGTATTGTATCGTACCATTTCCGATACGTTTACAAATAAATATTCATTAAATTTAAAATTGTGTGCTTTTAAGTAGAAACATAGGACCGTGATTACAGATAAATGTTTTATTCAAATTCGAAAACTGATAGTATCAATTAATCGTCAAATAATTTATCCAACTAATTTGACTAAAACCAGACGCATTGATCGGGGGCGTACATTTCAGAACGCCATGTATACGCCCCCATTGATCGCCATCACTCACAGCCGCAAACGTCCAACGTGAAACCATATAATTAGGTTAGCTTATATATCTATTCATTATTTCTATTGCACTGAACTGTCGATATCAAATCATGTTTATTTCCAACAACAATGTTTACGTCCTCATTATATAACCGCGATATATACCTATTTAATTTATTTTCATCAACGCATATTTGTAAATAAATATTTAATACAACGTTTGTAGTTTTTATCGATTTCCCCGTGGCAATTTCAAGTCCTAGGTTTTAGGTAGATTTTGCCTTCATTAGGTGGGCGTCTTCAAATAATGTAAATGTCTCCTAATTTAGTTCAGAAATAGAGCCGACTGAATTGGCGCTAGAATTATAGGCGACAAAAAGCCGCGAAGCACGGCAATCCCCTGGCCGATGGGCCTCCCTTATCAAGGGATGCAGATAGCACTGACACTGGTGACACGGTCTACCCCGCAACCTCTTGAGCTCGAGAAACCCTGAAGGTTAAAAAGAAGCGACAAAAAGTCGTACGGAAATACACCGGGTCACAAGTTTTCGCCTTATCTGACACAGACATTTCGCAGATTAGACGAAGGTAGCAAAGCTGCACCTTACACCTCCGTTGGGCTCGGGTATGCGGAAGTTGCTTTACCCTAGATGATTTACAATAGGAGGAGTGTAATTTGACGGCTATAAAAATATTTTTCATGAAGCAGCAATACATATAAGAGTGAGAAAATTTTCGCGCACTATATTTTTGCCAGTGGCAGATTCATGTATCCTCCAGTGCCGGATTCAGGTTTTGACGCCTTCTAATCACAAGGCCCCTCCGCCCCGCTCCACAGAATTGGTAAAACTCCCTTCTCCTGGGGCCCCTGGCATTTTGCCCGGCCACCCCCTAGTTACGCCAGTGCCTGACGTGCCAATCGCAATGTATCAGTGTTGCCGCGACTGATTCCGTGCTACATACATCTTCCAGTTTAAATTGCACTACTTTATTGCGAAGTCGGCTAATATCTTTGTTACTGAAGCACAATAGATACGACTATGAGGTCGGGTCACCCCACTGACCTATTTATGGTGATAGAACTGTTTTGATCTATGTCATTTAATTAACTTAATGGAATAGACAATCGACAAAAATCGCTGATGCATGACAAAGAAACGCTTTTTACACATAAAAATATTTCCAAAATTTACTATTTTAACTACAATTAATTAAACTTCGTTACAGTATGTAGCCGAAACGTCAAGCAATAAATGCAACGCAATGACATAACCAACGAATTAAATGTCAGTCATGAGGAACAGGTCAAAGAGTATACCACCAGCCCCACCAGGACTTAGGTTTGCAATACTTGAACCCCGCTGCCAGTAACATAAGTCCGTAAGTACTACCAACCAACGCACCCTGCCCACGGAGTAAACGAACCTTTGATGGCTGATGAATATAGAGTAATTAATAAGTTATAGCATCCACAGTGGAGCAGGGCCGGCCACGCCAGCAAAATGTAATGTAGTAACGCTATTAATTCTCATTATAGCTGGGAGCCAGCCGGACACCCGGTAATCGATACCATGGCCGAAGGCAGATTTACGGCCACCGTAATGATGCCGGCGCGTATTGTTTTCCGAAGATTGGTATAATAATTCTGTCTTTATGGCTAGATGAATTTCGGACCGTCACAAGTCTCTTTCACGATATCGGAAGAACTTTACAGGTCCGACGCAGATAACCGATAAGTAAAATAAGAATGTAGGAACTGGGCCATCTTGTGTAAACTTTTAAAAATCTGCTTTCAGAAAAATTTTGACCACCTTATGCATTTTTTTAAGAAAAAGCCTATACCTTCCTAAAGGGCAGCAAGACGGCATCCGCACTTCAAGATAGGCTACTGGTGAAGTCTATGGGCGGCGGTGATCACTTACCATCAGGTGACCCGCTTGCTTGCTCGTTTGCTTGTCCGGTCTCATAAAAATAGAATAAAAAGAGTGTCCATTAAGCATTGTGTGGAGATACTGACCGACCACCGTGATGCATCGCTCCTGCAGCGACAGCTCCTTGGCCTTCTGCGAGATCTGCACGTAGCTGCCGCTCTGCTCCTTGATCTGCTTGATGTAGTTGCCGCCCTTGCCGATGATCATGCCCGCCGTCGAGTTCGGCACTAGTATCTTCACCTGGAACAATGAGCAATGGAATGGTCAAACATTGGGTCTATTCTAAATTTCAAGGTCTCTAAAATAGTACTGAGTGACGGAAACTTAGATGGCGTCTATTTTAAGGATGCCAACTTGTAAACGCTTCATTAAGTTTACAGAAAAATACCTTATTGGCCTTATTGACTGGCCGAATGGCGCATTTGGTAGTGACCCTGCGTTATGCGCCAAAGGTGGGTTCGACCCTCACCCTGGTCTGGGTGTAATATGTATTTATGTAATATTGTTCCCTCTGTTGTCTGATATCTGTAACACAAGTGCTTAAGCCACTCACAACGGAGTCAGGTCAATGTATGAGATGGTTGTGTAAATTTATTGAACTTAGAAATACGGGAGGTCATTATAACTATACGCAACTAATCAGCTCGTGTTCTCAGAGCACGTGCGCGAACAAAACGTTCGAAGCACCATACTTCGTTTCCAAGATCATCAGCGCTGCTTCTCGAAAAATGTTATATCCTACTACGGTCTAATCTGTATGCAGACTAAACTACTACGATAGCAGATTCTTCACTCACGGGTAACTCGTAAACAGGGTTAATCATCTACTTCTCTAAATGGATTTTATCAAGTTCCATTCATAAAGTAAATAAACCGGAGATAACAATGTATAATAATGAATTACGCCAATAAACCTCGTGCACCAGTTCGTAAGAGTTATAATTGCGAACACATTATACTCGGGTATTCAGGACACCTCGTAAATTAGGATCAGTGGGAAATGATTACATTAATTATCAGGTTTTAGCCAAAGCGCCCAGATTGTCCCCTTGCGTAACATAACCGACTAATTACAATTTTAAAGACAAGGAAAGGTCGACCGTACCAAATAAATTGTGAATATTCTTCAAACTAAATAAAAAGACGACTAATAACTCCGAAAAAAATCGATTTGTAACTTCTCTACTTTCTTGTATGTTTTAAAGCTTTCCAAATATTGACCAAGCCATGCTTCAGCATGAACGTGCTGTCTCGAGATCCAGTCCAAGGAAAGGTGGCGGCACGCTTGTGAGCCACCTGGTGATATTATGTGGCGGGAATCTCTTATCATCTGGACCACTTATCTGCCAATTATGGCATAAAAAATATTGTTGCTATTTACTTAGAAGTCACTTAGATTTAGCAAAAACAATATATTGAACACCTTTCTACCGTTGGATATGTACCGCCAACCCGTTCAACATTGGCCGTTACCGGCTTTTGAAAATATGTTCATAAGCTCGAAAATTTGCTGTACCTACCTAGCTAACAGTAAAAAAACGAGAGTTGACCCTACCGATAGGGGCAGTGTAGATTAGGGCACAGTATATCTGTATAACGACGGCAGAGATAAGCTAGCCAAACACAGTGCATTGTTTTATCGCACCAATAGCAGTGACAAGCGCTAGATAATGGCCGCGGCGTGATATGTCCGCCGACACGGCACAGACATAATAACAGTAAAGTTATTTGTGTTTATTAACTCGGACGTTTGCATGTTTTGTAGCCACTTTGGCAGCTTCTAATATTTTAGTTCAGTTAATATAAACGTCCAGACCGCAATAGGAGTAAATCTATAGATGATGGATAAACAGCTCGTAAACAAATTTAAACAAACAAAATCTTTTGTAGAATACATTTGCGAATCGACTCAATTTTGGATAAAGTGATCAGTGATGGATATTCGATTAATACGTACCCATTTATGACAAAGACCTGGAATACCGAACACGGTTAAGATGTATTGCAATGCAACTCATTTGCCCTAACGCCAATGTGTGAATGAAACGTGCGATGGTGTGTCATTCTTACTCCATACATGATTAACGTACCATTCTCGGTCTACGTCCCAAGTTGTCACTTCAAGGTCTTCAAGCCACGTATCCCTCATGTGAAACTAAGGATAATACGCACTTTCGCAGTAACAATATGCCTCCTTCATTTCGCATCATCTTTGGCATTCATAGTGGTCGAATTAACACATGCCACTTGCATGACTAGACAAATAAGATTTTTGATTTTAGTGTTTTGAATTCCATCCAGAGACGCTTTACTGTTATTCATACGATTGTGACGGAGTTGACCTTGCTTCGTTGCGGCAACGTGCACGATTACATCAATAGTGCCTCTAATAAATGCATAATGACATTTAAATACAAACTAAGTAGATTTTATTGATACGTGCATTATTTGTTTCATATATACCTATAGACAGTAATGAAATGATCATAAAAGAAATTGAGTTTCATTTTGAATGAGAGTTAATGAATTAAGGTTCTATGACGGTAAACGATTTGGCTAAACCAACTAAAGCCCAGGGACGCTCCCTCATCGCCAGAGAGGGGAGGAGACATAAGTACGGGTTGAAGAACCTTACCCATGTCCCTCTACAAGCGGAAGTCCCGCTCACACTGCGGGCCGAATACGATCCTTCCACCCCAGATCTTTACATCTTTACCTAACCATTGACCCTTTAGAATACTTGTTACAGTTCTATTTTAGGAGCAGACATTCGGCACTTAACATTATTCTATCTATTTACATAGCCATAAAGACAGGTGACACGTAAAACATTGACTGGCCATTCCGTGCTGCGCGTGAGCCGGCACATTATCAGGCGAATTTTATGCGAATCGGATTAGTGGGTCGCCACCCGAATTTGAATAACATAGCCATTTGCATAATAATATTGGACACTTTCTTCTACAATATTTTGTAGATAGTTATTTCAGTTATGGATAACTTTATGATGAAAATTTGCACAAGATCTTAGAGATAGCTGAATATAGGTACTTATAGTAGGCACTGAGAAAAGACGTGGGCTGTGGAGTCATTTTACAAAAAATATATACCATGAGTGTTCAAAAGTTTATAATAAAATTACATATAAAAGACAAAAGTAAATATTAATCAATTTAAAAAATCCTCTCTAATTTCCAAGCTACAAATTCGCTTGAAATAGACTGAATATATTATATCCCCATATTATAAAATAATAACTTAAGTTTTTTTAAAGTGTTTCACCGTGTATCCTACACTCGTCTCGCAGGTTTCTTGAAAAATCTATTCTATCCATACTAATATTATAAATGCGAAAGTAACTCTGTCTGTCTGTCTGCTACTCTTTCACGCCAAAACTACTCAACGGATTTAAATGAAATACAGATAATCTAGACCCTGAGAAAGAACATAGGCTACTTTTTATTGCGAAAAGGGGGTTGTAAGGGGTTAAAAGGGGGGTAAAAAGTTACTTTTCCACGCGGACGAAGTCGCGGGCGGTCGCTAGTAGATTATAAACATAAAAAGCAAAAGAACAATACCACTGCTCCCGGTTGCATAAAATTTTCCTCAGGTAGGTTATATAGCGGATTGGCTTGCGGCGCGTTTTGCCTGCACCAGTCTAGTTAATGGAGTCTGCCAGGCTCCGCTGACCGCGCGCCCGCATAATCCGCACCCATTACCCATTTCTTTTTACTTTAGGGTTCCCTGCCTCAAACAATAACACGGAACCGTATGAAAAGGTAGGGCAGATTCAGTCGTGAATTCCGTTTCGTAGCAGGCTTTTTGATATGTTGGCAAGATGCAAGATATTGCAATCGTAGGTGTGGAAAGAAAAAAAAACAGAAAACGAATCCATTATAAGCCCAAGTCGTTAGTCCTAATTTAATATCTAAACTATTTATATAGAGGTAAATTCTATGACATCGACATATTATCTTATATATTAATAAAAAAAGCGTAACATTACCGCGATGCATTCGACACCTAGCGCCATCTAGTTTTACAGAGTAGATGTTTCGAAACGAAGTGAGGGCGGGTCACTAGTAACTTATAATTCAAACTAGTTCGTGTTCGGTTCGCACTTGGCCGGTTTTTAAACCCCGCGCCTTATCTCGACCGGAAAACAGATTGAGAAATAAGTACACCATTTATTCCACATTTTTGTACCACTGTTAACTACTTTCGGGGACCTTTTCGCGCTTTATCTGTTCCTGTAGGCACCTATTCGATGTTTTATTTTATCTTCAGAGGGGAAAATGGGAAGGAGCGAAACGTAAAAAAACCGTACTAAACGCGGGAAATTATTGACGCGAGTGAAATTTAATTTTTACACTTACTCTGTTTTTAGATTACGGCCCCGATGTTTGGAAAGTCGGGCAAGCGTGAAATGCACGTTTGATTAAATTTATCAGCAAAAAAGCTCCTTTGTCTGGTATTAATTTAATACAAAGCAAACAATAGCATAAGCGGAGTAGATTGAACACAGAATTTTATCCGTTCAAAATACTCCACGTTAATATATACCTAGTCTTATTGAAGAGGTAACAACGACTCGGCTTATACGTAAACCAAAAATATAAAACTCTTGTACATCGCGCAAGTTTTTTGTCTTTTCCATCCACAGTCGAATCAAATCGGCTAGTCGTTGAGGTAAGCTCAAGGAGCTTAGTGTTGGGTATGCTCTGTGGATGTGTTTATGATAGGATTTGAATGACAGCTGTCTATGTTTTGTTAAGTAAAGAAATATGCTCAAGGCGGTCTTTCAATTATTCTTCTGTTTATCACTTAGAATCGTTATTTTATGAGATAGGGGCTAGAGGAGCAGACGCAGGAACCGATGGTAGAGCGATTACCGCCGCACATGGACATCTGCAATACCAGAGAAATCACAGGAATACGCCTACCAATATAGGCGACTCATTGCCGCAATAAGTGAGTCGTATCCTGGCGAAAATATTTTCCTTTTGGCTAAAGTTTTGGAAAACCTAAGAGCATTGTCTGTGGAGCTGACAAATCAAGTCCCTCTGCGCGGATTCTATGTTAACGCCTCAGACAGAGGTACCCCACTCGCAATTGGCTGCAATTCCATTGTGCACCTACATCCTGATCTCCGCGGAAACAGTGACGTAACCGGATGACGTCACCGCATTAGCGCTAACAATGAACTTGCCGATTAGATACCGCGCTAGTTGAGGTAGGTTAGAGTTGCGCAACAACAACCGCCATCTTGTACTTCACGCACGATGTACTCTGGTGTTTTTGTGCTAACTCTGCTGGAAACTTATGAGGCACTTGTTATAATACTTGATACTTGCCTTCGTCATGTGTCCACGGCACGAGTTTGGTAAGTACTCGGTAAAGTATAGTGTCATCTTTACTTAATGTTTTGACATCATTATTTTTGTGCAGGGAGACGTATGTCTATCGGACACTTATAATTTACCAGAAGATAAGTAAAAGTATATTCTATCCCAGTGCAGGGAAAAGGCTTCCTCATTGAAATCAAAATCATTGCAACTATGATGGGATTACACTTAATCACAACGCTTGCCAAAAATGTATTGCTCTACCCAGGGAGTCGAACCCGGGATCACGAGATCACGACGCCCTGTCGATTTTTTCAAACAGTGATAAAGTTGCATCTATTTTGAAACAGTATTCAGTCTAATTTGAGGAAGTAGAGGAAAAAATAGACTGTCTAAACGCATAGTCTAGTGTAATTTTCAAGCATGAAAATTATCGAGAGAAACTAAACTTTTAAAGTACCTTTACTTCAATCAAACGGAATTTGAATATATGGGGAGCAAACAGACCGATGCAGAAAGAGTTAAAAACCCCCAGAAAAAACACGAGTCGAGTACCAATTTCAACGCGTGAAAAATAAACGAGCGGCAATAAAACTAACCCTCAAACATCAGGTGCAAAAAGCCACCATGTCCGCAACACAGGACCCCGAAGGCGTCATAAAATACCCCAGAGACAACAACAACAGTAGAGTATCAACGTATGACAAATTGTCAACCGACAACGTACAAATGTGTTTAGTTGCACAAAGTCGTAGACAAAGGATCAAATAGACCGGACACGCAAATAATAATACTCGTGCAAACGGAACAACTACATACAGAAATCGCTAAGAGTAAAAGAGACAGAATCATGATTGTTTGTCATTGTCAGAGTTTCTTTTTTTTTGTTGGACACAGTTTAGAGTGTGCCCAACAAAAGATATTTACCATAGTAACCAATAGTAATTACCTACTTGCTCAGTTCGATTTTTGTTCGTATTATTACTACCGTAATAACCAACTAAATTCAATCTTACTGAAGATTCACATCCATCCGCCATTTTTAATTTGGCCAGGCTATTTAGATATCTGTCCCTTACGGTGATACGCGCTTGGCCTGTCTATTTGATCCTTGGTTTAAGCACAAAGTCGTACGTACTTGTCGTCAATCGACGCACACAAACGATATATCACTGACGCTGGGCGCGTGCACAGCGCAGGGCTGCCAACTATGCGGAATTAAAATAGTTAAGACAAATTACGACGCGAAATTGTAGAACTGTACCAACACAATTTACTACACACTGTTGACTTTTATATCTTATACAATAAGAAATATTTACTCCTACTGTTGATGTACAAAGTTTATTGTACACACATTCAAGTTACAATGTTAGAAATGGCATTGTTAAGACATGAAAGAGATAATTTACAGTCTACATTTATGTACTGTAATCATAATTTTCTATGGCAATGTAGAGGAGGTATTAAATTATGTAAAGGCAACTAAAGAACAAAAATTACAACAAATTCTGTCTCGCGTACGTAACGTATCGCTTTACAAAGCATCAGCATTGTAACTAAATAAGTCACAGAAATTAAATGCAAATAAGCAATGAGTTTGTGATAGTGTGAAGGTAAAGGACATACGAGAACATGCGTAAAAATCTCATACCTACTCGTATGGGCGATGATAGATGACATCTGGGTTGATTTGACAAGAAGTAGACGTGGCAAAAGCGCACACACACAGTTCGATTCGTTTAGAAAACAAACTTTTCGAAAGACGCGCTCGGCTCTAGGGAATGTCGCAGTTTGAGACGAATTTGAATTTGTAGTAGTATCTTTCAGAGATATCTTAGTTTCTTCCACAATGGAATAGGCAACCTTAACACTCCAGCGAGCGACCTTGCAGCCAATTAGACTTCGCGCGTGCGACTGCGCATGTGACGCGGGTCCGTGTCGTTAGCACTATTATTGCATGCACCACATACTCGCACTACCTACTTCTTTATCGGGCTCACTTTGTTGGGATATACTTCATTTAAGAAGCAAGGAAAATATTGTAAGGAAATACGTACCTACCTACGTTAGAAATGTCTGAAAATGTGATGATACCCACAATTAATCAGACAATGATTCTAAATGTGTGAGCGTGAATATGGCAGTCTGGTACCCCTAAGGGCTACGAAGGTAGGTAGGAGTCATTATAGTAACCAGTCTTCCCAAATCCTGGATCACTGTCCAAGTTACACAGGACTACGAAGCAATAGCTTTAGACGCAACCAGGATTGCAAACAATAATGGGAGTATGTTGTGAACTCATGACTGGTTCCGAAACATGCTGAGCTAGTAACTTGAATAATGCAGACGTGCGTAGTCGGATTCATTCTTAGCTGAACAAGGTCGAGAGCGCCGTGTTACGACCTTTCACTAACCCCACGTATTTCGCCATCCCAACTTATTACTTAACGCTTTTTTCACGGCGAGTTCAAAGGGCACCTGAGATGAGCTCCAAGACAACACTAAAGGCTGTAATTGCTTAATTTTCTCCTACAAATTACTCGCTGTTTGGGGCGTAATTATCGGAATCCAAGCGCTCCTATGAAGGGCTTCTAATTAACGCTGGGTAATCGGGACTCAGTTGCGTGGGGATGTTTTTGTCGCGTTTATTTGTAACGAGATTTACTACGAAAGGTATTTAAGGTGTTTAAAATTTAACAGTTGCGCATATTGCGGTAACTCAACGTTGTCTAAGATCACGTACATGTCCGGACCGTGACTGCATTTGCTCACATAGCGCGATGGTTGTACTAAGACTATCAACTTCGACAAAAAAGGCAACTGTCTAATCTTAAATGATCCCTCTACAAGACAACGGAGAATCTTATAACCTAACGGAGAAGCTGCCCAGGCTGACGTTACACCAGACTGTAGTGTCGGGTAGGAAAGAATATGTACAACATCATTAAAAAAGCACCCGCATAGATGTACTGCAAACTAAGCTCTCAGCCAATCAAAGATAGTCAACTACAAAGACAGATACTGTGCAATCCGTAATGTCCAGTGGGTGTTTACGTCCGAAGTGACTAAATAATACAACATCATCGACATAAGCAAAAAGCATACTGCAAATTACGCTCTCAGTAGATCTCAGATAGAGACTGCCCAGCCCATTCTGTGGGGCGGGCGAGTCCGGTCGAAGCCCGGGCCGTGATGGGCATAATAACCGCTTACGCCACAAGTTAGCTGAATCATATTCAAAGCGCGTCAGAGCCGCTTTCAGGTGTAAAGTCGATTACACTAGGGCTGCCACTCCGACACGAAAAATTTTGGGTTTAGGCCATTAACAGATGAGTATTTGGCCTTTGACACACATTATTACTGGTGATCGTAAGATAAATAATCCAAAGCCGACAGAAACTAACTATAAAACTTTTAACTGTCGTAACACATTTTTTTTTATCTCTGATATTATTGTCTATCTAATTCTTGACCCGGTTTGGAACGAGGAAGTAATTTATTGAACTCTCAATAAACAAATACTATAAAGCAAACTTGGCTTGCCCTCTGGATGACACAATGTTAGTTTCTATTGTATTTAAAATCGCGAAATTGACGGCAGTTTGGACCATAACATTTACATATCCCCGTTTGTTAACCACTTGAGCTGAGTGAAACCAGGAGTGGTACATTTGAATTCAATTAAGATCCATCAAGTGACACAGATAGTGTTGATCCCGGCGCTGCTTGCGTCACGAATTAATGAACGAATGGAGAATACCCATTGTGAACAAATGGTACACTTAACATTAAGATATTGAGCAATAAATCTATAACAATGACAGCACATGATTATAGTAAATTGCCAAGTTGTTGAATTGATAGGATAAGAAGATCATTAATTGGCGCAGGATAAAAGGACTAGCAAACAGGGACGAATCGAAGAACCAGACATAATGCGCCGACCCTAGATATACTGGAAATGAGCAAGAGCATAACGATGGTCAAACCAAAAGGAGTATACATTGAACTGAAATGAGTCTTGATAAAATCCAACATACTACTTTATCAATGCTAAGGTGGAAATCGAAGCAAGGGTAGTTCTACCAAGCTATAGATGCGCAGACATCTTGATCCAAAATTCGACGAAGGTCTACCACCATGACGTCAGATCACCGGAGCGACATTCGTCGAAACATTTATGTCTTACTATCTTGATCTCTATATGATCTTAGTAAAATAAAGATTCTTCTCAATTTAATAACGCGACTAATTTCTTCCTTTACTCTTGGACAGCTGAACTACAGGACCAGATCAGCTTTTGCGTGCCGTAATAGAATTAAAGAAAGGCTTTGCCCAAAATGGCGCACGTTGGAAGCGAAATAGGTAGTAAAAGAACAATTTACAGCCGCAGGTTTATTCACAGTGGAGGTCGGAAGGTCAAAGATATAGCCTGATTAGATAGCCATAGGGCGAACTCCAAGTTAGACTAGTCGGACACCTTTAATGACAGGGAGGCATGATGGAATCTATGATCCAGTTTAGGTAGCTGCTAGCAAAGTAATAGCGCACTCTTTATAGCCCTCACCACTGCTGTCTGTGACAGGTTTACTGCAGCAGTATCGAATATTGACATGCAAAGGTAGCACTATCTAAAAGTGAAATGCTAGGACTAGCCAGCAGTATCTAAGTGAAGAGCTACAGCAGGAGTATCAAAGTGAATTTGCTACGGCTAGCCAGCAATTTCTAAGCGAACTGCTACGGCAGCAGCATCTAAAAATGAAGTGCTACAGCAGCAGTGTCTAAGTGAAGTGATCTTTTCAGGAGAAGCATGTCCCACCTAGACCACATCTTCACCTAACATCAGGCGTGTTTAAGTTCAAATTCTTGTCTGTTGTACCATATAAAACTACTACGGCAGCAGTATTTAAGTGAACTGCTGCGATTATAATGCAAATCGCGCGACACAGTTTGTTTTCGAGGGGACAATACACAGTATAGAGGGTAACAAACAGTATGTACAAAATGGCAGCTTTATTTTAATAATGATCCCTACTGATCCGATGAGGATTGGTGGTGGATGGGAGTGCGCATGAAAACAGTGGGTTATTGGACCTTGCGAAAATATGAGTGTTAAACGAAAGGACTTTAAATTAAAGAAATAAATTATACAACGTAGACTCCTTTAGACGCAGATCTTTAGTGTGAACAGTAATGTCAACGCTTTAGTTCTTTTCCGTAGATATCCTTAAGTTACGAGTATTACCTGACGCCCACGTGTAGGGGAGATCCAAGTATAAAGATAAAACACTTTCATTGAGAAAATTCTATTCATTCTAACGAGCGTACGTTTTAGCAATATTTAGAAATAGGCCATACAATAAAACGTGATAGTCAGTGCTAGGTACTCTCTACATACGAAAAGAGCTAACGTAGTGTTCAATGCGGTAGAAATAATGTAGGCAAGGCTTAGAATAGGGCGCGTCATCGCGAATCGAACGATAACTCATTTGATATCGATCGACATTATTAGGTCAAGGCGGAGATTTCCCACTGCTATTGTTTACTTTGTGGAATGGTGGATAAGCACTGCGGTTGTGGGACTGCGTCATAATTGCGGTTCGCCGTCAAATTGACTGACATTTCCTTTCAATATTAATTCCTGTTTAACCGCGAATATCATTATCGGAAGGGATCTTTTTATTTAGTTTTTCATTTTTCATCGAAGATGATTTCGATAAGGCTGTACCTAAAATGTTGATGTATTTCCGGTGCAATTTAGAAGACGAATTTAAAATTTTCGAGATGCCTCTGGCTATCAAGGTATTGGCACCTAGCAGACTCGCGGCAGACGAATAGTCGTTTGTTCGAGTACATAGTTACTTTCCTTTAAACCTACTGGCCATTTAGCGCCACTTAACTGTAAAATATCATTCATTTTATAGAATACTAGTGGCCCGCCCTAACTTTGTCTTGGGGCACTAGTTCAACACTAAACCAATAGATGACTGGGCGTAGATTACATCGCGCATATTTGAATTCAAATTAAAGTTTAAAGTACTTAAAATTAATAATAAAAATAATAAAGCTACAAATAATAATATCATGCCATTTGAACTAGCACAAGCACTCTCAACGTCTCGGCATATTTTCCTTCTTTTTTTTTCGAATTTCCCAAAAGTCTGCTTGTAAAATTTACCTCTTTTTAAATATAAATGAAATTTACCGTTAGATTACAAAGTCTTTGCGTTAAGTAGAGCTCTAGTTTCAGATTTATTGATCGGAACGAATTACTGCTTCATTTATTCATATTTTGTGATGTTTAAGAAAACTGTTTTTAAATTACGCTTTAGAAACTTCACAAAGAAGAAACAAAAATCCCCAATGAAAATGTAATCAGCACTTAAAAGCCTTCCTTCAACTCTGTATAAAATATTTCATAACTGTTTATGATTTCCCGGAAAGACGCCACAATGATTCCATAGTTCGACGGCCATTAGTGGTCGAACAACTCATTTTCTCGCTATCACGTCAAATCGGCGTTAGTTATACCTAGAACAGTCATAATGGTTGGTTACTATCAAGTACATATTTTCGAGGTAAATAATTCTGGCTTCATATAGGGAAGGGAATGTTACAAATTGCTTTTTGATTATATTAGATCCGACAGTAAGGTCAAAAGTTGAAGGACCCTTCGCCCAAAAACCACCGAAATATCTAACATAGAAAATAGGGCAACACGTTTTAGGGATTGTTGTTCGTTACCTAAAATTAAAGTACTTAAACCAAAGTATGCTGAACGTTAGGAAACACGACGCTTCTATATTTTGTATATGGGACTCTAACCCAAGTAAAACCGCTAGGATTTTCATCAAAGCGCATTCCCGGTCGGATATGCCACAGGGGTAGACCGTGGGTACACCAGATTGGTTCGGTCGACTACGGCTGTGGGTCTCGGGAAACCACGGGGTTAAGTGACATTTGGTCCAAATATTTGTATCATTTGTTATGACATTTTAATTCGAGTTGAACATCGAACCACACGCAAACGGCTGTCATTCCGATCCTCATCATCTTGATGGTTGCCGATCAGCACGTTGTGCGTGCGTTTCTTGCGGAATTTTCTTCCACGAACCTCAGGTTTGTGGAACGGTTTAGCCGCGGTAGCGATCTTCCAGAGAAGAGTTTTCTTTCTTAAAAGGCCGGCAACGAGTCAGCGACTTTTCTGATCTCGCGGCGGTGATTACTTATCAAGTGAACTGCTTGCTCGTTTGCCGTCTTTAGTATATAAAAAGTCGCATCCTACTCCCACTACGCTACTCTACTCTACTCTATCGCTTATACCATGGGGAGTGCTCCGAGGAATTGTTCGGTTTGATTCCTGCCGCCTCGTTTCGACATCGTTCCACGCGGCAGCAGTTCCATCCATTTCACCTGGATGGCTGGCAGTCCACTACTGTGCGCTTTGCCAGGAACTTTCTGCCGCGTACGACAAAAATATGGAACGAACTGCCACCTGCTGTATTTCCGGACCACTACGACCTACAAACCTTCAAGAAAAGGGCATATCTCGCTCTAAAAGGCCGGCAGCGCACCTGTGAAGCCCCTGGAGTTGCAGGTGTTCATGGGCGACGGTAATCGCTTAACATCAGGTGATCCGTATGCTCGTCTGCCCCCTATCCTATAAAAAAAAAAGGGGTGGAATGTGATAACTTATTGTACCACGCAATGAAGCCGCCCAACAGTCTCCAGATTCATCAACTTAGTTGATTGCCGTTAATTTGTTTATTATTTTCTCCAACACGTCTCAGGTTGCTGACGTCGGGCGAGGGCCGTCTCCGTCTAATTACCGCGGCAAAGCGTTACCTAACGGAGGTAATCACACGGACGGCAGGAGGCCAATTCTCGGTTTTCGCCTTCTACGTCGAGTCGACTTCAAGGAACGCACAACCAATAGGAGAACACAGATTACAGTCGACATTCCTTATCTTGTTCTCCTATTGGTCTATGTGTTCCATGAAGTCGACTCAATCAGTGTAACTAATCATCACCAAATTGCCTAGGAGACTTGATCGAGTGATGTACACAGATTTTCAATTTCACACCGTCGCTGTGGTTATACATAAAGCTGCGCGGCGCGGACGTGCGGCGGGAGCGCAAGCGACCCTATTACTATGTGCATAAATAACGTTTTCCCCTGATTAGTATCCCGGCGGGATGCTCGCTGGAGGCGGCTTGTTACGGTACGCCGGGCTTATCGATAACAATTGCTCGCCGGATTGCCTGAGATTTGGTTTTATATAAGGGGATGAAACACTTTACATTGGGTTATTTTTCTCGTAACATATTCCTAATAGCCGTGTGTGCTACGTCGACACCAGCGTAACAAGCTCTTATATATCTCTTTGCACTAAGAGGACTAGCTGTTACCGGTGGCATCGTGTGAAATTTTATTGTTATTATTGTTATCCTGTACTGTCCCCACTGCAGAGCAAAGGCCTCCATACCCGCCTTACAGCGTATTTAGTCACGAGACACGGTCGTCTAATCCTTTAGATAGACATCGAATTCGTCCTCCCAGCGTTTTCTTGGCCTGTCGTGTGGTCTCTTCTTATTTCCGGGCACTCATTTTGTCCGCATTTTTTTTTTGTGAATGAATGCCGGACGGAATGGATGACTTCGTTTCCACAATCCTTTACCAATCAGTACGAAAGACAATGCGTTGATGAGGTATTATTGTACCCTACAAAACTGTGTAGTGTACACCATTGTATTTATTTGGTCGAGCCAGAGAAAGTCGTCTGGAATTGGTCTGGCCAAGCCTATGAATTAATATAAAAGTTAGTCTGTCAATGCCTTTAAGACTCATAAATACATTTAGGCTGAGAAGCGTTATAAGTTCGCATCGAGCGAGCTCAGCGACATCGCAAAAAGTTTTTCAAGTGTAAAAGCGAGTACCTATTTCGAAGGATCCTTTGACTGCAGGCTTTGCCTGGCAACACAGCACAAATGAATATTCTATCTAACAATGAACGGTTACTTATTGGGAAAAACCAGCCAAGTGTAAAGTAGACTAGCGCAGTGAAAATTCCGTACAACTTAAAGCTAAACGCGAGGCTAACCCAACAGTTTTTTCTTCCGCTAAAGCACGATAGGATAAACCACAATAGCACCTTTTCACTAATAGTAAGTAATTGCCGCCGCCCATAGATAACCACCGTAACACCATTGGAGTCACAAGTGCGTTGACAAAATTCAATACTCAATATCTTTATTGCATCCATAGTGTATACAGTAGGTGGTAGAAATCTTAACATAATAGCAACCACTATAGACCCTGCAAGGGCACTACAATATCTTAATAATAATAAATTTAACCCCCTTTCCCTTCAATTGGGTCTCCGGTACCCTCACTCACTCGGCGAATGTTTTGAGTGAATAAAAATTGAATTGAAACAGTATAGGCGCTGCTTCACGCCGGTCTTCTGTGAGTGCAACCCACGCTCATCCACTGCTGGACATAGGTCTCCCCCAATGCACGCCACCGCTCACGATTTTCGGCCACTCTCATCCAGCTCACTCCAGCCAGCCTTCGAATGTCGTCATCCCATCTTGTAGCAGGGCGTCCTACACTACGTTTGCCGAGTCGCGGTCTCCACTCACGGACTTTACGGCTCCAGCGGTCTTTACGGCTCCAACTCAAAATTATCTGGTCTTTTTTTTATTAAGTTGACTTCGAGCTACGAAGTGATCCTATAGGAATTCCGTTTACTCTTCTAGGGTGTGGAATCCTAAAAATCCAGGCTTTCTTTTCAGGCAACTTCCAGCCATTACGCGGCTCTTTGATGGGCACATTTAACTTCATTACAGGCGATCTCCAAAATATTCGCAACACATTTATCAGCATCGGCAGCCATCTTCATTGAAAGGAACGTTATTTATCGTTCGGAACGGTAAGGCGGATCACAGACGATTCACTTTGTGACATTTTGTCGGCTGAATGGATACGGCAGCTTTGCTACATATTTCTTTGGCGAAAGCAACATATTGAAAACTTTTCTGTAGATCGAATATAACGATAATGTTTACTTTTTCATGAAAATAAAGGCTAAGACTACAAATCGACAAAAAGCAGTACCTATTGGGCTCATCATGTAGCTACTTTACAAAGGATTCACAAAAATCGTGGCGTCAAGCGCTCAGCACTACACTGCGTAAAAAATGATATACTTCAATAACAGTTATAACCCTATTTATAGCGTTACCAATATTACAAATGAATCCATCAAACGGGTAACCCGATTGAAAGGCAATATAATAATAGGGTAACCTTATCAATAAAAGGCTTCAAGACTCCCTCTGAAAAGGGGTTTTTCGGTCTTGGTCGGAGCTCAAGATCTACTACGGCTCACTAAGCCATCAGAGTAAGTATAAACACACATGCATGACTATACTGCACGACTTGTTGGCGTTTTAGCATGACTGCACGCCTTCAAGAAACTTTTTATAAATAAATAAAGATTTAATACTGCACCTTTACCTTTATATCCTAACTGTAAAATTCTCGGTTCGGAGTAAAGTTTCGGCCTAATTTAGTCGACAGGGCTGTTCCATCCGGCCGCCATCTCCAGCCGAACGGCCTCCGGTGCGTCCGGCCTCCTCGACAAACATGTCCCATACAAAACTACTCCGTTCCGGAATCGCCGGATACTCGCACTCGACAAAGGCACCCTCATATTTTTTATGTTATGATGAAGAAAAGTACTATCGTAAAAGTTCTAAAATTAGAGGTGAATGTAGAGGATGAATTTTCTTTACAAAATAAAAAGTGAGATCTTAAATTTTAGGGTTACGAAAGTTTCCTTAGACAATTCTCTCTAATTAAGCTCTATATTAGCTGACACAATAGTGTTTGCTTTGTTAGTTGCTTTTTATTTTTCTTTAATGCCGTTATGTTATTTGATTTTTAAATTCTGTTTAGCTTGTTGGTAATGCATTTCAGCTTATCTTACTTATTACTTAACGTAAGCATCTAATAATAGTTCGCATATCGGAAATACGACTATATGGATTAAAATATTGCCACGGTAGAGACATGTTGATGATAATGACCCAATAACGTAGCATTAAAGCTACAAAATTATGTTCTGTTTGTTGTTTTATGAATTTTGTTCATGGTTTTATAGAGCCTGTCAGTCGTAAACGACATCGAAAACGTCACCTGATTACTCGGCAACCACACCACGCCTCCAACGTGGCTTACATAGTATAGTCGAGGCCTGTGGTATTTACATAAAGGCAATAAACGCACTTAACTCGCAATCCATCATAAACGTCGGCCATATATCTCGAGTCGTGTATCTTATTAGATCCCCGGCAGCCAACCGTTTTAGCCGTTTACCTGGTGATTCGTTTCAACGCGTTACAAGTACGACATTCGACGATATGCGTTTACGCTTGACGGAGTGAAATAAAGGTACAGGCAGCGTCAAAATGATATTAGCGTTCAAACTTACTATAAATATCTGGGCATTTGACGAAAACACTTTTATCACAATACCTTAAAGTATAATTCCATTTGTTAATGAACATGTAAAATGCACAGATATTCTTGCAACGTTTGAACACTACACTGGTGTAGGAGGGTGGCACTATTTAGGGGGCGGCAAAATCTAGGCTTCATCCTGGACAGGTCCAGAAAGGAAAGAGGGCGGCAAATGCGGTCATATCTGCGCAATCGTATGCGGAATGAGGTGATGCGGCAGAGTACCAAAGTCATGGACATAGCTCACAGGATTAGCAAGCTAGAGTGGCAGTGGGCTGGCCATATCAGCCGCAGAACTGACAAGCGCAGTAAGAGTGACGATCTGCGCAAGATGGCTGACAAGATCTGAGTGTAATTAGCGAAAAATCGACCGTAGTGGCGAACATTAAGAGAGGTTTTTGTCTAGCAGTAGACTGCAACAGGCTGGTGATGTGTGATGTGATGATGTTAGCAAATATGAAAATTATTGTGACTTGTAGAAAGAATTGAATTACTTTTTTCTAAAAGATATCTTCAAATCGTTACAATCAATGTAATCGATTGGCGACGCTAGTTTCGTGACGGTGTCGCCTTAAACCGCCTGTCCGGATCTAGGGCATGCTCCTGCCTCCCGGGGCCTAATAAGATACATAACGGGCGAAATGTTTCTGACTTTTTGATGGATTGCCAAGTGTGGGAGGAAAAATGTCCCGCGCCACCGGGAATGGTGTTATTATAAACGATGTGTGAGTGTAAACACGCATACAGATTGTGTGTTCAGACACCAGGGGGTGTTGAGTAGTATTGACAGTAGTAAAGTTACTAGTGGAGACCCGCAAATGCAACACTCCATCTGATTCCCCTGTCCTTCCCCTTTAGTCGTATTGTATCGCAAATGACACAATTTTTTATGTTTAGTTTTTAGTCTCGTACTGGGTCACTTTTCTGCGCTCGAAAACTCGCCTCATAGGTCAAAGATAGGGGGCTCAGTCTGGAGGAACATTCGTGTGATATTCATACACATCATATTCGTGTGTATATAATCACTAATAAGATAACACACTTGTGTTTTCACAATCGTCCACTGAGCTACGATCTCTCTTTTGTCGCTACCATCTTCATACTGTGATAATATTAAGCAAGCTCTTGAAGGTTTGTTAACAAAAGTAAACCTCTCACACAAAGCGCCAACATTAAAATAAACACAGCATAAGCAGCATGTTACGTCGCGGCAGTGTTGCCAACACAATAACACGAATTTGTGTGCTATGTGAAAAGTTGCTAGATTGTTAACAATTTTCAAAGTATAATTTAATTGGACCCTGTTATGCGTACAATATCCAACCAACATAGTTACTATGTTGGATGTTGTATTTTATGTATAACAGGGTCTATTCACTCATAATACTTTATCTACAAAACTGCCATTTGTGCACAATTTAGTAATTTTGGTGTGTTCAGTTCGCCTAGTATGGTTAGTAGTTTCTACAGGGTGACGAAAAGAAAAGGTTAATAATGGTGAAATTAAATAACACTTGTTGTAAAATAAGAGGCAAAGAGGTCAATTAAATAAGGCGAAATTTCCAACAAAGGTATTGTAAAATAAAAACTATTTGACCAAAAATCATGTAAAATTTGATGTAACATGTTTGAGGTCACTAAGTTAAATAAAATTTATATTTTTAACTTTTAGTGCAAGTACTAAATAGGAACTAAATGGTAAATTCGTTAGACTCATAAAAAAGTGCAAGATCTAACACAAAAAGTGCTATGTTGGCAACACTGCGTCGCGACGCCTTTCGCAAGACGCAAGGACCACTACAACGTTATAAAATTAACAACATACTTGACATTTTGTGCCGTCTCAGAAAGTATTATATGATTCAAAAACACTGTGTTTCGTGTTTATTTCTTATGTAAATCTTTGCTATTATGTTTCGTGATGAAAATGTAAATCGGTCAAAAAGGAGCATTGGTAAAGTTACAGCACGGCTAATAAGAATGTTAAATATCTGTGACTAGATAAAAAAACATAAATGATCATCTAGTCTTGAAACAAGGGGGTTCCCGCTCGAGTACCCAAGCATAGCTAGGGACGTCACGTAGACCAAAAATAAATTCCTAAATGATCCGACCGGGAATCAAACCCAAAATTTGTGCACAATATCATAACCATGAGCCTATAAGGTCTTCTGACATAATTATGTTGCATCACTACATACTTATTGTAAATATTTTTTCTCAAGCATAATATGAAAATATGCTTTGGGAATTTAATAACATCGCACGTTACTTTGCGTAGGTGGCTTTACTTTAGCAAATATATTCGTTCCCCAGGCTGTTCGGGGGTAAGACATCACCGCAAAGAAGCGCCGAATCATGCCACAGTAAACGAAATGGCAGGAACGAACCTACCCCAAAATTAACTACATGCCGTAGCAGTAGTACGCTACGCCGTAGCCGCGTAGCATGTGTATCGTAGCACACGTTACGGTTTGCTACGGAACGTGCGTAGGAGTGCCTGGAATTGCGTGTGGAGGGAATTATCTGGAGGACTGTGGAGGTCGTACAATTTTCCTGATAATCAATGAGTGAACCACCTGACGGTATTGTTGTAGGGCTCTTTCATGACTTACAATACCAGCAGTCGTCCAATGGTCAGCAGTCCATATAACGAGTGGCAAAGGCAGGACGCACAACGTACAGAATTCTTCCTGTAAGATTGTATCTAGATATCTAATTATTATTTTTCTTCTTAGCAATTCCTTTCTTGAAACTTATGTCATTTCTAGTCAGGATCCGCCCGCTCTTACGTACTATGCTCGATCGTGGGTATGTATTTCTGTATGAGGTATTTTTTGATAATGACAATGTACCTTTCAACCTGCTGTTCATGTTGTGACTAATGTGTATTAAACTCTACGAATTCTAGATCATTCCTCACTGTTGTCGCCTGAGCTGCGTATTTCAGCATCTCGCAAGTACGTGCAACTTTCAGCGTTGTAAAAATCGCTTATGCGGAGAGAAACGAGGTACGTGACGACAAAAGACTTTCCTGGCAGGGATTTTTTCTTTAGCCCTTTTATGAACTATCATGAGCATTATTATGTCTCCATCCATTGCCGGGAGAAGGTTGTGACATTTCTTTGTGGAAGGACTAAAATTCAGCGCAAAATATTTTCAACAAAAGGTTTTTTTTCACTTTATTTTAGTCTAGCTAGAAAAAGTACTGACCTAAGAAATCTGCGGTAAAACCTCAAAAGTATCCTTTTTTCACCGGGTGACAATTACAAATCGATCGTTTCCGACGACAGATGATCTCATTATAGACCAGCTCAGAAGGGAAAGACCGAGTTCCTAATATTATCAAATATATTTAAAAAAACATCTCATACATCGACCTGCACACGTAAGTTCGGGCAGGTTAGGTCGTAAGGCCCATGAGCCTTTTAAAATCCAAAGACAATTTATTTTCTATTGTGTCTGCTGTTTCGGGCCTTAGGAAACCTCCAGCTGTGTGTGTGCTGCTTAACCAAGGTCTTGTGTTTTGTGGTATCAGAATCAAATAAGGTCCAAAGCCCCTTGGTGCGTTAGCCAGGATCACTACCAAATGCGAAACTTACTAAAAATGGGATAAGGATCCTTGACAACTTTTTAGTGCTCCCTACCCTAACTCTAGAATTGAGAAGAAGCCTATGTTCGACGAAATCATTTCACCCAGCAGCTGTCTATTCACTCGATATTTATAATGGGTCTGACCTGCTTATCCCTGTCCTGGGGCATCTTGGTGTCGACGCCCTCGGGGAAGGGCTTCACCAGCTCCGGCTTCTCCTTGATCTTGTCCATGATGAAGTCCAGCACCACCATGATGCCGTCCACGGAGCCTGTGATCAGGCACGCGCGCTCTGTTGTACCTGTGCCAATACAAATATACTCATCAGCAAGAAGATCACACACAAACACATATTGACCACAGCCTGGATAAGCGTGTACTTAGAAGAAAGTTTATTGAATTCGAATTCACCAAAGGGAATATCTTGGCGTAATCTTAAGGTACAAATAAATAAATTCACATAACATCTCATACATTGTATGTCCCGTACCATGTAGCTTAAGCACTTGTGTTACAGATATCAGACAACAGAAGATCACAAATATAATACTTAAATACATATAACACCCAGACACTGAAAAAACACACGTGTTCATCACACGAATGTTTGTCCAGGGTGGGGATCAAACCCATAACCTTTGGCGTATGAGGCAGGGTCACTACCAAATGCGCCATCCGGCCAGCCAAATTCAATCATCTACCTACTCGTATCAGAACATAGAGTGTTTTGTATAAAGAGTGTAGGTACACGTGGGGTAGCTTGGAGGGTACTCCTGAAATAAATATTTTTGCAGAAAACTGTATTGTATAGGTAAAGTTAGTTTAGGTTTACGAAGGCCAGGGGTTTCCCCTGGGAAAAAAGAGAGATTAAGATCTGAGCAATGTTACGAGTCATAAAACAGACTATATTAATTAAGAAATCATCAACATCTCAAAACTAGAAACGACTAGTAGACCTTGACGTGTAACGGAGACCTTTACTTTTACTCGCCAACTTGCGAGCAGTTGCATTAATCTAATAATAAACAAAACTAATGCTTGCCAACGTGTGAAATGAAAAGTCACAAACAAATAAATATGACATTGCCAACGCTGACGCCATTCCGAGCGGAAACGAAATGCAGCGCAAAAATGTTCTCTTTGATTAATGATCTTAACGAATCTGCAAAAAATTTAGATAGCAAGTTTTCTGCAGTGCAATTACTTCATTCGTCAAAAGACCGACATTAGGCGAAGCAGTCGAGCATAGGTCGAAGGTTCGAAGCGCGCTCGTGCGTGGCTTGTTCCACACAGACTCGTACTCGGACTCGTCTAGAGTAGACCAAAGTTACAAACTTTAGTAGAGACCAGACCGACACATCTTTTAATATTTCAAATGACCCTTACTGCACTTTATTTATGGTGGGATTATAGTCAACACCGTGATATCAGGGGCCCGGGATCGATTCCCAGGTTGAGCAAAAAGTATGTTTCGAATTTTTCGAACATAGCTCGGGTTTGTGTTCACCAATCCGCATTAGACAAGCGTGGTGTTTAAGTCTAATCCCGTCATAGTAGCGATGACTTGATTTGTATGATGGAGGCCTTTGCCCTGCAGTGGGACAGTATATAGGCTGATACTTTGCTATAGTTAACAGAAAGACAAGGCATGGTCTCGGCTATATCAACAAAGATGAACCACAATCGTAAACAGCTGTTAGAATTCTCACTGGCAACACCGGTGTTGCCCTGGCCAGGAACTGGAACACGTTTTCCGCTACACAACGACTCGCGAAGCGCTGAATATGTATCAGGGCGGCGGGCTGTATGCGCAGCTTATGGTTGGAGAAATTTATTTGTCGTGCCCTCACTGCTGTCCCATATGTTTGGACTTCAAATCTTCCTGCGGCATCGGCCAGGTGTTTTAGAGGGGTATTTTTCACGACATTGTTGTAAGCATCTTTTAAAATGAAGTAAAGTACAATTTATGGAGGTTTATCTAAAGTACAGAAAGTACAAAGCGCAGAAATACCACTTTTATGTTCAGTTGACATTCTATTTTGGGAAACATACCAATCTATATTTCTCATTTATTTTCTACGTATGTTGATGATTTAATTTAGAGCGAGGAAATCAGCGTCCCGAACGGAGTTACGGAAATTAGAGTGAAATCGATTTTGGTATTGAATTTTGATGAATAAAAACGATAAATTAGAAATGGCAAGTACAGCAGTTTCAATCTACACAATTATCCACCTGTTACTATGAGTGTACAACAATCACTTGCCACACATAGAATTTCGAAGGGACGAAAACCCGCAAAACTGGCGTAAAAATGTAAGCACTTATCCCTAGATAGCGACCTAACTATACCTAAGAGATATAACAAGAAAACGTAAAATCCCATGTCATTTCGACACGGGATTGATAAAGGGCAGGCCTGTTATCGCCAGCCCTTTATGCCACCTTAATAAATGCATACCCGTGTCGTTTGAAAATGAAATCACTTTGCGCTGTGATATGAGTCGACGTGCGACATTAACCTTTAGAAATAAACGATCACTTGGCTGCCTTGTTTTACTGAGAGCCTAAGATTCCACTGCTTGATTCTCTGTTTTTTATTAAATTAATCTTAAATTAATTTTAAGAAGGTATTTAATGGATTAGCGATAGGTTGCCTATAAAAGCCGCAAGTACAGGTATATTATTTTTCTATTCCAAACTTGGTGAAGTTTAATTTGTTCAGCTGATGCATGTTCTTTGTGGCATTAATCTAAGACTGTTTATTTTGCAGTTTGCATACAATTACCAAATATAACGTCAACAATGGGAGCTAACACTTAGTTCAGCTTTCTGTCTGTAAACCCGCGTTACTGTTTGTTGGCTGATCACGCTGACCAATCAGCTTGATTCTGCTATCTGGATTATGCTTTAAATCACAGACCGGCTAGCTAATAGCTTATTTGTTTTGTTACATACGAGTTGTATACGATTACTTTGTTAGTCCCCGACTAAATTCGGCTATTAATGTCCAAAACCCAAAGGCATAAGTCAAACAACGCTTAGAGGCCACATGTATCGGGGCCTCAACTTGTCCCGTTAGTTATGGCGTAGCTTAGTCGCACAACTATGCGCGACCGGGGTCGGGAGGGGGTTAGGCACTGGCAGGCCGCGGCCTGGCCACTGAACTAGTGTTTCAAAGGTACCCTAGCACTATCGATAAATATACATAATGCGACTGCTCCAATGAACAACGTCCGATCTGCAATATGTTTAATATAGCAGATCGGACGTTGTTCTTCGGAGGAAGCCAATGATTGATTCTGTGATCTACGGAGAACTACTAGCGATTAATACTTTTTTGTTGACTATACGGACGGTACGTATAGTACATCATTATGTCTTAATACGTTAAGATGCTTGTGGGTTATATTTTGACGAGATATGTTATGTATTTTTCTCTCTCAGTCTCGCACAACGTAGCATCGAGAGTATATTACGTATAATCCGCACATAATTAAGAGCGATGGTATCTCGAATAAGAACGTACGCTTTGAAAGAAACCGCACGTTTTAGATAGATTCGTTATCTACAATTGTTGAGAGATAACAAGATACCACATATAAGTACACAAGATTTTAATTTGCCTGAACTTGGATGCCCTGTGTTTCGGGCTAAGAATAGGACCTACAAACTTTTATTACAAACAAAAATATTTCAAACTCAGTTACATTATGAATCAAGTCATGGAATGCCCTTCCAGTTCGTGTCAAGAAGAAGGAAATCTTTTTACAATTTTGGGTTTTTAGGCGGGGCGTGAAACGGCATCTCAAGAGGCTTTCAGGGTGAGGATCACAGACTTAATAAGTACTTAGTCTGTTCGTTTGTGCCTGTCAACCTCATATTTGAATCTCACGGCCGCTCACCATCAAGCGGAGTGAGGTAATCTTGATTGTCCTCAATGTAAAAAAAAGAATACAATTGTTGTTTTAATTTCTAACATCTATTTGAATCGTATCGATAGTATCGATACTTACGTAGGTATTACGCAGGGCTGCCCCGAACGCGGCGCGCACCCGGGGGCGTGGATTTGTGATTACCGGTCGGGATTTAACGACTGCGCAGATTGCGAATATCTCGCCAGTCTGCTTTGTCCCTGCCCAAATAAACTCATTTATATACAAAATAAGTCTATATTGTCCCAAGCCCGCTCTGGTTACTTTTTTCCTTGAATTATCAAGGAAATTGTGAAATCGTAAAGTTAGTACTTCAGCTGGGTTTTGGAACTATAATATTTTAAAAATACGCAATACATCTTAAGATACGATAAATAAAATTTTATGCAGATAGGAATCGATTAAAATTGCAAATTATTTGTTGAAAACATAAAATCACACACTAATGTTTCTATTTTTGAATGAGCCTGTTTTATCATAAAATGTTGGCGCCATTTAATAATTTTCTTAAAATGAATTCAATAATATCCTATACAAAGCGAATAGAAATGTCATATTACTATGTTATTAAGTTGTTGACATTAAAATGTAATGCCTAATTAGAATGTTTTCCGGGTATTTTTATCATAGTAATAAATACAAAATTAAAATGTCTAACTAATTATGCGTATTATTTTGGACTGTTAAGTGTCTGGGTGTTATATGTGTAGCAAGAATTAAAATATTCTTCTGAAAAAAAAAACACATGTTTGTAGTTCAGTAAATAGTCGCAATGTGGCATATTTATTAACTTTGGTAAAAAAATATTGTTAATGTAATCTGTAGAGCAATAAAGATTACTCAGGTAAGTAGGTAACAAAAATATCAATGTAGGATCACTACCGTTATCAAATCGCATTAAAACGAAATAAATTACAATAGATAAGTATGAAAACCGCTGTCAGACATACACTGAATGTCTTTAATGCCCAGTTAACTAAGCTTTTGTATGTTTTTCGGTAAAAAATATATGTAATACCTTCTAATAAATAACGTTTATCAGAGGACCATTAACTGCTAAAACGGCCCCACGAGTCGTTCCACAAACGCTTTCCGGGAAAATCCCGCTTCAATCATCAAGTTTTTGTCCCATCTGAGAAGCGAGAGAGAAAATTGCAAGCGTAAATTGCAATTTAAAAAGGCGATAGAAAGTCAAGAAGTTCAAGTAAATAGCTACTTCGACTGAACAATAACAAAAACTGACAGACAAAGGTACAACCAAAGCAGTGGAGCAAGAAATGAAATAATATAATATACATATACATATGTACCAGACTTTCGTCATATTAAATGCATTAATAACTGTTTGTATACTTCCAGAAGATACACATACTGTAAAGAATCTGATGAGTTACAAGTAATGTTAATTGTACAGTCAGATCTTCGCAATCCATAAACAGACATAGGAACTGTATTAATATATGTAAAATCATCCAAAACGAGCATATGTCCTCACCATGTTTCCCCTCGCCCAAAACAGCAAGTGATTCTGATGTTGATTGTATTAGGCAGTTATTTTAACCGCTCACCACCGTTGCATTGGCTCGTACTTACTTGCCACAATGGGCTTTTTGCTCTTCCAAAGCCACACTGTAAAGAGCTTATCAAAGAGACAGGCGACGGAAACACAGTAAGCTTTCGTACACAAGAAGAGTAAACCGAACAAAAAATAACATTTCCAAGTTTGTGAGAATATAAATTTAAAAGATGTCTCCTTTCACGTAGCAATATTTAAGGAATCCATTGGAAAAACGACTCATTCCTAGATCTACGAGCTGAAAGTTACATGCAAAAAGTCATGCAACAAAGTACTACAATATTTCAGTTACTATGTTTCAAAGGGTAATAAAATAAAACCTAATCCTACAGTAGAAATTAGATCCTGGAATTTTCCGAACATTTTCTGAGCAATAAAAAGTGAGACTAGCAAACCGGATCGAAAGAGCGATTCTACCGAGACAGAAAAACTGCCAACAAACTTATGTCGTAACTTTGTCCGCGACACACACATTGTGACAAGTTATGGGATATTTATTTAAGACCTCGCTGCCATGTAGGTTAACTTTAAATAAACCATGTGCTACAGAGTTACATCTTTTGTGTCATGAAACAAGTAAACTTTGTGTCTACACTTTGATTTTTTATTCATTGACACCATTGTATAAGAACAGAATGGTAAATAAATATTGAATGCTTAGCTTTGTGAAGTACTTCGTGGAACTTCGTCAAACAAGCACTTAATAACTTTGCAGCGGGTTTGTGTCTTCATAACTGCAGAGAAATAGAAAATGGCTGTACGAAGCCTAATATGAGTGTACAAACTAGAGGTAGAATCTAGCATAAATAAATTAAGTACCTATTAGAAATCATACATATGAATAAATCTAGTCGCGCATTAATACGACGGAGTATGCTTTCCTTTATATGCAAAAGAAACTTCCAAAACTTGCAACAAAGTACTACAATAACTTTCAAAAATGCTGTATTTACCTATAATAGGCATATCTTTAAGTTAAGACATCCTTATACTGATTTTGTATGACTGTAAATTGATATGTTGTTGGTGAATCTTTATCAATAAATAAATAAATAAAGAAAACAAAATACATGATTGATTTGAATTAGACGTAAGTAAATCTTTAGTCTGAACAAAGAAACCCGTAAAAACTGTTGACCTTATTCCCACGAAATTGACTTTCCCTGAAAAGCAAACATTGGGGAACGGAGCAGAAGGCAGACATAAAAAGCCTGATAAGTACTACTCAGATCAGATGAGAGATGTTACGTTACCTCAAAAAACATTTCACAATAATGTAATAAGTATCGTTCCTCACCACAAATTAAATAAAAGAGCCAAACAAACCGAGTGCGGCTCTTATTACATTAATTCGAGGGCCCAAAGGGTGTAAAGAGCGTAAAATCAATAGAGGAGGCTTCGGGAGGATCGCGTAGTAAACAAAAATGAGGACGCGTCCGAATCCAGCGCCCAGGCATCCGCAGCCTGTCCGCGGCCGCGCTCGGCCCTGCGCGCGGGTCACCCGGGTACACATACAAAGTATACAAACCCTCGTACAGGGCTGATGCTGCAGTAAAGCTAAGGCAGTACCAGTACCCTTTCTGACAATAACATATTGCCAAAGCAGTAAATACAGTCCTAAACGTAATGTGCCGGGGATGTAGAACAAAAACATTCGACACTCAAGCGAGTTGTAGAACGAAAGCTAATGCCTTTTGCCTAAATGCATTTTTGATAGGTACGCTAAATGCTATCAAAACATGCGTAACAACTGAGGCTTGGGAAGCTAAGCCATTGCTTAGTAAAGTTATCTAAATTTTAACTTTCGTTCTGCAACCCGTATCATGTATCGTATTGTGAAAGATCTAAGTCTAGCTGTTCCTTTCACTAGATTGCCATTTTGACCTTTAGTAGCCGCAGTTAAAATAGTCATAAATCAAATAAGAAGATATTATCTTTTAAAAGTTACTCTTCCCATACTATTTGGATTAGTGATGCAATATAAAGACGCGTATTAGGGTAAAGAAGAATATAATGCAAAGCACAAAAAACGTCTTCTACATCTGTGTCAAAAATGCAGAAAGTTTTATAAAAATGTATCATTCAATTTGTAAATGTTTTATTCGAGACATCATCGATTCTAAACTCTTAAATGCGTAACTGAAACTTGGTCGATTAAACAAATTCTGTATCCCACAGTCTTCCGCCGGGAAATGATTCGGGTGACCAGATTGCCCGTAGGTTTACGGCCTACCCGTTTTTCTCGTAACAAAAAGGTTAAAACCCGCAAATCGCAAAATCAAATACAAGGTAAACAAAGCTCGTCGTTGTAATTCCAACATTTCTGATATGATAAGTAAAATGTAGCAAATGAAATGGGGATTCTGATAATTTCTAAAATCCGAGATTCGCTTCGCTTTAATCAGCATGGTTATGTATTTTCAAGGTTTATAGATTGGGGTCTATCGTCTAAAATGGTAATCTCATCTTAAAATTTGAAGAAGAAAACATACTACGCCGAACCCAGTTACCCTGGGAATAGGACAGGAAGATAATGATAAAAAGGTAAGAAACACTAGCGCGAAGGAATCGACGCCCAGCGCCCATTTATGGGTAGTACCATTTGGTACATAGCGGAACTTATGTCCCGAAACGAAGCGAGGGCGGGCCAATGGTAACGTAAAAAAAAGTTAAATGTACTCGTATATTGTCGCTGGTAACAATTGAGTCCAATGATTGCACCTGGTCACCCCAGGAGCCTTCGTAATTCATTGCGATACGGAGCGCGGATTAATTAATGGATTCCAGGGAGGCGCTGCATTCACGGCGACCGTTCAGTGTTTACAATTCTAGTTAGTGAATTTTAATGGATCGCCCATTTAACTCTTTAACCTGATTAGTGAAGGTTTCTGGTTGGTTCCGTAAAGTATTGAACGAAAAATGGTACAGAATTAAGGTTTTAATTATACTAAACCAATAAACAAAGATTATATGAGAATGAAATGAAAATTGCATTTGGAAACTAATAGCAAAGTTGTTAAGTTTTGTAATCAATTCTTCATAAAAATCGAGGTTATTTTAAGAACTGTCTATTGAGTTAAGGATGGCTGCAAAATCTTCGAAATGATTACAATAGTCTTAATAAACACAAACGATAAGAAAGGATCTTTGAGTAATGTTTCCCATTACAGTGAAGAAAGAAAGCATCGTTGCACAGATTGCCGAATTTAATACACATACACTTTTACTACCTCAGCGAAGTTTACATCGCCATAACCCTCGACTTCAACGCTCCAGGCTTTCATCAGGTATTAAACCGAGCATAAATCCCGGAGCGGCGCCTGCATCGATCCGGAGATGATTGATGAGCCTCGGAATCTTCTCCGGGTTTCACCAAATGGATATAGACGGAGCTCTCACACCCTGGTGGGTTGGGTTGTACCTCGACGATATTGGTATGTTGTGTTTATGTTTTTGGAATAATTTAACTTCACCTGAATATTAGCTCGACTTTAGCTCCTACATTCTTTTGTCAGGTATTATTAAGCCCTGGGGAGTGAAGTAAGGTTCTTCAACCCGTACTCATGTCCCTTCCCCAATCTGGCGATGAGGGAGCGTCCTGGGATTTAATCGGTTTGCCTCCGGCCGCCGCCGGACGAGAGCTCGACATAACCGTCTGCTCTCTGGCATAAGGGTACGCCTAAGGAGTTGCAAGGCTACGTTAGCGTCAACAAAAAAAGGTATTATTAAGCCGGACATGAATGTACAGGCCTGCATCGACCCGGCGATGATTGATGAGGCTCGACATCTTCCGGGTTTCGCCAGATGGATGTGCCGGAGCTCTCATACCCTGATGGCTTGTAAACGTCAAAGATTTTTTGTGTATATGTTTTTATGGCAGAGCCTTTTAGCGGCATTTTGAAGGTATTTGTAATTTAATTTTTGTTAAGGTTTATAGGAAAAATTTGGACCAATGAAGAACACATATACAAGTCAAATATACCTCTAGTACTTAATGACAATTTCTGCAAAAAACTAAACTAGCAACATTGCCAACATTATATTATGTTGAAGATATTATATTATACTAATGATCACTTAACAAACCCAAAGCACCAATACAGTAAATATTGCACTAGCTATGAATGCACAAAGCTTTGAAGAGGGTTCAAAAACAGAAAATAAAAAGGTATTATCTATATCATCACTAAGACATCACTACATGTAGGCACAGACACGATAAGTTTTAAAATTATTATTTTAGAAATCCCAAGGCTGTAGGCATCATTCCATTACTTAATTGCAAAACGAGGGACGCTTCCTCATGTACAAAGCTCTCCACAAAGCGGAAAACAAGAGCGTAGAATGTATATTACAACTTTTCCAGCTCAGTTATTTTTTTATGTTAAGAACTGATAGGACGCACTATTGTCGACGCCGCAGACTTACTGGTAATTTATACGGACATTGATACGAGAAATTTTAATGTGATCGGCTCTTAGTGGACCTGTCAACCCTTTGGGATGCCGGGGTCCCAGTCCCAGCACACCCGTCTCCCGGCAGGCACATCGATCGCGCCATCAACGACCCAGCCAGACGTCACGACCCCCGCAATATTTGCGCAATCATACTTTTTTGTTATCCCGCCGATATTTCATTCACCGACAAATTCATCTAGCCAGTTTGTGCCTATCAATTAATCAATCATTGCTTCTGAACGGGATTTATTTGGCGGTAATTTTTATTTCACACGGAGCGCTGTTCTCAATTGTTCCACTTTGTTGTTCATTAATTTTATTCGAACGTCGGTTTAAATATTGTTTTCATCTGTATGTTTGGATCTTACATCGAATTCGGTTAGTTTTTTAATGAATAATTCATGTTTGTGAAATTTGCGGCATAGGGAGTGGGTTGGCACCTAATCCTATTTAGAAGTCTTATAACACTGCTATTAGGTTTCTTTGATCCTTTTGGGTATAAGGATTTAGCACAGTTTATGAGATAATCTGTCATCACTAATCATATGGAAGGCAAAATCCGCTTCAGCTTGGGATCCAAAAAAGGACTTAACTAGGAGGCTAGAAAATTCAAATTTATTCATGTATTCCGACAGCCAACTAGATAGGTTTTCCTTTGTTAAGCCCACATCTTAAATATTTTTAGTTTCCACCGATTTGGGCGCCTGGGAATATTTTCGTTCTTCATCCTTTGTCGTATCAGGGATAAAAACCCATAGCCGGCCCTACCCATACAATTATGCCCGTGCCGAGGGATCCATGTGGAAAATACAGTTAATTTTCTGGGACAGGGCCGCTAATCCAGGATTAGCACGGACCGATTAGGAAATTCGTCTCTTGAAGGGAATTTAATACAATTTATGTACATAAAGATACGTATGGCATAGCCACTTACTATGGATTACTTATTTATATGGATTACTTTTATTGCACAAAAATAGAAAACTTAAATACCTGCCAGCAGTATACCAGCAGACAAGACGAGTAATACATTCTTGCTTTCTAGATGATGTAATATAGAATTTTCCACACATCCTATCTAGTAGAGCTAAATCCTACTAACGTTATTAGAAAAATCTTTCAGTAGTTGTTTTATACAAACGTTATTTCAACGGATAGGTTTGTTTTCAAATCGAGTTTGAACGGCCCGCATTGACAGACTTACTGCTAATGAAGATATCTAGTCGGAATCCGGACTAGTGCTCCTGCACATAATTTGTACACTTCATTTTTAGTTTCTATTACAAGTTAGTCATCGACCAGATTTTATTTGTGGAGGGTGTACCCACCTACCATGGGGTGTTTTAATAAACGGGATTTTTCCGAGTATGTAGTTGAAATAATGCATCTACACCTCTATTGATGATAATTAATTATTTACATTCATTATAAACTTTAGTACATACACCAATATATATAACCTTAGTATACCGCCAGTCGTAAACTCCTTTAAATATAAAGAAACCACTTTTAGTTATTAATACTATTCCTTTTTCCATCTCATTTGATAGCGCTGCAAAGTGGTTTTGCCACGGCAGAGCAAACATTAGCTAGCGCCATCGCGCCACTACTAAACGCTCTTTAAAAGATTAAAAATAAGGCGCTAATATTGAAGTTGTTTGCTTTCCTCGCGGTCGTGTTTCCTTTCATTCTTGTTTTCCGTGTTAATTATTTCTTGCCATTTTCCTGTTGGCTGCGCAATCGTTATTCAGTCGGACGAGATTTCCGCGATGGCTTTGTTTTCTGAATGCCTAATTAAGATGAGATAGTGACAGGAATGGTCACTCTATCTTTATATTGTATGTTTTTGTGGCTTTAGCCAAGTCACTCTTGAGATATTCATCAAAACTGTTGCTTATGTAACCGTATTTGTGCCTATTAAATTACGGGAGAACATTTACTTGGTAATGGTACGTCCCAATTTGGACCGCAACCGCAGACTCCGAATCGGAAACGTATCTTCAAATTTCAAATTGACATTTAACCATCTAGCCCGGCAGTTAGCTGCTCAGTTGGGTTTGATGAGGGTTTTCAGTATTTCCTGGATTACTATTAAGGCATAGCCAATTTAGAAGGAGATACCCCAAAATGTGACTACAAAACAGAAAGCTAAACTGGATTCAATATAAAAACCATATTATACGTTCGTTAAATTGGTCCTGGTGATTTGAATGACTCCTATTAAAAGGACACGACTTAAAATTTACGATACTAAGGCGCGATACTGATAATAAGCGTCGCGCGAGTCCTTTTGTCAGTAGAAGTAAAATGGATCGGTTGAGTATCCGATCCATAACTTATTTCGCTTCGAGACTTAGTCGGGAGACAGATGTGAAGGCTTGACAAGTATAGAGAGTAAAAGTGAACTAGATGTCTCGTGAGGAGCCAACGGTATCGCGTCATCTTGCTACTGGCATTACGAAGGTCGTCACCTGAGAACCAGTCAACAATGGCGTTCGCGCGCGAGCGCCTGCACCTGACTCAACGGCGACCAAAACTTGTCCATTGTCTTCTAATTGCCTAATGACTTCAAATGCTTTGTCTATTTATACTACCTTGTCTTCCTCTATGACGTAAAATAACTGTACATAACAAACTGACGCATCATCGCATTTTAAATTTGGCTTCAGTTGCAAGTATGGAATTGCAAAAACTTCTCAGATCAAATATCCCAACCGTTCCTTAATGCTACAAGTTTTACAGATTCTGAATATAACATCATCAATTTGACGTCTGCTCTGATTGATGTAAAAACATTTGATGATTGATGGATGTTAACACTTGGATAACTTTCGCCAATCTCATCATGCTTATGTCACTTATCAAAACGTTGACAAATTGAAGGTTGCTTTCGCAAGGTTCAAAAAGCATATTCAAATTTTCTTTGTCATTAATGACAAATTTAATGCTTCGCAAAGAAAAAGTGCAATTAGCAGAGTAAATGCCGTCGGGCGTAGTCTTTTATTGACAAAACAGGATAAGGGCGGGCGAAATCGCCAGATGCCGCTCGCCGCTTTGTATATCCATATTATCACTATTAATCTCGCTTTTCATTGCATTTAAACGTTCTCTTAAAACATTTTAGCATAAAATATTCTGCAGTGGAACGTTTTTCGTCTCCTCACTCAAACTTATCCTCTTATCTTTCTGCCGCAAAATCCGCTGCAGTGCATTGTTTGTAAAAAAGTCATCATTCACTTGACTTGCAAGTTTTAAAAGCCGATGGCAAGCGCTCAGCGCTTTGCCGCTGCTCCACTTATGGAATGAGGGCGTCATCATAGTAATGAACTCGGCTTTCACCTTTGCGATGGAATCTATCCTTTAACGGGTTGCAAACGAAGTATGCTATGACGTGGCGGGTATTCGCGTTACTCATCAGATTCATTTGTGTGAACCTAGAGCTTCAGCTAGGGCGTCGGGTTTTAGGGTCAGCTTTAGAAATAAGTCTACATAAGTATAAAAGATGTCGAGTGGATGTATCTATAATATCGGAACTGAGGTAGGGCAGAAACTACGTATAGCCAGAGTAGTTAATTAATTCACAGGTCTTAAAACATTAGAGAAATACAAGAAGCTAATTCAGTCGTCGACGGCAAAGGGATATTAAACACATATAAATGTTAATGAAAAGTCATTCCTCCCTATCGGCGCTCACAGGCTGCAGGCTGCAGCCTCAGCCCGGGTAATTAAGCTCCTCACCTGTAGGCCACACGAGGCGCAGGCTGCCAACAATACAGACGGGAATATACTGTAGCATTAGCCCCGCCTCCAGATTGGACAATGAGCTACAGCGCACAATATATTTCAAATGTGTCAACTAGATTCCGTTACTGAATTTGATAGCAGCCAGGCTTATATTATTGGCTTCCCTCACGGAAAATGACGTAATAGTGCGTCTAAATAAATAGAATTCAAAATTGGCTGCATCTTCAATCAACAATATAATTATGACAAATACATAATTTACCATACCATAACACTGATACAAAATTAAGGACGTGCTTATAAAAGTATGGATTTTGAATTACGGGAGGATGCAGATCGAGCAGTAGTAATTCGAATTACAAACTCCAGTTAGTGCAGCACAATAATTAGAAATTCAATTGGTATAATAATATGTAACATAACAAACATTTTACGTATACAAAAGCTTATATTGCCGGAATAACAAGAACGTAGTGTAATTGTGTCGCTGCTGCGCGCAGAGATTGGGAACGTAACGGCACACATTGGGACTCGGCTTTATTCTAGCAGATACTCGTTTGTGGTAATGATTTGATTCCCATTGCTTTAGCTCTTTGAATATATTAGACTTCCGAGATTCCGACACGGGAGTGTGCCATGCAGTTAAGACAAATCTTTGGTAAATTATGATAACAAAGTCATAAATGTCATAATGATCCTTCCACTGTTCGCTTCAAATAAAATTTTTGGTAACTATTCATATAGCTCTGAAGTTTTTATATTCACATAAAATCCAATATTTGTAATTAACAAAACAATAAATCGTTCATATTTATGTACGTAAATTGTGTTTGGTGAGAATTCAAATTTTACATGGTATAATTTTGGGCAATTATGATACCTCGAGAATTATTGATACATTAATAGTTTGTCGTGGCTGTGAGCTATAAACTGTTAGTTCAATATTCTGGCTGTTTTATTATGTTAGGTCTAATTGGTTTGCATTCATTGAAGACAATAGAAATAAAACAAATGAAGTCGTTTTGTTAGGATCTTCGATATAAACACAACATCTAGCTGATTAGTCCAAAAGCTGGGTCGTTTCTAGATTTAACTTAGATTGCAACTAAATGAATGACTACTTAACATAATTAACATGATTTTGGATTTATCAGTTCGCATTATGCAAAGAATGCGGCGGAATTAGGAATGGTCGAACACGTTTTTGTCAGAAATCACAGAGCCATCGAGATCGCAAGCGTTGGAGACATTCAAGAAACGGGTATAACAAGATCTTCATAAGCAGAACCGGGTGAAATTATGCAACAAACCAATGGCCCGCGACCGACAACCGGTCCGTTGAGTAACTTCCCTTGACCTTGGGGCGAGACCATCGCCGCGCCACTTCCACGCGTAACACCTGCAGTTTAGCGCTTATTCTCGCCTGCAACGCGGTCATTATCATTTGGTATTTGTCCAATGCTGTGATAATCGAGAGCAGTGGGCCAAAAACCTATATCTACTTAGGATCAGGTAGCGGGTTGGTCGCCGTCCAATATTTGTTCAATTGTAACACAAAGCCGTGTTTGGCGCGGAGTTTGGAGCAAACATTTGCCTAGTGGGCCAGCGTGTTACCCGCTCAGATTGCGAGTCTCTCCAGCATGGAGTATGTTTATTGTTTATGGCGGGGTTTGTGCTAGTTAACTACTTTATTGCTTTGCAGAATAGACATTTAAAACATTGAAAAAAAATTAACAGAAAGCTTTTAGATTTCATGTTTGTTGAGTATTAAACTTTCCAGCAAAAAATATTGTCATTTTTTTTGTGTTGGCACTTACATTAGTGTCTCTTTCCACGTCTGTGTAAGAATACATTCTGATTGAAGCTACATTTCATCTAGCTAGGGTTTCATTTAAAAGTGCATTTTTGTTTTGATTTACTTTTTGCAAAAAAAAACCTGAATTTAGTTTCAAAAACATTTTTGCTAAGTGGGATATGCATACGCGTTGTTCGGGTGTGCGCGCGCGCGGCTGGTGCGCTGGGTCAGCACAAGGCCGCACTCATAACGGATTATCTCTATTATCCAATTATACACGCTATTGAGTTATTGTACAACTTCACGTGAACTACATCAGATATTGTCTTCTGCGGAGTGCACAGCAAAATATACCTTACATGGCTTCTTACGATTTCATTAAGGAAACGAATCACAAAGACTTGTGCATTTGGAAAATTATATTTATGATAGGTATAGATAGGTATTTACTATTTTCTATACAATATAAATGCTGATACAAACAATACGTTAACCAATCAGTAATCGAAAAGTTAATATTTTACATGATTATAGTTTTAAATTATGTTTATTTACAGTCGAAAGGATGCTGATAAAATTTAAACAATAAAATTGAATTATACCTACGCATGCGTGTATTATATTGGTGTAGGTACAATTTTAGCGACAGCGAAGCAACATATTTAATAGATATAAAAGGCCATATTATGAACAATAGAGACGATAATTAATTGAAAACGTCACAAAGACAATGCTATTTTAATTGATAAAACAAATGGTATCGACATTAATCTTGCGCAACCGACTTGTTCAATAATCACTTGGCGATATCGATACGATATCGCTTATTGTCGCTAATTCGCCGGCGATAGCGGCTAGCTGGGCGTGCTCCAGTATCGATCCGAGGTCGCGATGGGCACAACAATTAACATGACAATGGACGTCGACTGGCGAAAATTCCACGAATCGAATATACAATTCAGTTCCTGGTCACAAATAAGCACTTAATGAAGACAGAACTTTAAAATTTGAATTTCATGACCTCATTGAGGCACTGTGGTGTAATTTTCCTTCGAAACGTAAAATTCTTTCAATTCAATTCTCAGTCAACACAATTCAGGAACGAACTTCTTCAAAAGTTTATCAGGTGCTGTCTAATGTGCTTGGAAAATAACTTCAACAGTCGCTATCTGTCAGCAGCGCTTGGTTACATGCAATTGGGTGCCACAACTAGTGCATTCATAATTTATTCAATCCTCGCAAAGACTTCCCTGCTATTAATGGAATAATTCATTCATATCAATTTCGATCGCATGAAAGGTTTTCCTTCGTAGAAAATTTCAATTCATAAATTATCATCTAAACTGGGTGGGACTTTCCTCGTCCAAGTATAAACGTTTCAAACAAAAATTGGCTACGTACAGAAAAAACACCGAGCTTTTTGCAATATCAACATCACAGGATTCACTGGCATTGTTCAAATTCCACAAAAGGAGTCCTTTCAGAGGCAACAAGACCACAGACATTCAGGCCCGACGTAAACATTGCTTTATCAACATATTCTAGGTTTTGGAATGACGTACTTTTACCAACTTACAAAAGACTTAATTTTAAGCATAAATGCGAAAAATGTTAGACACGCGTCCCTTTGAATTGTTCAAAACTAGAGGCCCGCCCTCACTTCGTCTCGGGCGTGAGTTTGTCATTCGTTCTAATCTACACCAATAGCGATTGGCGGGGTGATGATTAAGTTGCACAAGCATTTCGTCTTTTCCAGTTGCATTTAAGTTTGTAGAAATTATTTCTTTATAGATGGATATATTAATGGTTCAGGATGATTATCTTGTTACCCGTGTTTAGTGAGTCCGCGCGAAAGAAATGTTGACGCACTGTTATGGGAAAAATTAATACTTGTTTTCCAATTCTAAAGAAGCGACGCTTGCAGAGACATCTCATGTGTTACTTAGTGACACTCTCTTGATACTGTGATGTTATCCACTCTGTCGAAAATCATTTGGTTGAAGTCACTTTACATCAATGTACTGTACTGTAACATCAGTGTAGTTCATCCTTTTGAAGTAACTGAATAAAATGTCCAAAAAGAATCTATCTGAAGAAATTCAATCACTCGTATTCGTGTTATCGGAATAAACACAAACTATTCCCGTTTGTTTGCTGAGCCAGCTGATCGAAAATAAATACATCTCTCCTTTGAAAGCATCCCCGAAGCGCCACGTAGCTAAGTAGCAAAGGGCTTTCAACATTTGTTGCGGAGACCGTTAAGTTTTGGCAGAACGTGTCTCCCTGCGAGTTCAAACCTTACGCCAAATTAGCTAAGTTTGTTTGCCATGGCTTTCTACCTCAGTTAACTTTTATGCTACTAAATGAGTTCTGTCTCTCTGGTGCAAATTGTACATGATTAAACATAGATTCAATATCAAAGTTACAATTCTTAATGTATTTAGGAAGTAGGTATATAAAGTGCTAGATTTCCTCGATTGGCCAGTTGAAAAAGTTAAGTTTTCCACAAAGTATGTAACACGCCGCACTGCGTAAAAGAATTTCTATACATCATACATATTTATTTTACCCAATAAATCAATATCATTGGCGTCGAAACCCGGTCCCAAACGTCTCGAAAACCATAAATGTTAAAGTAGGCGTGTTTTTTATTCATCCAGTTTCAAATATGAGTCGTTCAATAGATGTCGCCGCTGCCCTCGGGGCCGATTTTTCAATAAAACTTGTTATTGGTTGAATAATGAAAGTTGAATATTCTGAGATACCCTTGTTGCTTTTGTTTTCAGGAATAACAACGCCGTGTCTTCCCTTCAGCTGTATTATTACATTTCAGGATTTGTGTTCAATTATTCGAATAATATTATTCTGATGTTTAGCTATTATAATTTGGGAAGGTATTCCATTTCAGGTCAGGTGGGCGTCTCTCTGAAGGATCCGCGTATAATCGAGGAGCTGCAGAGAGCTCGTCGTAATCAAGAAATTGGCTGACATAGACTGATGATAATGACTTAAATCGTAGCGTATGTATTTCTCTTACTTAGATGAAGGTCAGAAGACCTTAATGTTGCGATTGGTCTTTGCTGGATACACAATAAGAGTGGAAGGAATGACGAAGGTTAAAAAAAAGTAATAAAACCATAGTAGCGCGCAGATATTCATCGCCCAAACTTTACCTAATGGTAAACTTTTATTAGCCCAAAGTGGCGCTACCTACACACAGAGCTTATCCAGGTCAACCTTCAGCAGGCCTAAGTTGTAAAGAGGGAAAACTTTAAGGCAAGTTGCGCTCCTTAACCGAATTACTCGTAAAAAGAATTTTGCGGCCTTTTGTGCTGATGATGAATAGCTGGGATCTATAACGCCCCTAAACGATTTGCAAAATGGAAACATTTTTGTGGCGGGTGTTCAGGTTCAAGCATCGTCGTATTTCTAGTTTATAGCTGGTGGAATAGTAAGATCTCTCGTTATTCTTACAAAATTACATTCTTTATCTTTATGTCTTTAGCAGGTTAAATTCTTCTTGTATTTCGTTCCTGTATCAATTGGTTCCTATATTAGTAGTAGTTTAAGTGCCAGGCTGTGATATTGGGGTCTATTCCCGGATTTGAATTTTTTCAAACATAGCTCGGGTTTGTGATCAATCCGCTTTAGGCAAGCCTAATCCTATCATAGTAGCGATGACTTGATTTCTTATATGGAGGCCTTTTCCCTGCAGCGAGACAGTATATAGGCTGATTCTTTTTAAGTTGTTAACTCAGTTGAAATCAGCCAACACGTTTCAATAAGTACATCCCCGCCACTCGAGGCGCGCGCCGCTGGGCGATGGCGGCGTGTGCGGGCGCTCTGCATTCATTGTTATCGGCCGAAATGCAATTTAAATTAATTATAGATAACACGCGTGCGCACGGAAATAACTGATTTATCCAAACGAGGTGCTCGTGCCGATTTCGATTCGTTTCAACTTACTCACGTGTCATTGTATACAAAATTGTTCAGCAAGATAGTTAACATTTACCATCTACTAATTACAATTCGAACCCAATGAAGGATACTTTCTAATAAGTGTAAAAACAATAAACTCACAGCGTTTAGACAGTTTTGAAAGTAAATGTGATAATTAACAAGCACATTAACACCCGACAAGCGAGAATACGAATCATCCTATTCAAAACATTAACGCTTTTAAATCGACGCCTACATCTATTGACGGTCGGCAATCAGAGGCGAGTCGCGTGACCCAGTTTGCGCCCCTGCGCGCCGCCAACTTATGATTCGCCCTAGACACTACACACAAATTATCTTTCTTCCTTTGCGGCGAATAAGCAATAAAAGTGTGTTACCTACCAAGGTTGGCACAATTTGTAGTTTACATTAGATTAGGTAATTATGAAATTTTATGTTATGTGTTTCTTTATTATAAACTTTAATTGGTTAAGTGCTGTTTTATTTCTGCTTAAGATTGAAGGATATTCCTAGTTCATGCAGCTAACTTCAAATTGTTCCCATAGTCTAAGTAGTTTATAAGTATTTGACGGTTGAAATTTTACTTATTCAGCAAAACTATATTTTCAGAATATTACTTTATTCATCAAATGTCCTATCTTCATTGTGTGGTTGTATTGCATGGATGGCATGACATAAGTTTCAAATTTTCTAAAGGCCTCTTGTACTTGAAAATCGACCACATTTAATAAACAATTTAATATTAAAAAAGTGTGGTCCTAGACCTACTTATAGTGTTTTGTCAGTTTTCTGTGTGTCAATCACTTCTAATTTTTTTAATAACTTCCGCGGGCCCTGTTACAATTGTGCAAATTAAAATGAAACTTCACTTAGTTTAATCGAATCTTACAAAGAAAGCATATTTCTTGATTCATTCAAAATAATAGTTTTCAACCCTATTATTACTATTTGGTATGATTTATGGCTGTGGTATGCGGCTTCCTTCAATGCGTCAAAATAAATTTCACCGTCTCGGCTCAATGAATGGGGTTGTCGAATGCGAATAATAAAATAACTGGTTTGGTACGAATGCCATTCCAATGCGAAGGTTCCGTGAAAAACTAGTTCAATTGCCTTTATTAACCTATGAAGGTAAATTAGCATTACAATATAACATAATAACCAATCGCCCAAGAATAATCTCTGCTATTTATAAAGAGATAAAGTCTGAAGACTGCGACAAACATTATAAACCATAAGGCGAAACACTAGCGCGATGCAATCGATGCCCAGCGCCATCTGTTGGTATAGAGTGGAACCAATGTCCCGAAACGAAGTTAGGATGGGCTACTAGTAATCTTCAAATAAAACAATAGTTATTTTTGCGCGATTGCGGTTACGTACTATGGTTTGTGATTGACTTTTGAACATAGTGACGCACCTCAAGTATTCGGCATGTTCCAGAGATACAAAATTCTATATTTGCCGATTTAAAAAAATCGTGTTCATTAATCATCATCTGCCATTTTAAGAGTCACTTCAATCACTACGAGGAGAGTGCAGAAAAGCCTACGACTAAGTCTGCAGTATGAAACAATAGCGATGACCTTGAGTGCGCAGAAACCAATTTTAGTAGAAATTCATCTGTTCTACAAGTGCGCAAACTAACGGTCATCGCTATTGTTAGATGCCGCGGACTATACAATAAGACGTACGTGTTTTTCTTAAGTTAGTTTGTTGTTTTGTTGTTGAGTGTCGTTTATTGTTTTGTTTGTAATGCCAAATAAAGTCTAAAAGTGTTCTTTCGACAATCTCTAAAAAACTTTAGTTGTTGAAAGTTACTTTGATTAAAATTGGTATTGTTGTTTCTTTTATACATAGGCTGGAGTTCTGAGAACATTATTTTAGATTTATCACAGCTTGTTCCTTGACTACATCCTAAAGGGGAAGTACTTCATTTGCCATGTAATTAATGATGACGTTTAATCATAATCACATCGCAATTAGTGTTTCTCTAATTGCCATTTCAACACGGAACGCTAAAACATTCTATTGTGAAATTTTATTACTAAATCATGCGGCCAAATTGAATCACGAACACGTGGAATTAAGTTCACTAGTCCCCAATAGGAAGGGGGGGGGGGGGGGGAGCCGTAAAAAAGGCTCGTTATCTAAAATGCCAATCTTAATTCCGCCCTGTGGCGAAGTTTCGCGTATAACTAGACCGGGAATCACGCGTTCCTCACATCAGCTAAGCTATAACACAGTGTTTCTTAACATACAGTAGTTCGTCATACAAGCATATTCTCGTGGGCCCCTGCGGCTCCGCGAGTATGTGCTGATGGGACTCCAGGGTACTTATCTTTAAACATTGAAGTAAATAAATGGCAGCAAGCATAGTCTTTCTATCGTTTCACTTAGCAAGTCTAGCGAGTGCCAGTAAGCGGAGTTCTATTCTTCTCTTTCCTGACCATGTCGCCGCCCATGGAACAATACCAATGGAGTCACAATGCTGACAACCTTTTAACTCACAGTCACTAAAATGTTCGTCATTCGTCTGGATATAATTCAATCAAATTCACATTCGGAGGAATATTTGAATTTACTCCCACGAAAGTTACAGATGTTATCTGTTTGATTGGATTTGCTGATCGTGGCAGTCCACGAAAGTTATATCTCGAAGAATGTAATGTCAGAATGTAAAAAAATATTGTAATAGTGATATTATGTTTTGTGTACCAAATAAAATAAATAAATAAATGACCCACCTACTAATAATGACAGCTGGGAGTGGAAGACTGCTCAAAACAGCCTGGAAAGTGAAGTGGCAAAATCGAATGCTACTCGCCTACGCCAAAAATAACTGTGACAAAATAAGTCAGTTATCTTCGAACAGTAGAATTTAAATCCAAGATGGATTTGCACGCGGGGTAAAGAATAATACGGCCCTTTAGAAGTAGCGTGGAGAAATATCCAGGGGCTTACGGCGAGGCGGTGTCGACTGACAATAAAGTTAGGGTATTTATCCCTTGCCGCAGCTCGGGCTTCCCTTTCGTTCTCTATCAAGTGAATAAAAGGCACGGTGACTTGCCTTATGCCGTGTGACAAGTTTTCTCCGGTAAAAATTAGAACTAATTCTGTTCTCTTAAGAAGTGTTATTAGGATCGCTGTTTTTGACATGTCGCTATAGAACATTTGCACTTTTTTTAATTATCAGGTAGGGGAATCAGACTAAGGAGTCGGGCATGGTTACACTTAACAATCGTGGTGGGTATCCAAAAATTGAGACGGGCATATTTATTCACAATGTTTTTCCTCATCAAGCTAATGGTAATACGGCACATATAGGTTTAAAAAGGTGGCGGCCAGAGGCGTGCACTCAATTTGATCGCCCGTTCCAGAGCACGAGGGCAAGTTCTTATCTACTCAGCTATCATTGCTCAACAGCCTCGAGTAACAGAAAGGCGAACATGGCCTAAGCATCAACAACAAAGAGCTATAAGTATCAACATAAAGACCTTTAAACCTTAACATGGAACCGAGTAAAACGTATCTTTTCCTTTACCGAAAGACAATATCTACAATAGCCACTAAACCCAAGCACAATCCACTTTGTAACCACTAGCGGAAAAATAACTTTGTGGACACGACTTCAAATAAACAACTGCTAAACCGTGACAGAAGCTGTGACTCCGCCACGAGTCACGAACACCGAGTTACATAAGCCGCGACAAAAATGCCCCTATTGTGCAGGTAATAAGACTCATGAGAACTAGATATTTGTGTGAAAAAAAAAACTGTTGTCTATGTCACGGTGTCAAGACGAATGTTTTGTTATTTTTGGGTCAAGGCCGCGGCGTGGGCCAACTCGGCCGATGGACTAGGCACAATGCAGTCGATGCCAGTGAGGTGTTTGAGACAATAGTTGATGACTCCCACACTGCACTGGCATTTGGCTAAAAGAAACTGCTTGGCAGTCGAGAACTAGCAAGGTATGATACCTAAAGGAGAGTTTAGGTAAAAATATCTGCAACAAATGCTACTTTCTAAAACAATTCATTAAATATTTATTTTCCTTTGTTCAATTTCAACAATAACCCAAAAGATACTGATGTTTATGTAACGGTGTTAAGACTAATGTTGAGTACGACTCGCGTTGTTCAATGAATTAGTTACGCCTAATGAATGTGTCACTCATTCATTCAGCGGGAACTGAAAGGAGACTGAAAACAAATCATGTTCCTACATCAGTCGGGTCGAATCAATTAGGAAATTAACTTTTTTTAATTGTCTTGGTCTGGGTGTGCTGGCAGCACATACTACGCCAGAGGCTGTCGAGAAGAGGCGATAGATAAATGTATGTTAAAGTTTCAAACCAGATATCTGTAGAAAACTTCCTATGGCGTAGATTTGATCTGGATACTTACCTGAAATAGAAAAAATATACATATTAGATACTGAACACGCTTACTAACCATAAAAATATAAAATATACCAACAATTTCCTCTATTCGGACGCCACCGATTAAATTAAATTTTTATTTTATTTGGTACACCAACAGCGTTCAAAGTTGGTGTTTCCTCTGTTGTCTGACATCTATGACACAAGTGCTTAAGCTACTTAGTACGGAGTCAGGTCAATGTGCGAGTGGTTGTTGTGAGAATCTAACTAGGGCACAGTCAAGCAGAAGGTAGGTGATCTGTGCAGTGAAACGTCTAGCGCGTAATTTATTCATTACTACACTTTTTACTGTTCAAGCAATTTTTTTATCATGCAAAAACTTGGCTGACCACGTGTCAATACTTCACTGCTCTCGCCACGACTGCGACTTTCGTTTACGCCACCGGCCCATCGGCGAAATATTCCGAATGACAGCGTCCTAGCTGACAGCCGGCCATCGCTTCGCACTTTCAATACTTTTCCCGGTGGCTATTTCTGGCTCATTGTCATAGTAATTTAGGACATCTGTCGTCGTTCAATTTCTCGCGCGATTATTTCGGGACGGCCTTATAATTATATTATGAGAATGAAACGAACGTTATGTACCTATTTACTAAACGTAGCGTAGGCCCGATTCAACCAATCTTTATCCGAGATAAAACTATGGCATAACTGTAGCTTACCATACGACTCGTATATTCGAATCTGGACTAAGAATCATAAGAATATGAAAAAAAAGAAACGATATAAATTATTATGCAAAAACTCCAGTAAAATTCGTACAAATGCTATCTTACTTTACCATAATTATCTTCCTTTTTATTTTATGCAATAAAGCTTATCTATTTTATCTATAAATAAAAACAATCTAAAGCTTCAGTACGTGTAGTAGACTGCAGATTAATTGCAACTGGATTTTTAGACAGAATCCTCAAAATTAGATCATTGCACTGCCAAGTTCTTCCAGGACAAAGTTGGCATAGTTGCAAAATTGGAAGACTAGTAGCGACTAGCGAAGCTATAAAAACAATTCAAGTCCTTATCGACAACTTCGCTCCACATTTGAATCTTCAAAACTGGGACGCCCCTAATAGATTTCCTGGCTTGGCAAGAATAATGCTTTCCATAGTCTCGACCGTTTTGCAGTTAAATTTTGGAATTAGCATTTAATCATATTGTTTATCGTGTTCCTTTCCAAAGGTTGGAGTCGAGCAAATCGCTCGTAAAAGCCACCACGTACTAAATATAATGTAAATAATTGGTCGGTCCGTAAATCCGCAATGCGCACGAGGCACAGCTGTAGGGCTGCCTGCTCAACTTCGGCGAAACTTTCTCAAGTAAAAATTCTTCTCGTACTACCCCAAATTTATTTGGAGGGCACGTACTTTTCGTTTTACTTATTGCCATCGCAACATGTTGGAAGCAATTTACATCTTTAACGTTTGCTGACAATTTTGATTTTTTATTTACAGAAGAAGACGAGACTGGATTGCTGATGAATGAAATTAAGAGGACTTTTACTACCTAGATATCCACGTTGAGGATATCTACTAAAATTATTGTAATGACGATGGATAACTTGTTTATGTTACAGGCAACAAACAAACAAGTAGGTTACCTGATGTTAATACGACTGTCGCTTATGAACATCTCGGATCAGAGGGATCGCTGAAGCCAATTGCCAAAAGCCAAGAATTATTTACGGAATGGACATTGTTAGCGGACAAAATATCAAGCTATCCGTTTATGTTACACACAGGCAAAAGGACGATATATTACGTCCCATTCCTAAAGATCAAACTGACCCTTATTGTAGTTATTCGGCGCAACGAACAGGTGTAGATCCCAAATACACGACCCTTCTTGTCCGGGGCAACCCTCGGCGGGGGCATTCTGCCGCGGCACAACGTTTATGGAGTGTTTAGCTTTTATGACTGAAGCGATTGCTGGACCTGAGGTGAAAGAGCCTCCGTCGAGATGACTGCTCCGAGGAGAGGGATGTGATTGTTACCAAATGTTGCCATTAATATTGTGTCATTAGGGCAGTTTTTGACATCCATACAGTTTATGAAGTATCTTTTAGAAGCGAGTGGAGAAGGAATTGTCTTTAGTAATGCCACATAATAGGTACTGATTGGGTGTTGGTGCTGGTGCTTAAAAAGGATTAAGTTTATCAGTTTGACGAAGTTCCTTTGGTGATAATTAGTTTTCACTTGATTGGACTACGAACCTTAGAGTTGAGGAAAAGTACAACTTAAAATACTTCTTTCCCCGTTTACTTCTAAATGAGATTGTGAGCGAGTCGTATTCTGGGAAATGTTTGCTGTCTCTGTAGTACAATTTTCACGGTGAAGTTGTATTGAAACAGTCAATTGTAGCAAGTAATGTTTAACAAGCAAATTACATACACAAGTTGATGACTCACTCGTGACACTGACGATCGATTACGAACTTGACATAATACTATATCACTAATCCCATCAAAAGCAGCATTGCAAAAACGTGTAATCATTACTATAACCACAGTGTTGAATTAGACAGTAGTTTGACATAACATGTATACTGTTGTATTCTCAAGGGTAAACGCAGAAAGTCGATGGCAGTGCTAACTCTAGAATGTTCATTGTGCTGAAGAAGATAAAAAAAACCTTTTGACCAAGTAAAATTAAATGTGTAACTAAGATGCAAACTAAGATGCAAAGAAGTAAGAAGATAGCATAAGACTTTGACAAGAATACTAGTTCAGGCATCAAAGATGTAAACTTATGAATAATATTAATAATTAAATTGGTTTTTGGAGAACATTCAATAAACTAGATGTTTAACCGACTTTTCTTGTTGCCATCTGCACACTTTCAATGCTAGACGAGTTATCTCATGACAACACTGGGCGTGTTCTAGCAACACTGTCTCAAAGAGACTTAAAGTCCTCCTTTCGCCGCACCTTTGTCCTTTCTGCTTGACCCAAAGGTTGACTAGTAGAGAATGCCTCTTGGCATTAAGTTCGCCTATTGTACGAAGTTTTGTGCAATAAAGTTTTAAATAAATAAAGAGAACGGGCATTTGTGATCAAACTGTCCGTGTACTTTTGATGTCCACCAAGTTTCTGTTTACAACCGGAGTATATCGCTCTACGAAAGGTCCCTAGTGTTGCTACTGGCTATTTCTACCATGTGTTCTAACAGCAGCAATAGCTAATGATAGGTGCTCAAGCTATTCGTTTATTTCCTCGAAGACTAATGCGAGGCGTTTTCTATGTCGTGAGCGATGCACTCACACAGTTCGTCGTGTGTCATGCGAGCCGCAGTCATACTGCAATAATCTGCATTTGCATGTCGCTTAAGTTTACTGGTATATTTCCTTAGTGATTAATACTCTATATCTATGTACATGCCATATGTTATCTATGTTAATGTCAATATGAAAACAAGATAATTAAATTTATATTCAAGCTTGTTCAGTCAATAAGTGAATAATCCTTCTATAAAATAAAATCCACTTTATCGACGATCATCGAGTGGGACTTTTATGAAGGTGTAGACTCGTTAGTTAAAGATTTCAATGTTGTCCCGGTATTTTGGTAATTCTCAGGATGTTATTACCGGGTGTGTCCAAAGCCGTCGCTTTATAGCCCAGGATGCGCATGGACCATGATTAAAAGATGGTGAATCAGGTTCTTTACGGATGAAATAATTGTCAACAATGTGTCTAGTACTTTTTGCGACTATTCGTTAAAACAAACAAAATACAAATAGCAGAGGCAATACTTTTTGTAACAAAATATTATCATGTAAAGAAATAGTATTATGACTGTTATGTCGAAATAGCTGTACACTATACAGTAATGTATTCATAATCACTTTTATTTTCGTTCTGGTGACATCACACAGCTTATACACATAAAATCGTGAGCAAAACTGTATCCGCCACTGACGACTTATATCGATGGAATAAGGTTGAAAATTGATTAGCTTTGGTGTAGCGCAAGTCGCAGATATCCTTGACTCGAGATTGGATGATTGCACTTGTTTAGAATTACATATGGATATGTTACAAAGCCCGGCCGTGGGTGTTTTAATACCATTCTAATTTAGATAAACGCTTCAATACAATACATTACGTTGCAGATTGTGAAATTAATTCCTAACAAACAGATATTTTATTGTATACAGGTTGTACCTATCTGGGAACATTTACATCCCTTTAACTACGTCGTCTACACCTGAACAACATTTGTTTTACAACTTTTGGAAATTCGTTCAAAACTCTTTCGACTCCCCATACAAAATATGTCACGTGACAACTTTGTATGAAATATATTATTTTAATACGAATTTCCAAAAGTCATAAGTTAAATGTTGTTCAGAATGGATACACCACAGGTGCCTCCACCAGCCGATCATGGTCCTTCCTTTGATTATAGAATGTGAATGTGACATTATATAATCAAAGGGTCCTTCCTACCTACCGTCTCGGCTTACGGACTGAATCTTGGGAGACGCTCACCAGGTGCTTACTATGGCCGTGATCGCCTGGTGGTTACGACCCTACGTTGTTCAGAATGGGTAGTAGAACACGTGGTTAAAGGGATGTAAATATTTACCACACCTTGTATAGGTGGCAGGCGGCAGCAAGTTCAAATTGATGGCACCAGTTAACAGTACCGTTTAAGTGCGCATTCCCTATAGATACAAACTGTGTTGTTATATCTCTGTGGGTTATTTAAGTTAGACTAGACATTAAACTAACTCTTAACCGCTTCTCTCTTAACCGCAAAAGCCCGTTTCAATTGCCAAGAAAAATAACCAACTCTATTAAGTTCACAATTGGCAGCGCTACCAATTAAGTTAAGGCTACCTACTTGAGATAAAACGAGCTTTATTAGCCGAATGACTGTCTTGAATACCAATTTCTGTCCACATTTTATACGACAAAAGATAATTTAACTAGGTGTCCTGATTCAGATAAAATGTATCAGCCTATATACTGTCCCAGTGCAGGGCAAAGACCTTCATCATAGAAATCAAGTCATATCGCTACCATGATATTAGGATTAGTCACCAGGCACCACGCTTGCCTAATACGGATTGGTGATCAACAAACCCGAGCTATGTTCGAAAAATCGAAACATACTTTTTGCTCGTCCCTGATTCGGGTATTGAGTGATATGGCCTCACAGAAGACCGGCGTGAAACTGCGTTTTGTTTCGCCGAGTGAATGAGGATCGGAGAAAAAGATCGGGAGAAAAGGAGATTAAAAGATTGGTAGCGCACTTGTGGCAGTACTTGTATGGAATTTCTATCTTGAGAGATTATATGATCGAAGAGTTTTGTACAAGATGTACCAATGTAAAAGTTACATAACACATTTTAGCAAGTAATTCCCCGAGTCGTTTCATTGTAACACTTCCAGTTGCGGTACGACAGTTTAATCTCGCTTCTCGCCAGACGAATTAGCAAAACACCAATTCCATAATGGCACTAACAGAATTAGCTCATTTCCACTCTCATACGCAGTGGGAGTCCCTCTATAGATAGTATTATATGTATCACTCTCTTTTTAGATGATGTAAAAACCATCCTTATATAAATGTTAAAATCGTGTCGGCGATTTCATTTCATTTTCTCTTAATAAAGCACCACCCACCCTTCTGGCAGTTTCTGTATAAATACACGATCACAAAAAGCGAATTTTGTTGAGAAATTATGTTATGCTTAAATATGGATAGAATAAATTACATTGCTCTTAATCTATTCTAAATTACTAGTATCTATTCTAAATTACTAGTAGTTAAAGTACTTGAGAAAAGTATAACTTGAGATTTGAATAATCGGATTTTTAAGCTAATTCTTTAGTCAGATATGTTTTACTAGGTAGTTCACACGGCCTTCGTTCAGGACATTAGTTTCTTGTATTTCATGTAATTTTATATATATTTTAAAGATACAATAAATATATTCTTATTATTAAACAGTGCCATTAGATCGCGCAAGGGTTTCGCTTTTTCGGTTAATTTATAAATAGTATGTGATACACCTAATTTGTTAGGTAGACGAGCAGACGGATTACCTGATGGTAAGCGATTGCCTCCGCCCATAGAACATAGTGTAATCAATAATAAGGAAGTCAACTGAATGAAGTCTTCCTCCTGTACTTATTGATAGTGATATCATACAACTGAGTTTACGAAATAATGTATAAGTAAGCTATAACCTAAAACAGTAAAATATTTACGTGTCGGGATAATCTGGGCATCCCTAGGGGCATTTTCAAGCAAGTCAAAGCCTTGCAATTCCGACGTTTATGGCCGTAAGCGTCCGAAATCTTGCAGGCTTCGTTATATTTTCTTCTATCTAAAAGCTAAAAGCAAAGCCATGAGAAAATTTCAATAAGGACGTATATACTGATTCTGTCTACGACGGGGTTAACGGTACCTAACAACCTAACTTAAGATCACGAAGCCGTAGTATAGATTAAAAGACGTTGGTGTTTTATAAAACTTTTACGAAATAATTTGATACGGAGGAAACCAGAGTACTTTATACAATAAGTTGAAACTCGCGTTAAAAGCGGGCGGTAGTTTGATTCTGGAGCAATTTCTCAGATTACAAAGGCAAGGCGGAACGGACCGGGCGACGCCGGCGCCGCCGGGTCTGCGATTTGGGGGTAGTGATGAGAAAACCGGTAATTCCATCGTATATCGCACTGTTCTTCTTAGCACTAAGCCGCTAGCCAGTGATTCTGGTAGGCTTTTTTATATGATAGGTGGCCGACCAAAGAAACCGTAGAAAACCAACCAAATTAAACCACCACCACTAGGAACTAGGAAAATACTGGTGTTGCAGGTGTCCATGGGCGGCGGTAATCGCTTACCATCAGGTGATCCGTCGGCTTGTCTGCCACCGATATCATAAAAAAAATTCACACCAAACATTTCCTATTTTCAAATTCAATAATAAACTTGCATTTTACCTCATTTGATAAGCAGGAATGAGGTCAATTAAATTCGCTATTTTAATTTGTTTTTTGCTCTTGACAACAACTTTATCTCAAATGCAAATGGTATAAAGTACTGTTAGAAAATGCTTTTAAAACATGTAAATTAAATTTTACTACAATTTAATTTACTTTTGTCACGAAAATTACATTACCGGTCTCCATTTTAGAAAATCCGTTGGAGTAAAGTCAAATCCGAGGCTCAAGACCGAACGCGATGGAAGACTACTGTGAACGACCTCTGCCCCAGCTTGGGGAAAATAAAGAAGAAGATTTTAGAAAATACCGTTTTTAAGTTGGTACAAAAACCGGTCTTTCCAATCACTAGGAAGGGGCGGTTAGTGGATTAAAAATTACCACTGGCTGTGTAGTGCTCGTTTTGAGTTTGTAGGTCAGGGGGGGCTTGTGACGTCACGGGCACGGTACGGCTTCGCGCCCGACAATGCGCCGTAATGGTAATGGCCCGTGACGGTTTCAATGCGACCTGCAAGTGCACGGTCTGAAGAGACGTTCTCCATGAGATATGGTATAACTATGTCTCTTCTCGTTATACATATTAGAAACACCCCTATAATTATGCTTACAACTTTTCTTCAATGAGCTCTCTCTCAAGACTTCCTCTTAATACAAAAGTTAGTCAGTCATGGTTTAAAAACTATGCTGTCACCTTTATAAAACTGAGTAACAAGTGACAGCGTCAGTTTTAAGCCAAGATTAACTTTAATCCACGTTTTGTAATAAGGAGGAATCCCCGTAAACGTGATCCCTTAGTATAAAAGTGTTTATATAGAAAAAGTTTATCTAATGTATGAAAAATGTGGAATGCTTAGTCTGCAAATGAACCTGAAATAAAAAGTCAATAGAAGGCTCTATTGCGTCGTATTCAGAGACAAACACTGTCTTTATAGTAAAGATATTTTTATCCTTAGCGACAGATTTCCCAAGCTCTACCCTTACGAGACCCGCAACAAAAATAACGTCATTGACAATGGCGGAAAACGTCACTTTTGTCCCAAGGACAACAGACTCCACGAATTTGAGATTCTTCGAGATTGTAGGTCAACGGGGGCTCATGACGAGGCTTTTGTGTCCGCCGCGGGACGCTTTGAAGTCGAGCCGGGGCGAACAAAACCGCCAGGGGACTGGAGGCCGAACAAAACCGGCAGGGGACTGAGAGAAAAAGGCTATTTTCATCCGCCTAGGCGTAGGAACTCTTGTGTAGAATTTAGAGGATACATTAAGGACATTAGATTTTGACAAATCAAAGCTGAAAAAAATATGTGGCAAGCATTTAGCAAGTTAGTGATAACGTAATATTGGTAACCAGTGGTAAACATATTGACATTCAAGTGTTCTGTATGGACCTAAATTGAATGAATTATTTTCATTTATTGAGATTGCATTGGTGAAATCTCAATAAATGAAAATAATTGTTTATTAGTAAACAATTAGCATGTATAAAGACCTTGCACCATCTATCTATTTTTTTACGAGGAAAATTCTATAAGTAAACGAAAGGCATAAAGGTAAACCTGTGCGCGATGTAATCAACATGCAACGGCATCTATTGGTACAATTCGGAACTAATAAAGTGTAGAAACGAAGTGAGGACTGGTCACTAGAAGAAAATAAAGAGGATGCTATTTCCCTGTAGGACACAACGCTTTTGAAATCTTCCCGTTGAGCCCCACTAGTTTAGTTCAGAAGACTAACAGCAGCAATGCCCTCACATCTCCATCTGCCATGCAACTAATTTAGTATGATAATGTACAGATAACATCTACACATGAAACGTTACATGTATGTAAATAACATAAGATTGTATTTGTACAGACGCGAGGCCTATATGTAAAGCCTCATCTGCTAATTGATAACAAACAAAACTGAACAAGCGAGATGGCATGAAAGTGTAATTGAGTATCTGTTTGCACGTCTCCGTTGTGAAGTGAGCCCGGTAATTGAGCAATAAATTGATATAGAAGCCTAATAATATTCCACTAGTCAGAGGTCAGTACCTATCTTCTTGATTGCGGATAACTTGGCAGTCTATAACTTTTCACTTATAGACAGACAATGTGCGTCATAGTAATAGAAATTCGTTTCAAAGTAATAACAGCAGTATTGACACAGATGTGTCAGTCCCCTGATCCCAATGAAGCATACTCGCGGAATGGGGTACCTTCCCCTGCTTCGATCGGTACCTCAGTGTTCCCTCGGGAGAACATCATGTTGAGCCATAGCCATGGTTAAATCAACATGGCGAAAAAAAGATGCCTTTTTATGGATGGGATATAACCCAACAGAGTAACATGAAAACTAGGACAATAAGAGACAAAGAAACCAAAAAGCTAACAAAACCAATAGCAGAGTTGCGCTTCAAGAGAATATAAAAAAAAAGCATGTGAATTTTTGTTACCGAGGCGACGAAGCTCAATGATGCATGTGTCACATGGGTTTGGGGTAAAAACACAAAATGGGAGTGCATAAAATAGTCCGTTTGAAGTAAACTGTACATTTTGTAATAGATCAAAATAAATTTTACTGGCGTCCGAACAGGCGCGGAGTCAGACCTCAAAAAAGTTGTGAGCACAGCCACTCCCAGTTCCACTTCTTGAAACGTGCCTTAAAGCTGCCACTGCTGACCTTAAGAGGTCTGCTCGTATAGATGGAGACGGCCTGTCTGATGATAGCCTGGAATACGTTCAGCAGTAGACAGACAAAGACTGTCGACTGATTTTGCAAGATCAAGAAAGAGTGACGTCACAAGTCTGATTATGATTAGTGATTAGATTAGTGCATCCGCGCCTGCGTCCGAATAATAAAGCTGTAGAATTGAATAAATGCAAACAATGAACGTAAAGTATAAGAATCCCAAACTTGTGACTCGGTTACCAGCGTGAAAGAATCGTCAAAGTATTCGAAAAACGGATAAACTTTAACTTGAAAGAGCTGGTAAACGTTCCAAGTACACTGGGCCGACATAGTTCGCGTAACATCCCGTGGGTTGTTTTGCCGCGTTGGCAGGGCGCTGCATTCAATATTTTCAGGTGCCGCCTAGCTCGGAGCCTCGGAGCCGCCTCCCGGCTCTGGCTGACCTAACTTTGACCTGAGCGACCCACTTACTGGCTCCCGCGTGTGCTCTGCACTTCCCCGACACTAAGATTTCATTGCACTTTGAGAATTAACACTAGGAATGGCTAAAACTATTCGCAATGGCAGTTGTGAAGTCATTACATTTTTTTGCTTTGGAATCGTCAATTGCCATCAACACGCAAAGAAAGGAATTATGAGGTCATTATGAGTAATTACTGTTATTATTTATACCGCTCTTTATAAATGAATCAAGTGTAGTTCGATTATTTACATAGTTCTATTCGCCAGTGTAATAATAATACACGTCTAAATCAAGAACATTCTGTGAACAACTGCAGCAGGCAAATGGTTGAAACATTACTAGTCTTTAGCACTTTATAAACACTCTGATAGCATTTGTTTTTTTTTTTAATATGATAAGGCTGGCTGGAGTGAGCTGGATGAGAGTGGCCGAAAATCGTGAGCGGTGGCGTGCATTAGGGGAGACCTATGTCCAGCAATGGACGAGCGTGGGTTGCTGATGAAGTGGCAGACAAACAGACGAATCATGGTCTACCAAGCTTATCACTACCCACCCCTCCGATTGGGCCTGAAATCAGCGGCGTTTCACGTCTTTTTCTGTAAAGCCGCGGTATCACTCGAGCTGGCCCATTCATGATTGAATACGTTATGTTACTTCCACAGTAGGTAGATATCATAAAATAACACAATTATCGTCTACAAATAGCAAAGTAATTGATAGACATTACTCGTTTTCGTGCGTTTACGTACACAATAACAATAATTCAAATACATTTAGGCGTCTATAAACCAAATTATGAAAGGAAACCTCGGTCCTGTGTCATGAATATGTGAGCATCGCCCGAAAGGACATTCGTGCCAATTAGGCCGCAAATATATGTTTTTCTAGTACGCCATTACGATGGATCTTTTGCTTCTACGGAGCAAAAGAGCTGAAATGGGAAGCAAAAACATTGGCGAGGCATGATAATTAATTTTAGTTGTTAGGCAAATTTGATTGAATATCCGTTAATGGAATATAGGTACTCGTAGTCAAGAATAATTCTAGTCATAATGTCAAAGTAAAATTCTTCTCCTTTTGGCAACATAATATTTTTTAAATCAATGACAAAGATAGATTAGACCTTAATGCACCGAATTTCAAAAAGTCAGCAGGCTTTATTAATAAGAAACATAATCTAATTTACAAGGGCTGCGAACGTCAGACGTTCAGGTCGCTTTCGACTCCCCAAATCTTGAATCATGGTCTAAGCGTACCCCTTACTACAACCAGGAAATACACACTAAGATGAAAGAGAGCTTTTGTTCAATTACCAAAGTATTTCTTGCCATGTAAGCGTCTACTGTGCCTTTGTCATTTCCATATCGTCCTCTAAAGCGGCTCTGGACCCTGGGCAGCGTTAACCACGCAGGCTTAACCTATCTAATCTATATTGGGAGTATGTAATCGCTCCGGCGCTTCACGCTTATTGGTCGCAGTGACACACCCTGGGTCAGATTTATACCACGCCGCTTTTTGTACCATTACCGAGGGTTCACGATCTACGTCCCCTGCGGTATAACATAACTGATTTATGCGAAGCATTACTAGCCACGTAAATGTGTAGCGCTCCTTTGTCATTTCCGTGTCATTACGCCAGGATGAGCCGTGCCATACAAAACTTGAGCTAAATTGTGAGTAAAAGCGATATAGAAATCGTCAAGGGTACTTTGGTCATATTTTTTCTTTGAACGACCCTTGAATCTTGATGACCTGAGATCAAAGTATAATAAAAAATTTGAAATCGGAACAAATGATCACATCAGAACGGATCGCGTCATCTGTGATTGCCATAAGCTTCGCCCGCGAGTTCTCTACACATTTGTCTAACTTTCACGCGTCAGAAAGTCTTTCGACTGCACGCTACTTAAGTGCCTAAAAGATTTATTAATTTCCTTGTCAAAACTATTACGCAAGGAGGTTTTAGGCTAGAGTTAATCGCCAGTAAAGCAACGGGCGCGCCTTGATTTACGCCGCGATACGCGCCCGCGCCGCGCTCCGCCTCAGATTAATAACGCTCAGCTTTTTGTTGAGAAATGTAATGTAGCACGCGTGATTTATGTTAATCTTTAATAGTTATCTATACAATGAACTTCCTCGGTTACTACCTTAATCTGGTTTTATAATAAATGAGTCCCGCAACATAATAGGAATTGAAATACCTTCTGGGGTTATCAAAATTACAACTTCTACTCGTGTTACAAAAGAGACACATTGCGATATCATTGAAGGTTATCTGCAATCATTCAAGGTACTACTTGGAGTAGCAGTTCAGTATGAACTGCTGCACTAGTCTTTGCGCCTTCGACTTAGGTAGGATGCCGCCCTGCTGTTTGCGCACTACAATTTATTTCTTACGCTGTATGTTAAATTCGACCCCGTAACCGAGTCGGCCCGTGACCATGTAAAGTGGAACTAACCAAAGATACATTGAAATGAAACTCTCGATGTTTCTAATTTCCCAATAACCATGGTATTTTCTGTTGTTCTGCACAAAGGAATGCCACCCCTGTTGCAAAGCATATAAAAAGCAATTTTCAATATAGCTTCCGCCTATGAAATTCGTTGCAAGCGAACAATTCGCACGTAAATAATACAATTTGGAATATCCGTATATTCTCGGAACGTAAACAATAAAATGAGTCCAATATTCTGCGATTGCAGTTACAATTCTGGCGAATGCCCTGGGCAGTCCATATTGAGTACCTACGTGTATTTCAGCTCAATAACATACAGACAGTGTGTCTGCGGTTTAATATACAGACAGCAAAAGCCTACCGTTCGCTTACCTACCTACAGTAACTAACTACATATGCCGTGGGCTTTGTTAATCGACATCAACATTTTAAATATAGAAAAGTGGCCTCAATATTTTTTTATATTTATTGTGATATATAAGTACCTACCTTTCAAAACGAAAATACTACCAATATAAATATAAGTATTACAAATATCATTACAAATCAAACCGTTACAATAACTTTTAGGTTAATGCTATCAATAGGAAGTTTTTCTATTTACAATTTTAGTGTAACGACTAGCATGTTTGTTTGGGTACCTGTAAATTTTAACCGATTTCCTATTGCAGATATTGGGCCACACCGGTACCCTCCATCACTCGGCAAAACACAGCGCGAACAGCTTCACGTTGGTCTTCTGTGAGGCCCTGGTATCGCTCCGATCAAGTCAGCCTGTTCATGCCGAAGCGCCGATGCGACTCTTTGAAGGTGAAAGAGTAGTTATGGACGTCAGGGAACCCGGTGAGAAAGTGCTTCGTCCCAAAACTATCTTTATTGACTACCTACTTATGATATTACTACCGGCCGCCCGAGACTTCGTCCGCGTGGAAAAGTAACTTTTTACCCCCCTTTTAACCCCTTACAACCCCCTTTTCGCAATAAAAAGTAGCCTATGTTCTTTCTCAGGGTCTAGATCATCTGTATACTAAATTTCATTTAAATCCGTTCAGTAGTTTTGGCGTGAAAGAGTACCTAACAGACAGACATACAGACAGAGTTACTTTCGCATTTATAATATTAGTTAGGATTAAAAAACCCAAAATATTCCTCTATGAAAGAGATAACAAAGTAATAGAGAGATTAGATTCAGTGTCAAGAATTAGGTTCACAGTTTTCATAGCAGTAAGCCACTTAACCGAGCCAACGAGATAACGCAGCGCTGCGGAAACAAACCAAATTATCTAACTTAGCCGAAGCCGGGGCCGGGGTTAGTGCGGCCACATAATCATGTAAATGGGACTTCTAGTCTCTTAGAATTTGGATACAAAACCTCTCCATAAATGTGGAAAATACAGTTGCAAGTGTTGCAACGTACATTAAAAAAACACGTAATTTTTTTAGTACAAGTTTTCCTAATTTTGAAACCATACTTAGGTATACATTGACACCCTGACTTGTAAATCTACAGGTGTTGCAGGTGTCTATGGGCGGCGGCAATTGCTTATAACCAGGTGATCCGTCTGCTTGTCTGTCACCTATCACATAAAAAAAAATTCACGTCTAATAAATCAGTCAAAGTTTACGAAAGATTTCATTATAACCCTTTGCACATAACATGTGCCATATTATGGCTAGAAACGGAGATGTAACTACATAAGAGTATAAGTATGTATGTCAGCCCTACATTTAGCACATAGGCGTGAATAAAACGTTGAGTAATTGGTGTTTACGCGTCCACTCAGTAGGTACACAGAGCTCCTTGTTGACTGCAGTACTCGTGTTGCACAACCGTCGACAGCTGACCTTGAAAACTATTCGATACATTATAAATTAACGACTAGTCGATTCAGTATCGATAGTAACTTCTAGGACGGAAGCTTTGTATGTTGATATACAAGATAGTTCTGATACGCCAACAGATGGAACAAAAATAATGATAATTTCGTTAAAAGCTTATGTGGTTTAATATTGTAAGCTGTGAATTTTGGCTATAAATTATTATATCACTTATTAGGTAATTAAAATATACAGTTTCCCAGTAAATGGTCATTATGTTTTACTATTATTAAAGCTGTTCTATAGAAAATGTAATATCCACTTAACGGCAATAATGAGAGAAATAGCGTTATCTTTTTTTTTTCGCTTACATTGTTGACCTAACTAGCGAATACTTCATTTCTATCCTGTCTTTGTATTCTGTTTCTTTTCTTCGTAACATGGTTCATAATGGGGGAGGGCTGGAACATTCGCAATATGTTTTAGAGCACCGCTGAAACCCAACGTTTGAACTACCAGCCTTATTTTGCCAGTGCTTTTTTTTTTTTTTTTTTTTTTTTTGTTCACGCAGAGTGAATGCCGCCTTATGCACACCGGCCGCTGGGAGACGACCAGGTAGTGTGGGGCTCTCCCCTGGATTGGGCCTCTGCTAATCAGAGGCCGTTCAAGGGCATACCCACTAAACACTCTGCGACTTTTCCCGGCAAATCCAGGCTCGGGGTGGGAAAGCGGGAAATAGGACGAACCTCATCACCGCAGACCCACCCATGGACAGCAAGGCACGCCAGTACGGCCTCTTTCCGACCCCGGGGCTTAAAGCCCCCAGAGCAGCTCCCACTGCCCTCCGACAAAGCCCCAACCGGGCGGCGCCCGCATCGCTGGATTGCGATACGGGCGTCGCGGGCATGGGCTCCTGCAGAACTCTCCACAGACCCACACCCTGCTGGCTGCAGGGCAAGGTGGGGGAGAGTGCCTGCAGGCTTTCAAAAAAAACTGCCCCACCAGACAGCCCCACGGCCGGCTACGCTGGATTGCACAGTCGGTCGCTGGGCGGAGAGGTGGGGTTAGCCGGCCTTTGCCGCATCCCACTGGCTGTGGGACGCAGCGCAGACCAGCAACTGAAGACCCCACAAAAGATGTGGGGGGGTGGCGCCCGAAGGCGCCCCACTCGGTGGGGCCCACGTCAAGGTGCGCCCAAAGTGGAGGAGATCCTCACAGGGCGCGGACAGGGCCCCGGCCCAGACAGAGCTGGGCCTCAACGTGCAGCTGTCAGCCGTCGGGTAGCAATATGGCGATAAGCCAATGCTACCCGCCGTTGCCCAGGGACACCAGGACCCCTCCGGTAGCAGTTCCAAACAGAAAGAAAATACTACCGGGGAGGCCACACGAGGAGGTCGCCGCACCGTAGTCCCCAGCCTTATTTTGCCAGTGCTGCAGTAACAACAGCTGAGCGGGCGCCGATTTGCAACTAATATTATTTATGTATAGGTTATCCTGTTAATGTGTTGTTTTATTTTATGCCTAACTATATTCTGTATGTTTGAGTAGGTTAAGTATTTTTTTTTGCTAAATAACACCCACTCAATATTATCGAGTAATCGACAAGCCACACTAGCAAAGTGGAGCCGCTGACGCAACCTCACCGCGATGGAATACACAAGTCGCCGATATACTCTATACCCGATAATGCCATTAGTACAATAATACACTCGGGCACGAGCCACGACTCGCCGTAGATCATTATGCGCGTACACACAGCACTCGCCGTATTGTTTAGTAAACACTCACTACACTCGCTCTACAAAAGTGAAATCACGTTTAAAAATATCATATTGCAACGTAAACGGCAGCGTCGGCAGCTAATGAACATTCAGTCCTATTGATTGGTTTGTAACATAAAAATGCGATTTTTTATTATTAGGGAGGCAGGCGTGTTACCAAAACATCAGTGATCACCGCGCCCATGGACATCGACTAAATCAAAAGGATTTCAGATGAGTGGCCTCAACGGTTTTGCATTTGATATGCACAAAGAGTAGTTAATTCAACATTTAATTGATAAAACATAAATACATGCATTTCAGACGACCACAAATCTGACTGATTATACTCAACTGACATGAACACATAAACAAACATTACATAAAATAGAAAATGCTTTATATTTTACAACACTTAATTGTAATTCAATTCAAATGTTTTATTGCAACTTATTTTGAATTGTCCCAATGCTGGCTCCTCGAATACACAAACACACACAAGCCTAAATAACTCCTTTAGGAGAAAATCTGTGTCCACCACCAAGTACCTATACCTACAGAAACTGAACAAAAATTAGACGGTCTTATCTCAATGCGATAAGACGAAAGGAAACCGACAACGGATTTCCAAAATGGCGTCAGCGACTCCGACTGACTGACCCGAAAGTACAATCACTCTAATACTGATTCCCCGGAAAGCGGCTTTCCAAACCAATGGTTCCGTACATTCCCTATTCAAACCGAAATCTGTACAAATCCTCTTCCTAATGAAAATTCTACATTGTCATGAATAATATTACTTAATACACAAAATGTAAATTAGTCTCCGAGGTTACACTTGTTTTCAACACAATGTATTTGTGTTGTTCAGCCGTTACACGCGAGTGGTAAAGGATAGGAGCGTTGACTATGTGTTTAAAATATATCAAGGGCTAGCAACCCTAGACCATTAAATTATACAGTACCTTTAGAAATTAAAATCCTCGCATAGTGCTAATCGTCATTTTAGATGGACTAAAGGGGATTTTCGTGAATTGGACATGCATACCCATTCGGAATTAAGTGTTTACTACTCGGAACGATTCAACGAGACATTTCTGTTTTTTTATGTCTGATAAAACGGAATCATATTCGACTATAAATATCTTGCCCCACTCGACCCGACACTAAGAATAAAGAAAAAAAAACAAAGAGAGAGTAATAATTATTCCAAGGTTTATAATGTATTTAGAAAGGTAGTATTTTTTTCTGAGGAAAGAAAACTAAATGAGACCGCTGTCAGTGCCATCACTCCAGAATCCGGCTGGCGACAACCCTGGTGTGTCCCCAAAAAAGTGTTTTTCAACGGGTATTAATTAAAGCGGTGTAATTATCCGCTGGCCTGGTCCCCAATTGCGACAGGTCATTACGCACCCCCCCCTTCCCCCCACCTACCCGAGCTATTTTCGTTACGTGATAACCTATTTAGTAAAACATCCTCAAACAGAAGTTAGGAAGCAGGAAATGTTGAGTTTAAAATCATTGGCTTCTGTGTTACATTTTGAATAATACAGAACATGAATGACTACCTACTTTGTAAACGAAGTAATATTTAAATGTTGTTGCCAACGCTAAATTATTCATTAATTGATCCTTCGAACCGGATTGATGAAATATTAAATATGATAGCACTTTCATCAACAATGCTCTGTGGTTTTCATTTAGTGTGTAGAATGATATAAATTAATGTGGGGGGTTCATTAACACTATAGGTACTGAAATGAACAACGAGTGATCTACAGAACACGGCGGGGAAGTGACGTTCATATATTATTGCCAATTATAAATCGAGTATCTACTACTAGGGTTGATGATGTCGATGATTGCGGTTATTAAGACTTATTGGGAGCAATTGAGACAACCGAGCGGATCTCGCCAGATATAGATAGCGCAATCAACTACAGTGATTTAGAACCAGATCTTGACAATTCAACCGCCGAAGCTGTTACAGAACGTATGTTACAAGATAATTAACTCGATGCAGTAGAAGCAACCACAGAAGCGATAGGACCTGAGCGTGAACAATGCTCAGCTTACGACTTTAATTACACAAAAACCCATTCAGGTTTATAGGACACGAAAAGTGATAAAAAGTGACAAATTGGGTTTGCCACGCAAAAAGTTCGCAGATTGCGGTCACACAAATCACAAACATTTCAATTTATTACCCCTTTCAAAGGAGGGATATTAAAAGAATAATGTGCCGTAAACACGAAACGATACTAACTATATTTTGAATAGAAAATGACAATCCTTACATCATTGATAAGGGCAACGATGACGCATTTTGAATCATTCCGAGTAAACTACCAAGATATATTCATGAATTCACAGCTGAGATATGAAGTAGAACTTATTATCTTTCAAATAGAAATGGCTGAAATTGTACTCAGTAGGCGTTCTGTCACAGGACGACGACAACAGACCCGTGGCCGTGGGCAAAAGTTAGATTAATACTAATTTACGAAACAAACTTGATGAAATTGCTTTGCTCCCAATTTTAGATACTACGTACAAGGAAAATGAGACTCAGTAAAAAGTAATTTTAATATTAACGAAATATTGGTTTGCCATGATCCGCCTAATAAATATTGTGCAAATACAAGACTCACTATAGAACCTTGACACACCTAACGGATCTAACTAAAATGATGTAAGCTCCTCACTTTACAACTTTGGTATTTTTAATCAAGGCCGAACGAAAAAGTAGGACGAATTCAGGTTTTAATATAACTGTGTCTATATTTTAACTAATTAACATCGAGTATTTTGTCTTTTAATTTATGCCTTTTGAAGTCAAAGCAAAATGTACATAAACCAACCAGAAGAACAAGAAATCACGCTGTCTTAAGTGTAATGTGTGCTTGTAACTCTCAGAAATTAACAATATAATAAATAGCAGCAAAATTTATTAAACAATGCGGCGGAGGAGAAATGTGAAGGAGTTGGTAAAACCAATTAAATTCTAATTTAAATAATTATAAAGACCTCCCCTAGACTACACGTCTAACTCTTTATCTGACTTAGAAGATATACCTGGATGAATTAATAAACAGTTAATTAGTTGGGAATCTCATCAGCACTAAGTACCTATCTGTCAGATAGTAATTTATGCGGTGTCCCAAGTCCAATAACATCGCTCGTCCGTAGGATTAAATCGATAGTCGAATCAACATGTCACGTCCAGCCTAGAATACAAAGCAGTAAATTGAATATATTCAGTTTCCCTCCAGAGAACATTCGATTAGTCTCGGAAACAAGGCTATGTCAATGCATTCACCACAGTAAAACTGAACGCAGTACTAGAGTACAGTAATATGTGGTTTTCGAAGATAGTAAAAGATCTTAAACAAGCCGCTTACGGCGAGGGAATAGATTTTATGTGTAAAATCAAGGAGAATAATAATCTTGAAATAGTCTGAGGACTTACGAAAATGTTATTAAAATACCAACAAGAATAGTTTAACTAAATAAAGGTTGTCGTCGTCCATATGGCGATTTTGCTCAGAATAACAGTTCTATTATGTATGAGAGTGATTCATGTGAAAGATAAAGTCGGACTAAGAATGAATTGCGTTTGCAAGTGGGTCAAAAGTTTTATGGGACTAGAGTTCGGGGCAATTTTATGTTATGTAAAAATAGTAGGTATAGATAGTTATTGTACATACACATTATGTGCGACCAACTTCGCTTTGGTAAAAGGTATGCTCAAAACAATATATTAGGTTGCTCTAACACAACTAGGAGAGGCCTTATGTCCATCAGTGGACCATGACTAGTTGATTGATTGACAACCACAATATTTTTACGTAGAAATAGAAATATTTCTTACTTTGGATATCAAGAAATAAGTAACCTTATTTCGTGCAACGAAATGTGTCCATCGTGGAATCAGATTCAGTACCTACTCATAGGTACTAATTAGTGCTTCTGATATGCCTTGTAATATTTTTTTATCGTGTCGCAGATTTTTCCCCTATGGCAACCTGTCTGACAAACTTTAGACTTATATGGTTGGTTGATTATATAATATAGTTATCAACATCTAGTCCTGGCTCTCGAAAAGCGACCAAACTCGGTAACTTAGTGTGAAGAATCAAGGTTTCCCGAAGGGAGGAAGATTACATTACAACTGTGTACCAAGAGATCGAACTGAGATTAGGGATGCCAGTACATCTACATCATTAATGATCAAAGTATATAATGGTTTATCAATTTGATATTTGCACGGGAACTGCCAAATAGGTACGTAATTTTTGATAGAGATAAACTTCGCATTATAAAAATTTGCTACATTTGAGTACGAATTCGAAATTTAATCATAAACTAAAGAAGTTAAGACACATAAATATGCCCAACACTATGTCCAACGTTTAGGTCCGGCTTCAAGAGGTATTCGCCACCATGTGGGAGACATCGTTGCACTGCTCCAAACATACAAAAGAGGTAAATTCTGCAGACAACGACAAGTTATCCTTTACAGGCTTTGCTTAAACCGAAAAGACAAAACACATGCGGGATGTAATCGACAACCAGCGCCATCTATTGGCTCTATTGGAAACTAAAAGTGCCGAAACACTATGCCTCAAAGGATCCTCGATTTAAGGACAACATCCCTACGAGATAATTCCATTCAGACCACTACCGGTGGGTTCCTCCCGAGCGGGCGCGGTCAATTATCCCGGTAGGGGGCGCACGCTCCGGAAGGACAACCATCGGAACTACGGAACTTGCGAGTGGAGCATCTGCTGACTTTTTTATTTGTAGATTGGATTCCATGTTATGAAATTCTATAGGACAGGTGGCTATAACGAAGCCGTCCCGTAAAGAATGAGAAAATATCAGTCGCATTCAAACAAAGGTGACACAGCGATTATTCAAAGGGAGCGGAACTCAGATTCGACCGTAACGTCCTGTTCGTTTTAGGCTCTCAGGATAGTTGGACCACGAGCGGCTCTTCTAGATCTTTGTTTTCATCAGTATAATGCTCTAAAAAAGCACGGTGTAGACTAGATTTAAAAGTATTTTAAGATTAAAGTACAAATCCAAAAAGCCTAACTTAGGGTATCGGAATGGGACTACGCTGAATTACATACATTACATAATATGGATGTAATAATATCTGAAATAAATTTATTTGAATTTGATTTTAACTTGCGAAATATAATCCAAAGCAACAGAAAGTGTTCACGCATTTTCAACAATTACAAGTAGGCGTATCTAGATCCAAAATCTAATCCAAAACTCGACTTTCATATCACGGTTGACAATGATTCCTTCGGCGGACGCGCCACGGTATTAAACATTTAGGCCAATCACTAAGACGCTGTTATTATTACCCTCATAACACCGCCCTCGGACAGTGAGTGACACTGCGAGCGGCGCTCAATTGATTTCCTATTGTCTGGACCCTCTCCACTACTTAGCGTTATAAGAGACACAATTTCCCTTACACAATACACTAGTCAAGCTGTCTTGGCAGGAAACGTTTGTGAATAAGGAGGCGATTTCGCAACTAATACTTATAATGCGCCAAGAAAGTCTTGAAAACGGATTCTTGGGGAACTAACGGAGATCCCATGTTTTAGTATAACCAATGGGGCTTATGTCATACGGCTACTAGGGTAACCCATACCCTATGACATAAGCGGCAGTGAACAAAATAAATAAATTTTAAAACAAGAATACGGAGCCAAAGAAGTTTATCTTTACTAGAGTAGAAATTAGATCGCCTAAAGCTAATAGAAAATAAAGGACTTTAACATGTTAAAAAACTTGACGAACTGACTAAAAACACCAAGATCTCCTAGGAAAATCATTTATGAACGGTGACTGAAATTGGGGGGTGAAAGTAGTGTCTTTAGGGAAGCCATTGAGATCATACTTTTTCAACCGCACTAAACGAATCTAGTAGGTACCATCACATATGTATAAATTCAGAGCGATAGTAGCTTAGTGGATAACAACGCCATACGGGAAGTCGTAGGTTCAAATCCAAGCATGCACGATTTTTCAAATCTACTATATATTATGTGCGTATTGATACCATGACGGGAAACATCTGGAGGAAACCAGCGCGTTTCGGATAATTTCTGAACACGTGTAATTAAACCATGATTAAATTGATCTGGTTACCTTGCAAAATAAAGGGTTGTGACAGTCAGATAGGTGTAGTTTCATTGTAATTACCAGACTCCCCAAATCCTGAATCATGGTCTACGCGTACCCCGGGTTCCGAAGCTTCGAACGCAATTGAAAATTACACACTGATATGAGGAATGACATACATATCAACAACGAAAATCGTATCAGAAACGTGTCATATTAGAGTAATAGCCCATATGTACGATGTATATTACGCTATCAGACTCCGCATGTCACCATCGCAGTACAATAACGCTTGTATACACGTCTCTATTCCAGACAGGTATTGTACGGCAACAAGAACACAACTAGCGGGAACTAAACTAAAACAATCCAACTACATACAAGTGTTCTCGCTTTGATCCTTCATTTGTAGTGGAGGGAACTTGCGACGTTATTATGCTACTTAAAGTACCAAAGCGGTGTGTCAACAGTGTATGTTTGATACAGTTAATTTCTATAAAAAAGAAAACTTTATTAATACCTCAGCGCTATCATCATCATCATCTCATCGCCATGTTACACATAAAATACGAACGTGTAGCGCCTGTCACGGTAATGAATGTTACTTACTATTGGACGATTATATTGTATGTACTATGAACATTTTGGCTGTTTCATGAATTTGCCGCGCGTTTAGTCGTCTATTATCAAGATTTCTCATCTTGATCGGCCCAAACCACATCATGATGTGGCAGATAGACAGTAAATCATTACTTGAAATGAAACCATTTCTCAAATTTCTCGAGCATTTCATGAGGTGTGCAAATCTACGATATGGCCACGACGACAGACCTATATGTGATAGTGCAGTAATATACTAACTGTTCGATATTACCGAAGACGGCAATAAAATAACACTACTTGTGGTATACACTTTTTGCTGTCGTACTGTCATGAGCTTTTGAATCAACAGAAAGAAGACGTATATCCAACCAAATTGGGATTATTCTCCAAAGATTCAGGTAATCACGAATAACCTAAGCTGACAAGCGCGCCAGAATGTAACATGTGTAATCACAGCCCGTAGGTACAGGGGATAAAATGTGGAAATAAGCATGAATGACAGAATCCTCCCTGTGGGACGCGCCAACCAAATAACTTATCTAACTAGATTTTCTTTGCTATCATCATGAACAAGCATATTTTGGCGTACATTTGGTTACTAAACCAATTGCAAAAGATATATAGGTTTAGCTACACAGACTTTATTATTAACATCATATCATTCGAAACATTTTATCTGCAATCGAACCTATAATAATATTGCTACTATTAGTTGTTTTCAAAGTTAGATAAATACGAGTTTTGTTCCAATCCAAATATTGCGAGTTAGAGCTAATAAAAGTCGTGGAAGCCATTAGGGTTGGCAGCATTTACTAAAAATATTTATTTGGTAAACATAATTTATTTAGTAAACAAATAAAGATTGGAGGACAAATACACATCCTGATTTCTACCAAATTGTTGGATAATAATAATAGAATAGAATTTGTAAGTTACGAACAGTCCTGTAAGAACATGTCGTCACTAACTACATATTAATGAACCCGTTAGACAAATTAACAAATTGTAGTGAAAACAATAAAGAACAATAAAGCTTACACTACTAGATTTCTCCCATGTCTGTTTATCATCCTTTAGACGTGTGACCCAAATAGCGAACACAGTTTTGTTAGCTGAGGGCAGGACGCTAAACAGGACATCCAGTTGATTAAGTTACAAATGAATTCCAGTTGACAGCCTAACAAACATGTCTTATTGAAGCTAAACCACAATTGTACAGTAGCTACTGCTGCTGCTGTCTGCGCTTGGTGTTTGCACTTAGAGCTTAGGGACTCAGTTCGGTCAGCGATTGTGTCAAGTCTACAATAAACCTAAAAACATTTTTTGCGGCCAACATACCCTGCTCTGTTGCCTATAGATGCTCTGTGCACTATTATTTAAGGGCAGTTTATATATTTTATTATTATTTCATTCAATGTATTTCATGTGATCGTTACATATCCTGGCGGCGATGCCCACACCACGTATCCCTTCGTGGCCGCCACGCCACCTTACTACGTTCCAGCTCCATATTCCATCAACACGAAATACATATGAAAAAACATCGCAAGTAAAATAGAAACCAGCATTTTACTTCGCTTATAAAATTGGCACCCCTTTCGCCATTCCCGTAACCGGCGGACAATCAAACGCCGGCGGCGCTAGCCAGCGCTATTGCTTCCGAGCGACAATGGCAACTGGGTCGCCGGGTTAATTAAATAACCAATAAACCATACATTGCCACTGTTCTGACTTTCGCTACTCACTGCGCACTAGTTATGTAAAGGCTGTAAACTGTGTGAATGGTTCAGCGTTCATAAAGCAGCGGGGAATTGTCACAAGTTAGGTTTCTCTTGATGGTAGGAAAAAATAATTTCCTACATCGGGAGCTAAACAGGCTGCGCATAAATACATGCGTGCGTTCAGTGATTTCAGCGTGTTTAGACGTGAGTGACAGTCATACGTGCGGGAGAGACACAATACGATTACTTTTCGATCATCATCATCAACCTACGGCTGGATATAGCTGGTAGGACCTATGTCCAGTCGTATTAGGAGAGTAATGCACGCCACCGCTCCCGATTTTCGGCCACTCTCATTCCAGCCCACTCCAGCCAGCCTTCGAATGTCATCATCCCACTCTGTGCCATCCCTCTGTGTGTACTCTTCGATATACTTTGTATTTGACTGTCCCGATGACGCATTTGGTAGTGACCCTGCCTCATACGCCAAAGGTCGTAGGATTCGAATCCCCACCTTGGCCAAAATTCGCGTGATGAACACTTGTGTTTGTTCAGTGTCTGGGTAGTGTAATACAAGTATTTTCAGCTTGCTCATATGATAACACATGACAGATTCTGTCATGATTAACCTGATAAGTAGCTGTCTTTACCATAACACCAGTAAGTTTTTGCAGTTTTTAGTTGTCAAACAGTAAACAGTAATAGACACGAATATGAATAATAAGGTAAACAATGCAAGCTCTAAAGAAAGCCAAGACAAATAAGATACAGACAGTCATCGTGGTCTCGCAACTCCATTTTGTGTTGCAATCTTAATCAGACCCAAAAGTTTTGCTTTGAAAGTCATTACTTCTGTTTTATCTGTATTTGACGGTCCTGTAAGAAATGTTTCCAAAGAATAAGTCGGTCAAAGATCCTTACAGACAATGGGTATTTTGTTTGAATAACTCTAACAGACGTCAGTTTTCGTGGAACGGTTTGGCTGCAGTAGTAGTACCTATTTCCCGACGGCTACAACTTAGGGACTTTCAAAATAAAAGCACACTTTCTAGGTTTACTTATTTTGTGTCACTATGACTAATTTGACCTAACTGAAGGTAAAGGAAGATAGATATTAATTGTCTACATCAAAAATTCGACATAATAAATTGTAAATCAGATACCCTTACTTGGTAATAGCTCCTCCGAGGTTAGTAAGTATTCATCTATAAATTATTATTATCACGAAGATGTGTCTGACATTAATTAATAGTTACCACTAAAATAAACATTGACATTCTGATTATGTTAATGCCGACACAGTACAGTGAAACGCAGCAAGGCACTTCGGGTTGGGCTTGCAACTTTCTTGAAACATTAAAGAAATTTAACTACTACAGGCAAACATAACAGTAAAACACATGAGTTGCGCATTTATTTACTGCCTTCTGTAAATCAGCATAATTCTCTGGAGAGAGCATACAATTGGGCTATACAAATTCATATTTAAGGGGCCTCTTGTAAGATTGCATGCCTTCCATAATAAAATTCTGTGAAGAGCCGTCAGCACAAGATACAAATAGCTCGAAGTTCTGAAAAGGTTTCACAGGGGATATCGTTTTCAAACGGAAAACCTTATAAGTGAACCGACTAAGAAGAACATAGCAATAAAATATATTTAGCCTTTTCTACGTCGTCATTACTTGAACTTGACGCAAAGAAACGTGATTTGAGTTTCATATGTAGCAATATGCAACTCGAATCATCATATACCGGCGTAAAAGTATTTAGGGAAATTTGGCAAGACTAGTAGCAGCGACAGCAGCATTAATGCAAATGAGAAATTATGCGCCGTGACGTTATATAACATCACAACTCATATTAGCATGTTATGAGAAGTTGGAACAGTTGTAATAACTCTATTCAACCCCCCAGCTATAAAATGGAGGCTTGAGAGCTTCAGTAGGCTTGCCATGAATGCTGGAATGTCGACCGGGGGAATTTCAGATGAAATAGGGAGGGTTGATGAGGCATAGCACGGCCGAAAAATGTACTTACTGCCTTAAAATAGCTATTGTGTTTAGGGTAGATTTTCGAACGGGATATCCGATTTGGGAATAGGACGAAACGGACGATTAGTTTTTCATCCGAAGTGATTATTCATCAAAGTGGATTTGGGTCGTTGGGCGAACGAAGTAATTAATTAGGTTGAGATTTTGAATATTTAAAATTGGCAACAGTTAAAGCGACTTTATAGGAACAAAAACTCAATAGAACTGGATAAAATCGACTTAAAGATAAGTTTCTGTAACTAGATAAAGTGTCAATTTTGACACTGAACTAACGTGTAGTGTATGCCAAACACGTGCGGTGTCTAACGCAGGTGGCTCACTGGTAGCTCCGCAGTGCGCTTCGTCGTTATAAATCAGCGTTGATGCAATATTAATTACAAGCGGGCGCGCTGACATTGCCGCCGCGGCCCTGCAGCGCGGCGCATGCACCGATTGGCACCATATTCTGCAGCGAGGCGCATGCGCCGCTTGGCACCATACGACTGCGAGACAATGACTGTGTGCCTGTTAATTTATTCTAACCACAGAACCAGTCAGGTGTCGAGTCGAATCGTCTATTATTAAACCAACCGATGATTTTAGCTAAAACTATGTTCAACCGCAAAATTGTAGTTAAGTTTTGTCAATACTGTTTAAGAAATGTAAATCTAAAGTTGATACATCTCTACGAGATACGAAAGTTCACGGGGTGTTTTAAATATATATTTAAGAACTTAATTATGTTTCGTAACAAGTCCCAGTGTTTGCATAATTAAACTTAGCAAACGTTCTTAAATCGTGATTAATGTGAAACCAATCTGTTTATACTTTTCCACTCTGTTACTCGCCATCGGCATTTATTGATCGAACCTCGCCGAAGGGGCTGATTAATTTCCTCGAGCTGTAGCTAAGTAAGGCTGATGTTCTACCTATTCGTGTCAACAGGCTGAGGGACCTCAAAGAGGAGTTGGCCTTTGATCAGATCAACTCGGAGTGACACACATCTCTTTCGATTACCTCTTATGGTTTTACTTCATCAGTGAAATAGACGTTGTATATCACAGAGAATATTATATAACAATAAATTGTCTACTTATATTAAAAAATATTCCTATAATGAAAATGAAATCGCAACAGTATTCACTCAACCATGGTCTATTAAAAATAATTGGCTATTTCAAGTCTAACGGTCATAAAAAATGATTCAATGAAAAGTTGATAACAAAATAATAAAATTTTCACATCACTTTCATCGGTACACTCGTAAGAACTAAATATCTTATGATTTTAGCCCAGAAACATACAAGTAAACGTAAAAATCACACTAAAAAATATCAGGCATCAAGTACCAACACACTTCGCAGTAAGTATATATATAAAAAAAAGAAACTCACCAGGATAGAAGTCATGTGACTTGGACATTTTGACCCTCGCACCGGTGTCTTTCTGCAGCTGCGCGATGGTCTCGCCGCCCTTGCCGATGATGGCGCCCGCCACCATGGACGGCACCAGCACTTTGAAGTGGTACGTCGGCTCCACAGCTGGACAAGAATGGGACAGTTAGCGCCGAGTGTGACAGGCGGGAGTGCTGTGAAAGCTGGATGGAGATGAGATGGACGCTTCTAGTGGCAATGTTACAAATATGGATAGAATGGAATGGGCGCTAGAGAACTGGCTATTTAAGAACGACGTTAGCTTAAAAGGAGTAGAATTATGTTAGCAAGAGATGTCCTTTGACTTTACTCTTGTCTTTGTTCGTCTGCGTGTTATAATATCTACGAATATTTAATAGTATTATAGATTCTGATACAAGTAATTGACCATAGTCTTAAGCCACAAGCACTACTATAAAAATAAATATTCATCATATTTTGCACAGAATATTTTGTTAGCTCTAAATTTAACATGACATAATGTTAACCTTTTCTTTATTTTTGTTTAACAGTCGTAACGCCCAGACAGCAGACACAATGGAAAATCAATTGTTTTATGCCTTTTAAAAGGCTTATGGGCCTTACGACGTTAAATGTAAGGTTTAACATTAGAACTAATTTAACTGAGATAAGTTGTCTTTCTGAGTACGAAGAAGAGTCATAAAGCTAAGACTTCAGTAGCTGCACAGAACTTGCATCTAGCCAATTTACTAAATCACTTGGGATTTCCCATTCCCAGGCTAATGTTTAAATATCTTAATCATCTTGTAATCCAGTTGCCGGGGTTTCTCAGAACACTCGAAAGTTTTAAATTGTAAAAAACGGTGTCAAATGTTAAAACAAACATTTATTGGCACGCGTACATACGAATTATAAGATCAAAGTCGGTTTTGAAATGTTCCAAGTTTGCCACTAGGAGCGTCCAATGATATTAGTTAATATTGCCAACTGTTTCATCGAGAGAGTTTACAGCTTTCTAATGTACTCTTTAAATATCAAACAAAATCGATTTATTCCAAATGGCGTAATATTAAACGATAGTTAACACAGCACTCCGAGATTTGATACTCGATAAAGCAAATTGATGAATGAGTAATAAAAAATTAAACAATTTATAACGATTTGTGACTAATCGAGAACCATAAACCCCAAATGGTTTAATGTAATTTACAGCTAGCGAACAAAAACAGAATACCTCAGTTTCCTGCCTTTGATCATTACAGTAAATAATAGTTAATAAGACATGAGTCAGTGTGGCTGTGAAGTGCATATTTATGTATTTGTTGTAGACCACACCTCGGGCTGTGCTGATGTCAGTCGGAATGGTGGCGTGCGACAAACGTTGGCCGGCCAACGACAGGGTATTCTGATGGGCCAACGTTGGTGCATGAGCGATGCAGGTATTTGCGCCGACCATCAGCGAAATGGATATTAATGAAATAGATCTTGATAGTAGACACTTGGTACACGACAATTGTGATTTGTCTCATACCAAGCTCACACGTGTTAGACAAATAAATTTAAGTGTTTATTTATAGTTCTTTTTAGTGCGGCATTTACAGCGAGTTTATTCGGGTAGTTATCGTCATGCATTTATCACTGGTGAGGCTATTTATAAATAGCTAATAGTTTAAGAATAAGGTAACTGATGATGCGTGATTTGGTTGATCAATAATTTAACTGTTAATACTGTACATTAGCTGATGTCTACACATTTACATCCAAAACAAAATCAAAGCAACACTGGTCTGATTGATGAAGAAACTAAAGCACGAAACTATGAGATAAATGAAACAGAAACAACAATTAATGCGGGATCGCAATCAAGTCGGACCCTCGACCTCAATTACGGAGATACAAAGTTATACAACAGACGAGCCTGACTAATGGCGATACTGAGACTCAAAACCTGCCCGAGCGGGATGTCTCAAGTCTCAACGGAATGGGCATAAACGGAGAAGGGTATAAAGAAACTAGTTCAACGCCCACATCCAATGTGAATCAATTGAGTAGCATCCTAGCGTCGGGCGCGTCGCATTTGACCTCATTGCAAATGGGCCATGCCCAGTCACCTGCTGGCGGACGCCGAGGGCTGCACGCTCAAGCGACTTGGCGGCCTTCCCGCGCCTGGAGCCGGCGCCCGCGCCCGCCGCATGGGGGCAGGTGGTTTGAGGTGTTTCCCAATAGGAAACCATTTTGCCAAACCAAAAAATTCAAGACACGAACCCGGTTGCAAGCCCGTCAAGATTGTAAAACAAAAACGCGTAACGGTGTAAGCTCTTCGAAGTGAATCAACGATTTTAAAATACACAAGATGAGTCAAGATGACGACATTTTGAACTATGCTGCTCAAGTGTTTTTGAGGGACGACGAGACGATTTTTTTCTTAGGATTTTTAATTTTCTATTAGATCGACTACTTTGACGATCCTTCGAGAACCAACAAACAGACACTTTCAAAATACTAGGTGTATTTTGAATGTGGAAATTAACACGTCAATAACAAACAACTACATGAACCTAAATACTGATAAACATCAGGTGCAACGCTGAAATAGATGCAGGAGTCAGTCATATTAAAAAAAAATCAAATGATTTTTAAAAATTCTAAGATACAAGTATGCACGAGAAGTAGGCACCTTTTAATTTCCTGTTAGAGATTCATGATAGTAATTTAGTTCTAACGATTTAACTGAATCTAACAATAGTTGCAATCAAATTTGTATATCAATATTTATTATGAAAATATGTATAAAACCTTCGAAAAAATGTATGCACACAAGTATCCATATACTTCTATTGTCAGATAACTAACAAAAGGCTATGTACTACATATATGCTGGGGTTGATGTTCCTACAGCACACATTATTCGGTTCAATTTCCTTTCACGACCTTCGACAGACATTGCTCGACCGTGATTGGGGTACGCGTTAGTTACTGATAACGTCACCTGTCGTTATTTTTTGTTACCTAACCGGCGAGGGCGAGACACCATCGTGTTTTAATGAATCGCCCGCGTGTGACGTCATCGAGCCGGCGAGTGCTACTGCGCGTGACCTTGCAGCGAGCTATGTTTAGATGAATACTTTATAAGGCTTAATTTAACTAAACCGATATAAATGTACTGCTCGTTACTCGCTTATGTGAGATGCTGGTAATTTGTGACGTTTGCTCTTCTAAAGAAACATCACACAGAAAGCATTATAGCCAGTGGTTTCATATAATGATCAACCTTCAGGTATAGATCGGCGCGGGAAGCGTTACACTGTCATCCACGTAGCCTTACTATGGTCGGGAGTCGGGAGGGATGTCGCAGCGCTGTGTGATCATCACAGCCTGAGGGAGCTTGTGGAAAACGTTGGATAGTTTGTTTCGATAACCATAAGATTGCAGTTAAAAAGTATTGACGCGGCGCTGCTCACCGATATGTCCTTTTTTGCTACTGGCTAGCGTTATACTCATTGTCAACATCTTCTTCTACCTTCGCAGTTTTATTCTAACTTCGGATTCTCTCAGAAGATTGTAGAACTTTCTGATGTCGCGTCGTGCAAGTTTTCGATTTCATTACACGGTTGGATCAATTTGGCAAACAAACTTTTCTATATTGACTCATACCCGTCTCCCACGCATCTATGTGTATGTTTCACGCGTTTATTCATACGTCTTTTAAAATTATTTATATTTCGGTAATGGACTATTTAACTCTGAATATGATCTATGTTGGTAGCGCGCGAGTTGATTGCCAAGCTCCTCTGTATTTGAACTTTGAAGTATGTGTGAACTGAATGTTCCCTTCATGTGTTTTTAACTCGCGCCCTAACCACACAGCTGACAGTAATCCCTTAATAATACCAGCACACCAAATCTTGGATCGTGGTGTATACACACCAGAGAGAGAGTAGAGTTTTAGTAAAGCAGTAAGTTTTGAAATTAATTTAGTAAAGGGACCCAATTTGGTGAACGAAATAACCGTAAAATAAAATAAAAATATTTTTGTATTTTCCCTAAGAGCGTCGAAGGGCTTGTACATCGATAAAATATAGTCAAAATAGTTGTAGAGTATGACTGTAATGTTGCAGTATAGTATTAAATTTCCATTTCGGGCAGCGACAAAGTGGCACGTATCGATACCGAGATAGCATCCGTATTCAATCTAGATATTGAAAACCGGCAATGCAATCTATCGACGGCATACTATATGTAATGAAAGCAAAGGGAATGCTGCAGATTGATTTGCCATTTATCCATACAGCACCTATGTTATACTTATAGTATGTCTATTGTCTAGTCATCTGGGGAGGCTCAGTTAGAATCACAGTACAGCGATACAAACATCCACTCGTCAGGTACAATATGTCGATTGTCCTCAATTGATATTGAAACAAACGTGTTTTACCAGTGGGAATCAATTGTAGAAATAGATTTGTATTGTCATTGTAAGTACATAGTCCGAATCGTAAGTTGATCAACTACCGGGAAACAACAAACGCTGCCTGCTAATTTTTTATTAACCTTACCTAAAAATAAACCTAACACCGTAGAAATTATTCATTTTCACTACAGTTTATTATTTTCCGAAAGTTGATCAACTTTGTACGGTGCTCTCTTAAATTGGGGGAAACTATCAAAACGGGCTATTGAAATATAATTTGTTTTTTTTTATGTTGGTAAGCAATGAAATCGCAGTTTTTAGCGGACTATCATAAGCCTTTGTCGATGGACAAAGAGTTATTAGTGAGGTAGAAGCATTGCTGGCTTAAAAAATGCGACATTACATTACCAGATTAATAAAGGGTAGATATATCGTACACGCGTCCGCAGATCGAACATTGCCACGTATGTTTTATTGTGTCGCCGCTGGCATACTGACAAGCCGGGCAGATGCGTCGTAAACCTCGCGGAGCGTCGCGCGCGCACTCCTGACCCACATCGGCTGCGACCAAGGAAATCGCACTACTTATGAATCGGCGCGATTCATTTGATTTTCTAATATCAAGGATACGTGTTTTTGCGAAACAACCTACTCTGATAGGATTTTGTAGCTTGGGGACAAACGCAATTGAATGCTGAAAGGTGATGACGAGCCAAAATGCAAAAGAATTCGCAAAAATGGTGTAGATGACAAAAGTCAAATCTTTTTACCTAACGATAGTAGATACATATATACCGTATTTAAGCGATGGTAGCTCAGTGGATAAGTTTCATAAGGGGATGGTTCAAATCGGTTTTTCAAATCTATGTGCGTATTTCTACCATTGGTTTAGGAAGAATACATCGTGAGGAAACCCACAGGGTTACAAAGATCAGACGGCAGACGCTTCATTGTAATTACGAGACTCCTCAAATCCTGAATCATGATCTAAGCTTAGACCATACTTCAAAGCGATAGCTTTGGACCCCACCGGAAATTACACGCTTAGATGAGAAAAAATCGAATATACAAAGTCTTCAGGAGCCTTCCTTTACATTTAATACATTACGCTTGTAAATAGAAAAAACGTTAGTCTTAGAGGTATTGTCAAATAAACCGTTGAAATTGAATTACTCAATCGGTACGGGTAAGTCGTCCAAATCCAATATAATCTTGGATCAACCCAATACTTTAAAAGAGCCTCGAAATCACGACGAAGGAGAATCGATTTTGAAGCACCGTCTACATCGTTGCCGCATTGGCACACTTTAACCGATACAAAGAAACAGAAATGTTTCAGCTTATTTAGAAAACGGATTTTAACAAATGGAGGCTTATTTGCATTAGGGACATTTCAAAGTCTTATAAATATGTAAAAAGTAACGGAGCCAGTAGATTTTTTTCAAGAGTTGGAAAGGATTGATGGAGTAACAACAGCGGTACAAGGACATTTTTTATACTTTCCTAGATATGGCAGTTTGACAATACTTACCTACTTGATATAATATAAAGTTTTTTGTTGATGACATGCGTGCCAATAAACTGACCACAGTGACCACTGTAGATGCCCAAGACCATGCGAAGTACACTGTACACGTCACTTGCAGTAGGAAGCTAAAGCGAAAGCCTAGGGACACAACCGGGACAAAACGCTGGGATGATGCTCATTTGTTATTTAACAAATATATTGAAAATAGTTCAGTTTTATGACGAAGTAAGTTGAGTAAATGAGAAGATAGTTCGTTGATTTCCCTTCATTGAAGACTCAATCAAATATTTCACGATGCAAAATACTTTCATGATTCCTCGGCCACCGGGAGGACCGTAACTTTGGGGCCCTAAGCGACAATTTCGCACAATTTCGTACGTAAATGGCGGCGATAACATCGGAATCGATTTCATAACCGAAGCGATGACGAGTACAACCCGTGCATTAAACATGAGTGCGCGCTATCGCCGTTTCGTCACGGCCTTATGGACATTTTTAGATCGCCCCCAGTAGGGCTACTGTAATTTTATTGGAGAACTGGATTTGGGTTTCCGATTTTTATATTAAACTCAAAGAAGAAGATGAGATTTTGACGGGAAAAATCAGCTTGGAATTTACAAGGACACGCAAAGGAAGGTTGCTTGCATAAAGACGGACCTAAATAGGTAGGTAATTTCTTTATCTTAAGTCCCAAAACACATTAGAGGGGATGGTAGGAATCCTTTTTGGATAATTAGGATCGGCGTAGATCGCGTTAGATATAGATATCAGGTCAGGGAAAACTAGGCTGAGGTAAATACCTCAACGTTGTTTCTTCAGAGTTAAATGATGCCCTAGTTAATATTAGTATTAATACAGAGATAGTAATCGTAAAAACGCAACGTGTGGAAACCCGCGCCGGACTAACCCGCCGGGTTATCGCCGTATGTGACGAGTGATCCGAAACCCGCAATTTATCGCCGCATAAACGCGCAAATATTCGCCAACTATTCAACCGACTTTGAATTTTAACCCAAAAATAACAAGGAACATTTTGCAATCCTTAGAACTTTTAATAAGGTCCAAAGTTTGTTGGACGAAATTGTGCTGCCAGTTTTTAACAATTATTTTTTATTGCCCCAAGTTAGCTCTTTTAACGGCCTCCTTTTGGTGTTGTTCATAAAACGCCATTTTGCCGGTTAATGTAAATAAAGTTTGTTACAAAGTTTTATCTTCTTAGTTATAATATTCATGTAAGGAAAAATTATAATTTAAACATAAATACATAATATTACTAAAGGTTTTTATTCCACATAGCCCACGCATTAGGTACTGTCATACCATTCTGAGTTGGGAACATGCGAAGAAATTATTTTTATAAGGCAACTATACTGATCACGAAAAGCAATATTCGTTTATTCTCCCAGTGATTCAGAGCCCTGTAACTTATCACGAAGATCCCTGCATGTGACGGATCGTCGGATGATTCATAGCCGCATGAATACAGGACGGCCGATCGCACTTTAGTGGAAAGCTTTTATCAAATCCAGACTGTGTTCGGGATATGGAATAGATTGAATCCCTATGTGAAATTGCATAATGCTAGTAACAGCCTTATTTATTTTGACATACATCACGTTTCGCCTGGTCCACGAGACTAAATACATACATCATATTATCATGTGCAAACAAGTCAATTAGAAAGCGATAAAAAGTAGATAACGAAATTACCTTTCCAAAGATATTATTTAGTCTGACTTTTCAACACTCAGATTAATGTTAACATACAGTAAAATATACTCAGCTCATATTAAAAATAATGTTTTTAACTTTATGAGTCTGGTATTAACCTTTATAAAATAATTTTCTGAGAATATGATATTGTAAAAAAAATATATTTATATTTTATACATGGACTATTACCGTTAACCGTTATCCATAACGTGAGTGACGGTATATCGGATGGGACATGATTTATTACGCCTATACAAGCGCACGACTGACCTCGAATACGCACTCTTGTTTAACGAACGATCCATGGTGTATCAAAATACTAGCGCCTTTTTGTTAAAAAGTTGGATCACACTTCATAGACATTCAGATATTTAGTTTACGTAATCTTTTTGATACAATTTCACTGATTAAGGGAATATTATTTTACTATTTAAACTCGAAATAAGAGGACTTGCCGAGTTTTGCATAATTACAGTCAGCTCGCGTCCGCGGTGCAGAAACCGAATCTGGACCAGATCCTGAATATAAGCTGATTTTGAGTAAGTTTATAATTAAATTTAAAGCAGGGTTTAAGTTTAATTATAAACCTACTCGAAACTTTAGCCTTACTACACCGTGTTGGGCGCCAGTTTAGCATGAAGTGTGCCTTTGTAACCTCTCTAAAAAGATAACTACATCAGTAAATTACAACGAAGAAAAATAAATGAACAATATTAGAGCAGCAAAAAACAATTCGCGTTTGAAGTTTCACAGCAAAATTTTAAGACAGTTTCGTTGGGAATGATCCGAGTTTGAAAGTTGTAGCTTTGATAAAATAATTTGCCAAACTCGATCGAGATGTTATCAAAAGTTCGTTTCGAGTTAAAACGCCGTTTTATCAAAGCGATCCGAAATGTACACAACAAGAATTCCAAGATGATTGTATTTTAATTTCA